>CM019695.1:47048497-47384726 GCA_009760885.1 Achatina immaculata
TGTGTAAAAAATGTAAACTATACTCATTCCTATAGCTGCAAAACTTTTCCAATATCTATTCGATGTCGACTACTCCATGAATCATAAAACATAAAAGTTATTTTAGACTGCTCTTACAGATACCGAATTCAGTTAATTGTTTACTCTGAATAGTACAGACTTTGTTGTTGCTTTAATGTTAATTATGTGTGTTATACAAGGAGCATATTTGTCGAATGTCTGGAACAGAGTGAAAGATATATGATAAAGGGAAGAATGTCAGACGGGCCTGCGTGCCCTATTCTTAACCATTTTGAAATAAAGATTAATCAATCAATCAGTCTCTCAACACTTTCAAAATAAAGATCAACCTATCAGTTTCTCTTCTTCTCTCTCCCCACCCCTCTGTCTCTGCAAATGTGCTTGACAACTTAATGTTGAGGAACAAAACTGTAAAAAATATAATGTTAAAGTATCCTGTGTCTCATTTCCTCACTTCCATCCATTCATCCATCATTCCATCCATCCATCCATCTATCCTTGTGTTCTTTTTTTGAAAGAGTGATGTGATTTCATTTAAAATGTGGGTGAGATAGGTATTAAGTTAACCTGATGTGTTTATTTGTTCTATATTTGTGAATATACGGATAAGAAGAAGTTTTGTTATTCAACATTTTGTCCGTCCTTCTGAAGTTTTTATATACTTGAATATATATATCAAGTGACTGGGAAAAGTGTTTGATAGGAGACAAAGGGCAGAATATCCTTCGGACCTGGGTGTCCAGTTCTTTACCCTTCGGGCCTGCGTGTCCAGTTCTTTATACTTGGCAAAAATAACGTTGAGTCGACCAAGCAATTTCTCTTTGCTACTATACGCCATTTTCTTTACTTACACTTGCCCGGAATCATAGTCATTGTTTAACCATGCTATTGTTATTTTCTTATTACAGTGTCATTTATTTCATTTCTTTACTAAGTGTCTGTTCTGTCCAGATCGGTCTGTCAAAGATCTGGGTGATTTTACCAAGCGCTGTCTCAGCAAACATCGTCACAGCCTTGAGAACACTTTACTGATCCGAGTTGTACATGGCAGGGTGAGAGTTTTCTGTGAAACTTAGCACCGTGGGATTCTGGGAGGGCATAGTTCACAGAATGAATGAAATCATCATCGTCGTCGGGCAACTGACCGAAACAGTGGATTGAAATAATGTATAAGAAACCCGATACACAACTTTCTAGCTCATTAAACTAAGAAATATACGTCTCGGATATCGGCGAATAAGTTATAAATAGTCTTCAGAAACCTAAAAAAAACTACCGAATTCTTTTTCTAAAAACAATTTCTCAGTGAAAACTTTTGCCATTATGACAATTACCGAAACATTGTTCGCTGAGATGCACACTGGAATCTGTGAAATATTAATGACCGAGATACAGGAGGTGGCGACAAAAACCAGTCGCACACAAAAACTACACTTTACCGGTCTGAAATAGATGCAACGTCAAAACGTTATCAGAACTATCATCAGCTGGCGCCGACTTGACTTCTGACAGAAACGAATCACTTGTGTATGACTTACGATGGTCGATTATAAAATAGTACATATGGAAGCTTCCTTTCTTAGAAGTATTTGAACAGACTTAGGTGCAGCCGTTCAAATATTTCCAGATTTTCACCTCTCTAATTTTACGTACACGTGGAATTTACACAGCTAACAATTTCGGCTCTAAGAGGGCCGAGCTTATGTAAACTGTTCCATTATTTGTTCGTGTAAGCTTGAATCACACGTTTAGGCAACATGTCACAGTGATAAGGCGATCATTAGACTAGGTACTGATGTCTGTAAATGGATCACATGCCAGAAAGATTTTCCACTTTCTTAAACATTACGCCATAACTGTAGAAATACTTTGTTTGGTGGAAGTTTTGCTTACCTTTTTATAAAACTGAACTGTACGCTATCAGTACTCAGCATAACCAGTTTAATAGCAGTCATTACCACGTTTGTTTTCAAACTGAGCTGTTCGAGTAATCTGTAGCTGATACTGTGACATGCCACTGTAACGTGAAACTGTTACATGGCACTGTAACGTAGCACTATGACAAGACACTGGAATACTACCAAAATATGGTTTCCTTAAGAAATAGAACTATAGGTTCAAAGGTTCAAAGTTCAGACTCCGGCGCCATTGTAATTAGGGCAGCCCCATATATTCTCCCCGCACACCGCTGTATCCATTAAAAAGTACACCTACTAATCGTTCCCATTAAATGTTGGTTCATTACAATTCGTTTTCTGCTACACAGTTCAGATTTCTTATCAGCAATCTTAATTTATCCTAGCTCCAGAAATCGCTTCACAATTACATTGTTCTTTCATTCCCACTCTTCATTTTCATTTTCCCGAAATCGTTCCAGTACAGCTTTAACAATGTTTGCTCTTGTCCATTCTCAGCCTGCCATTTATTTTAGCTTGTCCAGCAAGTCTGTCTGCCACATCATTGCCATGTACTCCCGCATATCTTGGACAATAAAGTCACGTTAGGCTCATGACAGTTGACTGGCTTAACAGATGAACCCATTCTTTTCGAAGTAATTTATTCTCAATCTTACGAAGCATACTTTGTGAATCCATCACAATGACGCCATGAACTATACCATGGACAGCTACCCATTCCATTGCCACCGACACAGCCGCAGTTTCCATTCGCTTGCTTGATGTGGCGACTTCAAGTGCCCTCAAACCCTGTGCAACTACTCTTCCACTGCTGTAGACAACAAATCCTCAAGCACTTCTGCTGTCCCAAGACTCTAGGCCATCTGTATTTATTACCGTGACGGAAAACCCAAAGTGATGTTTTATGAGATCTTGAACTCAAAGTTCAACTGTCTCCCCCCCCCCCCCCCCCGGGAAACAGAACTGAAAACTAGTTCAAAATCAATTTAATACTGAAATATACATTTGATGGTTCACCGTTATATACAGACTGGAAAAGTGCGTCGTAAATAGGTCAAAGAGAAAAAAAAAGTAATTTCATCATAATAACTCCGTATGGTCGCCCTTGGACAAGAAAATTAGAACTCACATAAATCTCATTATCCATGACATGAGATGATCGATCCGGTCATCCACGAAGTTACTTCAACAATAAACAAATGAAAAATTCTCCCGACTCCAACAAAAAAAAAAAAAAATTTTTTTAATGGAAGCTATATATGTCTTTGGTCATATTAAACACCAAGAGAGAACAATGAGGGAGAGTAAAATGAAGGAAAATCAATAGTGTCAGAGACACTGCAGAATAGCAGGAAATGAAAAGGCTGCAAGTTACAGTGCTTTGAAGGGCTCTATTGAAATTGTAACATAGTTCCTTGTAAGTTATGACTGTAGTATTACTATAGCTTTGCATATTAGGATAGTATTATAATAATTATTATTAATGTTGTTATGATTATTATTATTATTACTATTAGCATTTTATTATAGTTATGATTATTATTGATAAATAGGATGTACGTGAGAAACGGAGTAAATAATTTGAGAACAAATGGGAGAAGAACACTCCCACAGTATTAATATTCTTATATATCATATATCCTTCCCGCGCCGTTAAACGTCACATAGGGCTCAGAAAGTAGTTCGCCAATTTTTCCTGTCTTCAGCGAGTTTTTCAACCTCATCAAGGGATTTTATGCCTGTTAACTTGGCCTCTCTTATCAATTTCCTCTTCAGAGTTTCACGTGGTCTGCCTCTTTTTCTTCGGCCTGTTGTGTTCCACTTGATAGCTTGTTTTGAGATTCTCTGATCATTTCTTCTCATCAAGTGACAAATATATGTCCATCTCCTTTTCCTGATCACCCATGAGACTGGTTGTTGTTAGGTCTTATCTCTGTATTATTCTTGAATTCGTTCCATTTGATGCCGAGTATCTTCTTTAGGCATTTGTTTTCAAAAGAGTCTAATTTCTTGTCTATTTCTTTAGTTGTTTTCCAGCTTTCGCATGCATAAATGAGGGAGGATATTACATTTAAATTGAATAGTCTTAACTTGGTTTTTGTGCTTATAACTTTTGAATTCCATATGTTCTCAAGATTCTTGAAGATCGATGCTGCTTTTGCAATTCTGATTCTAACTTCCTTTCTATTGTCACCATCCTGGCCTATATAACTGCCAAGGTATGCAAATTGATTGGCTTCTTCAATATATGTCCCTTCTATGTGTATTTTTCCATTTATTAGTATTATTAGGACAGAATTAAGCAGATACTTAGAAATACTAGACATAATGAAGATGAATGAAAGGCAGATTAAGGAGATATAATACGAACTAGGAGGATTTACTCAGATAACCATAGTGCATGTGAAGGCAGTCAGACGAAAACTGTGTAAACAGAGCTTGACTAATAATTCTCGACAGGTATCGCAAACACCTGATACTAGATAAGAAGATTTTACCCACGAGAGAAAAATGAATAGGCGGATTTGACTCAAAAGACTTACTTACAGATAAGGCATAGTTGCTAATCTTAGGAAGCAATTTGCACACATGAATAGTCCAGCGGACCAATAAGATGACCAAAGAGAATGGACCGACTTATCTCTAAGTCCAAGCAATATGTAGTCAACCAACTAACCAAAAGAAAGATCTGAAGGTGTGTCCTACTAGACATCCGACTTATGATATATAAGACAGTCATTAAGTTTAGAGTGGGGGCGAGAAAAAAGGAGAAAAAGAATAGAAAGATATATAGGAGAGCAAGGACAGATAGAAAAGACGGACAGGGAGAGCAAATAGATATTCAAGAGATAGGGAGGGAGTTTAGACCCAGTAGCAGTTTAAGACAGACAGAGGATAGCATTTAAAGTTAAAAGGTGATTATTAGTACTGCGTGAGAAATGCAAATGATTACATATTTTTGGAACTTTATGTAAAATGTTTTCGGAGATGTCTCAATGTGACACCTGTGAATTTCGTTTGATAAGTATTAAAAGTGAACTATATCTTGATCCAAGAATGAACCATCTGAATTTTATAGTGTCTCTGTGTGTTAAGATTTCAGTCTTGTGGTGAATCATATAGTATCACATGTATGACATTCTGAATTGTTGAAATGAACAAAAAGAAGTAGTAAAGTACATTCATGAATTAAAATGTGACAAGAAATATCAAATGTTGTCGCGACCACAGCCTAAAAAAGAAATGAGAGAAAGTCAGCCTAACGATAATGTAAATGAACAGTTATGAAAGAACAATAAAGACGACAATAAGCTCAACAGAGAACACTCGTTATCAATATATTATTACAAACTCGCAACCGCTTGTTCTGAGAACAAAGAAACTGAGTTCCATGAAGAAAAATGCAAGAAATAGGCGTGGAACTTGGTCAGAGGATACAAGCTTGGGGTGAAAACTTTGGGGTTCCTATCAGGATCTGGAGAGGACTACGGGCTTTGCATTGTCGACAGGGATCAGGATCTGAAGTGACCAACAACCTCGAACGCAGAAGAAGAAGGAGAAACAGATCGTGACTATATCTGATCATGTCAACCAGGAAAAATAGTGTTCTCTCTCAATTATAAACGGGATACATTGACATCTAACATTCTTACATTAGTCATGGAAAAGCTCCCATATTATCAGACATTGAAGTATGTGATGTAAGGCTATTTGTCTCCCCATGTATAAGGATGATCCTCTGTTTACGACGTACTCGACTTACGACAATCCACAGTTACGACCGCCGACTCTTATATCTGGAAAATGTCAAATCTTATAATTCTGCCAGATTAGAAATCGGTGTGGGGGGAAAAAAGAAAAAAAAAATCAACACACTACTTTATGATAGCGTTCTAATTGCTTGATATTTAATGTTTTCTAACCTTATGAAACAAGACATTGTTAAGACATTGATGATAAATGGTTACAGTGACTAAAAAAGTAACTAGAGAAGGAATTAGACTTAGTCGTAAGTTGGAGATCAATCTTTCTTTCATTGTCCGAGAAAGACACCTGTGGCTTTTCATCACTGAAAGTGATCTTAATAGCCAGTCTGAAGATGTCTTGCTGTTAGGCCTTCTATAGTGTCGTGTTTGGAATGTCAGTGATGCTCTGGGGCCCATTACATATTCAGTCATCTTCTCTCCCCTTTCACAGAGGCTATACTCTCCCCCATTGTTCTCTCGTGGTATTTAACGTGACCAAAGCATAGATTCCTTTTCTTTTACTTCTGATGGAGCAAAGAAGTCAGTTTTGATCATCCAGTTCTTCTAAAATGCATTTGGTGCACCTCTTATTACTCCAAGATCTTCCACGGGCTCTTTTATAACATTTTAACTTGGAAGATGTAAGGGTGAAGAGGCTGCCCCGTATGGCAGTCAGCCACCTACAGCCGACCAAGATCGTGTTCTACCTCTCCGTTTTATACCTCAAGAAACATGCCCAGCCTGGCTAACAGGCCAGAGATCGTTATAATCCTCATGGTGCTGGAGTTTGTTATATTGCACAATGCCTGCGCTTAATAACCAGCTGCTAAACTGACAAGATGCTGTGACTTAACACTTTCATTGAATCGGCTGCAGGAAGCATCAATCTCGCAGTTTCAATGAGACAGAAGACGTAGAAGAAGAAGATTGATTGATTGATTGATCTTTATTTCAAAAGAAGAAGAAGAAGAAGATGGTCATTGCCCACAATTTCAGTTCCCATAATGCTGTTGGAAGATGAAGGATCTGATTTCTTTAGTTTCACATATTTGCTTTCTTTATCACATGTTCTCTACCTGCAGTAGTCTTTTTTTATGATATTAGTGATCTTCTTTTATTCTCATATAAATAGTCACTACCGTCGAATATAATCGACGATTAAGTAGGGGTAGGCAATCAGAATGTGTGACAGATAGACAGGCAGACAGAGAAGGAGAGACAGAGAATATCAGACAGACAGAGAGAGAAAACAGAGAGAGAGAGAGAAGATGTATAAAGGCAGACAGACAGATGGACGGACGGATGATCAGATAGATAGATAGATAGATAGATAGATAGATAGATAGATAGATAGATAGATAGATAGATAGATAGATAGATAGATAGATAGATAGATAGATAGATAGATAGATAGATAGATAGATAGACAGACAGATATTGAAGAAATAGATGAAATGCTATCCCTGACTTACATCTGAAGCTGTAGCTATTTATTCCCGAACTAACCTACTTCATTCATTCATTTGCATGTCCCTTGCTGAACTTTGCCTCCCTAACAGCACTCCTGTAGGCCTCTAGGTTGTGAGCAAGATGGCCTGCTGCTGATGCATCCATTTGCAGATCACCAACGATGTCTTGCAGCCATCTTCGCCTTGGGCAACGTGGAGTACCCGCATAGCCCCCGATCAGGGTGACGTGAAGCCATGGAAGCAGGTGGTGGATGGAATGGGAAAGCAGCTGACAGATAATGTTGGTTATGGTTACCATTCTATGATGGTAGGCAGATGATCTCAATGGCTACGAGCACTGACTAGCACAGTCACTACCCGGAAGGAAAGCAATGGTAAACTATATTCTGGATATATACCAAGAAACCCAAACAGCAACCTACTTCACAAGACTAAAATCTCTCCAGTTTAACTGTAGTTATAAATGTAACTCTCAAAACATGTTTACAGCTTAGCCCATTCAATTACAATAAACAGTTTAGATCAGTCAGTATTTTCGCATGAAACTTGCATGTTATGCATCAGTCATATAGTTTGATCAGTTTAGGTCAGGACTGATATTTCCGGCAGCATATGTGTATAGTCAACTTGTAATTCTTCACGTACGAACTTCTTTCCTCTCCTCTCTGGCTCCCTTTTTATCTCTCAGAGAAGGGCAGAATGTAAGACGGGCCTGCGTGCCCAATTCTTTACCCTTGAAAAATAAAGATTATTCATTCATTCATTCATTCATTCTCTCTCTCTCTCTCTTTTCTAAACGAACACAATTCTAAACATAATTTGTCATATCTTGTTAGAAATTATCTTAGTAAATATGCGAGAGTGAAATGGCACAAGAACTCCATTGAAAATGTATTTATTTTATGTGTATGTTCATGTGTCTGTGCACTATCTTGTTAGATCAGTTACCTCTTATTGTAGTTCACTATCCTATATTTGTGAATGTAGTACTTTCATTTTGCAATTTTAGATTTCTTTTCATGTAATCTGTATACTTCACATATATTTCATATAGTTTCATCTTGCATTCGTATATGTGTATGTGTTCACGTAATTTTGTACACCTTATTACATCGAGAGTATGGGAAGCATGAAAGATGTAGTGATAAAGGGCAGAATGTAAGGCATGCCTGGGTCCAATTCTTCACCCTTTTAAAATAAAGATCATTATTCATTCATTCTCTCTCTCTTCATAGGAACTGAAAAAAAAAAGAAATATTTGCAGCTGTATGCAGAAGCAATGAACCTATCTAGCCCAGACTACATTAGCTCTGTGGCCTCAATCACGCCGTACAGAACACAGATCTGAAATACACGACAGAAACAAACCAAGAGAGAGAGAGAGAGAGAGAGAGCATTTCACTACACAGTTGATTGCTTGATTTCGATCCATTTCACATGAGAAACCACTTCAAGCGTAACTGTGAAATAATTCAAAGATAATCTCGGTCTTACAGTTTTGCCTGCAGGTTTGGTCGTATAATTTCCGATCCAAGTTTTGAATTTCTCACTGACCCATTTTTAAATGGCGGAGGCGAAGTGTAAACATTATACGTAGACCGCCCTGTGTGCAGAAAGGGCGGCGTGGTTACCGCTAACAAAAGATATCGATCATGAACTTATTGACAGATAAATATCAGCTTATCACAGTGTTCCTGGTAGTCACAGTTTAATCAAGTTTAAGCAACTAAATCAAGGCTTTTCAACATAGAGTACACACACCCGACGATACACAAAATGTCTTATAACGATCCATGGAAATAAATGGCTTGCAGCAGTTATTTTTTCATAAACCAGCCATACTTCTCGTGGCCTTAGATATCTGAACTCTTTTCTTTCGCGTGCAGTCAATTCCGTGATAATGTTGAAGTTCGAACGAGTTATGGGGGTAATGTATTCATGACTTATTTCACGACCTAGTGCGGCATTTCTCCATAGACCAAGATGGAGATCTCAGTCAATCATGCCCACGTAGCCAGCTTTAAGAGACAGACGAGCTTATTTCTAAGAGCAACATTAAGAGGAGGGATATGAGACTGGTAATCTTCGAATCCTGGGCCCTGATGCCTGCGCTGCCACTCAAGTATTCTCTTTTTATCATTAAAACAGTTATCAAACACTGCCAACAGTAAATACATGGTCTTATATGATAGTAATAGAAACAAGACCGTCTTTATATGTTAGAACTAGAAAGAAAGCAAACTTCATATGATAGTACTAAAAAGAAAGCAAACTTCATATGATAGTACTAAAAAGAAAGCAAACTTTATATGATAGTAATAGAAAGAAAGCAGACTTCATATGATAGTAATAGAAAGAAAGCAGACGTCATATGATAGTAATAGAAAGAAAGCAGGCTTCATATGATAGTAATAGAAATAAAGTAGACTTCATATGATAGTAATAGAAAGAAAACATTTTATATAATAGTAATAGAAAAAAACAGACTAAGTATTCAGAACACCTTTAAATTTCAAGTTAAAAGGTGACAACGTTTCCACAAGTCTGACTACTTGTAAATGTTGTTTAAAATCATGCACATTTAGAAAAACAAACAAACAAACAAACAAGCAAACAGAATCTACTAAAAAGATATCATCTAGAAAATTAAACAGAAAAAAAGAAACTGCAATTTTCAGCCTTTGGGCATCAGATTTCTGACTACGAACTGCTATATAGACTAAATGTTCTGAAATCATATTCTTCATTTCAAAAATTGGTCTTAAGATTTAAGAACAAAAGTTCTCAAACATGCTAGCTCTGCATACACTTTCCATCCGTCAGGAAAAGAGAATGAATGAGGAAAATGAAGCACATACGAAACACTCCTATTGACGACTGAATTCCTCTGGAAAACTCTTATTTCTACAGTTAAGAAGAAGAAGAAGAAGAAGAAATGTATGTAAAATTTCGTGACATGGAAGTTTCTCAAATTTAAGCACGTGTTAGTGCTAGTATCAAAAAGCACTTAAATTTTCTAAGTACTAGAAGACCTATTGAGAGACAAGTTCAGTAACCTCTGCGCTTAACCAACAGCTTTAAGAAGTCATTCATAGCAATCGAGTTACGTCCCCCTGCGCGACCCTGTCTGGGAGCGTTCCTATAGAGAAGTCATAAACACAAGATCAGCGAGAGTGGATAGATCTAACCTGCTACAAATTGTGCTTGCAAAAAAAAAAAACGCCTCGTAGAACCGTATCAGTACTGTCTTATCTCATCAACTATCTAACAGTGGTGTCACAGTGCCGAACTCATGATATCGCCTACCCCCCCCCCCATGCATATAGTGCCTCCGCGAAATATAGGCCTGTTTACCCCCCCCCCCCTCTCCCCATAAAACAAGATACCCACTCTCAGTCAGTCTGTCATTTGCATGTCCCTTGCGGAACTATTTCTCTCTAACAGCTCTCCTGTCGGCCTCTCGGTTGTAAGCAAGATGCATCCATTTGCAGATTATCAACGATGTCTTGCAGGCATCTACGCCTTGGTCTTCTTCTCTTTCTTTTTCCCATTGTGTACCCTTTCATAGCCTTTTATAGACTACTCAAAGGCATTTGATTGTGTACAACATCAGAAACTTTGGGAAATAATGGAACAGATGATATTTCCAACACATTTTATGCAATTAACATCACTGAAATTTCTAGGCCGACAAGCAGCAGTAAGAATAAATGGTGAAACAACAACTTGGTTTGACATAAAACAAGGGGTCCGTCAGGGCTGCATATTGTCACGTTACGTATTTAACTTGTATACTGAAAATATAATGAGGAATGTTAGAGAAGATGTAGACAAAGAACATTATGATGCCATAACAATTGGAGGTTATGAACTATCAGAGATTAGATATGCTGATGACATAGTATTACTGTCCACAACACAAAATTAAGGGAAAAACTAATTATTTCAATCCGTAAGACCAGCGAAGAGCAAAACCTCTATCTTAATGCGAAGAAAACTAAATTATTGACATCTGACAAAACGAACAAGGCAGCTGAAATATGTATCAATGAGGAAAAATTGGAAGAGTTTTGAAAATCTTGAATCACTACTAACTAATAATGGAGATACAATGAGGGAAATTAAAAGCAGGACATCTATTACTCTTCAGAAAGTAAAACAACTAAAGAATCTGTGGAGAGGAACAGACAGAAATACAAAAAAGAAATAATATTTTAAAGGGCATTCATCTTTCCCATATGCCTGTGAGATCTGGACATTTTACAAAACAGCTGAGAAACACATAAGTGCCTTTGAATGTAAATGCTACAGAGGAGTTCTTCAAATATTATGGACACAAAAAAGAACAAATATATCCATACTACAAGAACACAATATTGAAAAAAGCTGGCTAGTAAAGAGGATTAATTTTTTTAAAAACTTAAATATTTTGGACACATTAAGCGTCATGATAATCTAGAGAAGACCATCTTGGGAGGGTACATAATGGGAAAAAGAAAGAGAGGAAGACCAAGGTGACGATGGCTGCAAGACACCGTTGATGATCTGCATACGGATGCATCAACAGCAGCCATCCTGCTCACAACCGAGAGGCCTACAGGAGTGCTGTTAGGGAGGCAAAGTTCCGCAAGGGACATGCAAATGAATGAATGAATGACCCTTCCATGACGGTCTTCTCTAAATTCTCATATAGTTTAATGTGTCCAAAATATTTAAACTTTCTCTGTTTAATCCTCTTTACTTGCCAACCTTCTTCGATATTAAGTTCTTGTAGTATGGATATATTTGTTCTTCCTTTTGTGTCCATGATATCTGAAAAATTATTCTGTAGCGTTTATATTCGAAGGCCACTCAGTAACAAGGAAAATCCTTGTAGACATTGACTGATGCACCAAATCTACGCTTGTGCCTACCAAACGGACTGCCACTGTGAGTCACCTTCTGTACCATGCCATACAGAGTTGAGTCATGTTTTCAGTACTAACTCTGCTGGTATACCGTACTCCCAGTAAATAAATACATGTAACAGAGACAAAGAATAACTAATACACACACCTTTCAGCATCTAGAGAACGGTTAGATTAGAACTTTCCTTTTTGACACGGCGGCTATAAAAGCACCATCAGTGACGACAACGACAGCGCATGTGGCTGAAACACTGAAAAAAACCTTGCTGTCACTTGGCCCACTGGTGCTGTCTAGTGAGGCCCACACTCTCCGAGCCATGCCTCTGTAACTAAATTTCCGTTTGGATGAAAAATTTCATGAACCAACGATGGATTTTAACCTCTCTCTCTCTCTCTCTCTCTTTCTCTCTTTCACACACACACAGACACTCTCTCTCTTTCTTTTTGTCTCTGTCTGTCTGTCTGCATGTGTCCGTGTCTTTCTTCCTATATATATATATATCTGAATGGCGAAGTGGTTAGTGCACTGGTCTCTCATGGCGAAGGTCAGGGGTTCGAATCTGACACCACAGTCACCCAGGTATAGAAATGGGTACCCGACTTCTTATGGAGTCGGGGAAGGAAAGGCAGCCAGGCGTGATACTGACCATATAACCCTCTAGTGTGCTGACAGGTCAAGGAAAATATGGGCACTAACACCATATCCCTATGTGCCTCTAAGGCATGACATGATTACCTTTACCTTCTTTATATATATATATATTCAGCTTTACTGAACAATTGTTTTTTTCTGAATCTCTCTTTCTTAACTTATTTTTTTTTCTGCATGAAGTGAGGGATTAGCTATCACTCAAGCCCCCTAGTCTAAACTGCAGCCTATTTACCCTTCATCTGTTGATATAAAATTCATAGATACGAGTAATAATCTGTATTTACAGAGTTTTAGCACGGGCGCCCGCGGCGGCCTCCCCTCCCCACCCTCCGAGATCCTTAGTTTTAAGCCTGCTTAGATTAAGAGATAATCCGCCACTGCTCTTCATACAAAATCTCCTCGGCTGTGGAAGGGAGATAACTATTTGAACTATTCTCTTTACAACCACTTACTTCATCACCAAAATCCCCATGCTGCCCAAATAATATTTTATATAACCAAATATTACTGCTCCATGTTTACAGGATGACAAGACATAACGGAACCGAAATGAGCGTAAACAGCCAAGATTTACACAGCAAATCGTTATAAACACTGGTCTTAACGACGAATGATCGATCGACACAACACAGACCTGGTGATCTGTCACTCTAAGCAGTGGCATGAAGCGGGGGATGTGTGAATACTCGAAAAGTAAGGGGTGGGGGGGGGCTGTGTAAAGATCATTATCGTAAACTCGACATCAGGAAACCTGTCTACTTTCTTGTCCTTTTTTCCCCTTGTATTTGATAAATAACTCTTGTACTATCGAGCAACAATCTCAAATTCACACAAAAGAAACCTCGAATTCAACTAACATAGCCGCCATATTTTTTAAACAGAAACGACCAAATATCTAATATTTGAGTCTCTAAATCAAAGAATAAATGCACACACATATGCAGGTTATGTTTTTTTTTTGGGGGGGGGGGGTATTTTTAACATGCCATTTAAGTGGCTCGCCGCTGTATTAAGCGAACAGATCAAACAAATGACAAAGGTATTTAGAAGCCACCTTAACTAACTACTTGTACCAGACCCATCTTGCTCGACGAAAGAAGCCATTAGCTTCGTTCATCCTGTAAAAAGAACCTGCTAGTTGAGAGAAATGTATGATAAAAAATGTTGCTAGACGTCGCTGTTCAGAATATTAGGGACCTTGCTCATTGCCTTTTCGCGCGACGATGATGATGGTGAAGATAAATAACAACGATAATTAACTGCTAGGGCTTTCGTAATATTTTAGAACATGCACAGGAAAAAAAAATGATTTCCCCTCAAAGACTGTCATATCAGGTTTCTTCATAACCGCAATTCTCCATCTCTGCTTCGCTAGTGAGACTGACATGAAATAGAAAGCTTATATATATGTAGGGTCTTGATTGGCTTTGAATATAGCGTCAAGGCGGTCATCTCACACACAACCCCCGCACGAAAATTGTAGGAATGTATATAATTGTGATTTAAATATTCAGACTGGCGAAAAACAGAGAGAGCGAGCGAGAGAGAGAGAGAGAGAGAGAGAGAGAGAGAATATAGAGAAAGAGGGAGAGAGAGAGAATGAGAAAATGTATATCCATTAATTTCAAATGATTACACATATATAGATATGATCGCAGGTTCACATTGTCATTTAAATATTACTACTACTACTACTACTACTACTATTACTACTACTACTACTCTTACTACTGCTACTACTACTACTACTACTAATAATAATAATAAATAAAATAGAGAATGAATATCTTGTCCTAAAACCAGCACTATGCATATACAATAAAAACTACTGGGTAACTGACGTGTAAACAATCTCACTTACCAAATTAAATACGCTAGACAAACCTACAACACTTTCTTCTGTTGCGTATTTCATATGCTAGAGTAGGAAAATGTGAAATCTAACTTCTCTTCCAAGAACCACACTACAAATAATCTATAAGTCAGCACATACTACGTAAGAGAACTACATTTAACCTCCACCGTATTTAGCGGCACCACTGAATGGCTAGCAATCATACCGCCCTGCGCATGACACAATATTGACACCGCCATATTTTGAGCGTCTCTTGGTCTCATGGCAACGTGTGGGTAACAGGCTTCATGTTGAGGGACACAACTGTGGAAATTTAAACTTTGAAGTTATGTTCAGTTAATGGAACTTGTAGTTGCCTGTTGATGTCAAACTGAGGATTTGTAAGCGGAAAGGTAAAAAAAAAAAAAAATCATTTAACAACACTGACAGACAGACAGGAATCTGCTTTGACAGGATGCACGAAGAAAGGACGTGACAGGTCAATATGACGATCGACTATATCACCACTTTATTTCATGAAGGCAACTCAGGATGATGATGATCGGTAGAAGTTTATAGTGTTGTTGATAGCGGGGGAAGTAATGGACTACACAATAATTAGTGTATGAGTATATAGCTGTACACGGAGCTACTGCAGTAAGGCTGTGATATCAAAATGTATAAACTAGGTAAAAAACATAGGAACAGCTTTATTATTTAACGAGGACACAGTTATGACGTTTCGGCGTGAGCCATAATCATACAAAAACACACAGGACGAAGAAATAGAGAGAGAGAGGATAAAGTATAAATTTAGGCGAATGCTGTGTTAAAAAAAATAAAATGAATAGAGCACTTAGCTGTAACTTGTAAGAAGCTGTGGGTTGTCCAACGCTGTGTGTCAGACATGTGCATGGTGGAGTGCAGAGAGTATTTAAATGGAGACTTGGGATGTGTGATAGGTGGGTAGTAACTAAAGGTGGTGGGTGGAGAAACCATGGGGGGAATACAATGGTAATCTAGCCAAGAAAAGGTGAAATAAGTGATCATAGATGGGGTAGAGGGGTTGTAATCACTGTTCCCTCTAAGCTGCACGCCTGCGCGGCCGCGCACAATAAAAAAAAAAAAGACTCATACCACGCACAAAATTTTTTGAGCCGCGCAAAAAGAAAAATGAAACTGATACTTTTATTTTCCAGTTTCCAGATGTTGCTCTGTGCTATAATTCAGATCAAGAAAAATACAATTATAGTTAATGTTTTTCCTTTACTGTTTCTTTCTTGTTGAGATACGACTTTCGGATCGGATGTTTCAAACATATACTTATGCACATTCACACACAATATCTTTTTTGCACACGAGCTGAACATTTTGCACATAGATGACAAACCTTTAGAGGGAACACTGGATGTAATGTGATGCTATGAGGAGGTTCTAAACTAAGTGTAACAAGTGAGAAGGGAGTGGAACTTAGTAGGGAGGGATTATGATTGTGGAAGAGGGGAATATTAGGTGCAGCTGAATAACGAGTTCAAAGCATGCGGTTCCACCGTCCCATATTCTTGAATGTAGGGGTTCTCAAGCGCTAGGTGGCTTCTATCATCTGTGTGATATTGTTTGATGGCTGTGTTACCAGAAAGTTAGATTTGCCTCTGTAGTTGGGGCCATTGAAATGATTACGGACTGGCTTTGAAGCATGCTGGTTGATATTGTATAGATGTTTCTACATGCAGTTCCCTAATCTGCGGCCAGTTTCACCAATATAAGTTATCCTGCATCTTTTGCATACAATGACATATATCACATTGCGGGACTAGCATTTGAATCCCTCATGGAGAGTGAGGATAGTTTTGGGAAAGATGGTCATTTTTGTTTTCCAGACTATCGTACAGGTAACACAGCGAGGGCGATTACATTTTCTAGTGCTAACATATGCAAGGTCCCGCTTCAAGTGGCCATTGACGAGGATGTCCTTAAGATTTGGTTCTAGTGTGTATGTTATTTGGATCAAAGAAAATGTCGCGAGTATTGTGGTCAAGTTGGATTAGTGGCAGATGATGATAAAGAATTTTCTTAACCATCTGCATTAGGAAATACTAATTTAACTCTGTCAGATGGGGTAACAGGCTTTTTTCTGAATGCTTCTTTGCAACTCACTAGTTGGATACGGTTGAATGCTTTCCGAAGAACATTTTCTGGGTAGTGACGATGACGGAAAAAGTCTAAAAATTTGTTGGACTGATCTATAAAATCCAAGTGATCTTGACATGGGTGGAGAAGACAGAGGAATTGGGAGTATAGGATGGAGTTCTTACAGGCTTCAGGATGAGAGGAGGTGTAAATAGGTGTGGCTGTTGGTGAGTTTGTAAAATACAGAGGTGACAAGCTATAATCACCTATTTCATCTTCTCCCGGCTAGATTACCATTGTATCACTCTCTCTCCCCTCTACGGTTTCCCTACCCACCACCCTCAGTTATGACCCACCTATCACACATCCCAAGTCTCCACTTAAATACTCTCTACACTCCACCATGCGCATGTTCCTACTTGTTTCCTAGTTGATGCATTGAAGTAATGGACTAGTTTTCTACTTTGTGTTTGTTGTCTTATATGTCATGTCGTTAAAAAAAGGGTTGTTTTATAACATTAAATCACTGACATAATTATAGGCCATAATAATAATAATAATGACTGGTCACCATTTTACAAGATATTTTGGAAGCAGGTACATAGTGGTTAATTTGCTCAGCACATTCCATTACATGACCTTTTTCTTTTTTTTTCCTTCTTATGAGTCTTTCCTTTAGCATGGCAGGGAGTTTCAGTCTGGGCAGCTGTCATGTTATGCTTTCTCAGTGTGCCTTTCATCCCATTCATCCACTTTTTTTCCCTTGGTCTTCCTTGTGCCCTATATTTAGGTGTTTTCGACTGTGTGTGTGTTGCTGGTCGTTCTGGATTCGTGGTATCTAATGCCTATTCCACATAACTCTCTGATTGTACCTGGCCATCACTTCAACAAAATTAGTGTTTGTGTTGCAGGCTTCAGCACTTTAGATCTCCTACTGATGTCTTCAGCTGTGGTCCTCATTTCTTCCTCGGATGACAAGTATTTTAAGGCACAGTTTTCCAGCCTTATGACATAATTCTCTCACGGATGCTTTAGAAACACTTCTCTGCTACCAAAAAATACTAAAGAAGTGTTACTTCACTTTTAGCTTACCTTGTGTTTAAGTGCTTCCAGACGTGCCAGATAGTATTTTATTAAGGATACAGTTACCACGCATTCTTGGTGTATATCATTCCATTCATCTAAACTTCCATAGACAAGTGTTGTCATCAAGAATAGACCTTTACACAAGGCAGCATCCCAAAGTTTGTTACTTTGTCCTGTCATTTAATGTTCATTATTTTCTAAATGTAACAAAGACAGAAATTAAGTTTCTCATGTCTTGAATATGTTGCTCAAATTTCAGACCATTATAGGAGAGTACAAAGTAAACAAGTTTGTTAAATCAGAAACATTTGTCTTTAGCGTTAATCTTCTGTTGCTCAATGATATTAGATTAGTTTGCCAAATTTGAACACCATTTTTCCAAAATGTGAATTAATTTCTTCATCTAGTTATAATGTTAAATATTTACACTGATTGAAGTGGATGTCTGTTCTAATGATCAATGCAACTGTACCCAATCCACAAACAATAGTCTTATTTTTATGGTTTATATTCTGGTCATCGTCTTTTCACTTCAGATATAGTCTTATTTTTATGGTTTATATTCTGGTCATCGTCTTTTCACTTCAGATATAGTCTTATTTTTATGGTTTTTATGTTCTGGTCATCGTCTTTTTACTTCAGATATAGTCTTATTTTTATGGTTTTTATGTTCTGGTCATCGTCTTTTCACTTCAGATATAGTCTTATTTTTATGGTTTATGTTCTATGTCATCATCATTTCACTCCAGACATAGTCTTATATAACTATGTTCTCAAAGCACACCACAATTGTGAAGATTGCTAAGTGGCCTTGATGTGAACCCCAAGTGCATGTTTTGAGCTTAAATCTTACTTATCTCCTGGCTCTAAGCTGCACTGAGACAGACAGTAATAAATCTGAGTGCAGATCCTTGGCTTCTTTTAATATAAAGTGAAAGAGATGAGCAAGGAACATTCTGTAGACTGCTGGGAGCTATGTCACAGGAAAGTTTGACTTCAGTCACATTCTCCCCTGCAGGGAGCTATGCCACAGGAAAGTTTGACTTCAGTCACATTCTCCCCTGCAGGGAGCTATGCCACAGGAAAGTTTTACATCACCACCACCACCTTAAACGTCACATAGGGCTCGCAAAGTGTTTCGCCACTTTTGGTGATTTTGTTGCAAGTTTCCATAACAAGTTCATTTTTTTTTCCCCATCTAGATAGGTCCCTGGATAAGGTTGTTAGCCTTATGCCTAACTCCCAATTCAGGAGGGTTTAGATTTCATGGCAGAGGACCATGGCAAATATATAGTTGTCTCTCTAGCCCGTCTAACAGTCAGTTACAGTAATAGTAATGGAGATTCTGTTCATAGTATCAAACACATTTGTTAGTCTGAAAAATGCAAGGGGGAGGAGCAGGGATCATTATGGCTCACATGGTGGTGCAGTCTGCTGAGAAGCAATGCATTTTTTCCTGCAACTTAACATCACAGTCTGAGACTGTCCACATTTGAAGCGATACTTGTGCTTTAATACCATCATCACACTGGCTGTACAGAACATCCTGTCTGAAGTTTCATCACACTGGCTGTACAGGACATCCTAGCTGAAGTTTCATCACACTGGCTGCACAGGACATCCTAGCTGAAGTTTCATCACACTGGCTGCACAGGACATCCTAGCTGAAGTTTCATCACACTGGCTGCACAGGACATCCTAGCTGAAGTTTCATCACACTGGTTGCACAGGACATCCTAGCTGAAGTTTCATCACACTGGCTGTACAGAACATCCTGTCTGAAGTTTCATCACACTAGCTGTACTGAACATCCTGTCTGAAGTTTCATCACACTAGCTGTACTGAACATCCTGTCTGAAGTTTCATCACACTGGCTGTACAGAATATCCTGTCTGAAGTTTCATCACACTGGCTGTACAGAACATCCTGTCTGAAGTTTCATCACACTAGCTGTACTGAACATCCTGTCTGACGTTTCATCACATTGGCTGTACGGAACATCCTGTCTGAAGTTTCAAGGAGACTGAACAAGAATTTACACATTATACGTAACTAACACATCAAAGGGTGTCTGAGCAGTGAAGTGATTAGTGTATTCGACTTTCATGATGTAAACAGGTGGTTCAAGTGTTATTTATAGTGTCCCAGTCACCTAGCTGTAGAAATGGATACCTGGTCAGTCACCTGGGTGTAGAAATTGGTACCTGGTTCCCCTTGGAGCTGGAGAAGTTAAGGGTGCCAGGCACGATGCTCACAGTCTGGTGTGCTGATAGGTCAAGGAAAATATGGACACTAACATCACATTCTCTATCCATTTTTAATGGCATAGGAGAGTACTTATACCTTTAACACATCAAAACACTTCTTCATCTCTCACACATCTATCAGTGACATTCTAATTGTGACAAAAAAGAAAAACAAAAAATGCTAGCCATTCTAAAGATAGCAGTTTCTTTTTCTTTCCATCTAACATCAAAATATATTAGGATATAACATTTGTACATGTATATGACCAATAAATAAATACTCTAAGTTTGATTTAACAGTCATGTTCAGAGATTCCCTGAAAATTCACAAAACTAGCATGTGCTAGTGCACACATGTGTATACAACAAAGCGTAACTACTACCAACTCTAGCATACACAATATTTCTAACATCAAATTTGACATTATAATCATATAATCAGGTTACCGTTAGGACTGTGGCAGCAGCATGCCAAAACCTCTGATTTATGTTTTTCTGCTGCCAAACTCCTTCATAAAGGATGTGCTGCTACTGTTGCTGACTTCACTCAATTTTTTTTTCTTACTTCTCTTTTGTGCCTCCGACTCCTCAGTGCTCGCCTATTACACTACAACTGTACTCTGACTCCTCAGTGCTCACCTATTACACTACAACTGTACTCTGACTCCTCAGTGCCCACCTATTACACTACAACTGTACTCTGACTCCTCAGTGTCCGCCTATTACACTACAACTGTACTCTGACTCCTCAGTGCCCGCCTATTACATTACAAATGTACTCTGACTCCTCAGTGCCCGCCTATTACACTACAAATGTACTCTGACTCCTCAGTGCCCGCCTATTACACTACAAATGTACTCTGACTCCTCATTGCCCACCTATTACACTACAAATGTACTCTGACTCCTCAGTGCCCGCCTATTAAACTACAAATGTACTCTGACTCCTCAGTGCCCGCCTATTACACTACAAATGTACTCTGACTCCTCAGTGCCTGCCTATTACACTACAACTGTACTCTGACTCCTCAGTGCCCGCCTATTACACTACAACTGTACTATGACTCCTCAGTGCCCGCCTATTACACTACAAATGTACTCTGACTCCTCAGTGCCCGCCTATTACACTACAAATGTACTATGACTCCTCAGTGCCCGCCTATTAAACTACAACTGTACTCTGACTCCTCAGTGCCCGCCTATTACACTACAAATGTACTCTGACTCCTCAGTGCCCGCCTATTACACTACAACTGTACTCTGACTCCTCAGTGTCTGCCTATTACATTACAACTGTACTCTGACTCCTCAGTGCTCGCCTATTACATTACAACTGTACTCTGACTCCTCAGTGCCCACCTATTACACTACAACTGTACTCTGACTCCTCAGTGCCTGCCTATTACATGCAACTGTACTCTGACTCCTCAGTGCCCACCTATTACACTAAAGCTGTACTTCAGTCAGTCAGTTATTTGCATGTCCCTTGCGGAACTTTGCCTCCCTAACAGCACTCCTGTAGGTCTCTAGGTTGTAAGATGCCCTGCTGCTGATGCATCCATTTGCAGATTACCAATGATGCGTTGGTCTTTCTCTCTTTTTCATTATATACCCATCCAAGGCGGTCTTATCTAAATTCTCATGTTTAATGTGTCCAAAATACTTAAGTTTTCTCTTTTTAATCCTCTTTACTAGCCAACCATCTTCAGTATTAAGTTCTTGTGGTATGGATTTATTTGTTCTTTTTTATGCCCATGATATCTGAAGGACTCTTTTGTAGCATTTACATTCAAAGGCATTTATGTGTTTCTCAGATATTTTGTTAAATGTCCATGTCTCACAGGCATATGTTGCGATGGGAAAGATGCATGCCCTTAAAAATCTTATTTTTGTAGTTCTGTCTGTTCCTCTCCACAGCTTCCTTATTTATTTTACTTTCTGAAGAGCAATGGATGTCCTCCTTTTAATTTCCCTCATTGTATCTCCATTGTTAGTAGTGATCTAAGATATTCAAAACTCTCCACTTCTTCCAATTTTTCCTCATTGATACATATATCAGCTACCTTGTTTGTTTTGTCAGTTGTCGTCAATTTAGTCTTCTTTGCATTAAGATAGAGGTTTTGCTCATCACTATTCTTACGGACTGACATAATTAGTTTTTCCATTCATTTTGTGTTGTGGACAGTAATACATATGCTGCTACTGAGATATTTCTATCTGCTATTTCAGACATTTTAGTTGCATTTTCCAACTTTCAATTCATGTGAAAGTCAACTACATGTATATATTTGCTTTATTAAACAAAAACCCAGGAAGATGACAAGCAGCTAAAAGCATAATGACAACAGGAAAACACCAATGATAAAAAAGCAGAAGTGAACAGATGTGGAACAAATTTTTAAAAAAAACAACTCGGTGACATGGGTTTGGAATATCTCATGTCAAAAACAATATCAATAACTGAAAACTTGAAAAAGTCTAAGAAGGCTAAGATGAGTGTATAATTAACAACATGCAAATGATTTCACTGCGCAGAGACATGTAACTTTCTGTTTATCAGCCTTCTTGCTATTTGAAAGAAAACATTTCTTCCTTTCACTTACTTTTTGTGCTCATTTTATCATGCATTTCAATTTGTTTATTTAAAACATCGCTGGTGCCCATCAGCTCCCAGTTGGGAATGTGATTTATTCACGATGTAGCACAAAGACTGCAGGATGATGTTCTTTCTTTCTTCCATTTCTTTCTTTGATCCAGCAGCCAACATGGTGGTGTTAACATTAAATAAACTAGTTGCCAGTTACAATGATCACATCATAATTATTTTATGTCAAAGAAGTATAATCCAATACAGGAGTTGCAGTCCTCAAACTGACAGCAACAGAAAGTGGGTTCTATCCATACTGCCATCACATGAAAGTCGATAAGGATTCTCACAGGTGCTATGGAGTACATGTATCTGTAGTGAGAACTTCTTTCCAATGAGGATATCAGACCAAATGCTTTCCCTGCGTGTACTGATGGTAATCTTAAAGCATTTTATTTCAAGAAAAGATTGTTATAGGTCCAATACATTACCAGACAAATAATGTGCTTACTTTCAGACTTAAAACAAAAAATGACTTGAGATGATTGTACAAACCAGAACTGGTCCATACTATCTCCTACCTTTACACAGAGGTAGAAAAAGAGTTCACCAATTCTGATCTCACACAGTCATCTCGGCTTTTGGCAAGGATATGTGCTATGGGAAAGCTGCAAGAGTCTGGCTTCAAAGAAGTATCGTTGGTCAAGCTGTGATCGTGTGATATTTTCCCTCAGCCTCACATCACTGCCTGGTAGTATTTTAAAAAGTAAGAAATTATGTTTTGTTTATTTCACTTCTTGGTCTGCATATCTTGAAAAATGTACATTAAACAAAATGTTAATTTCAGCAAACACAGATTACACCCTCATGAAGGAATACATCAATCTCATCATACACAGACTATATCCTCATTAGGAACATGCTTGCTTCTACCTCACTGGCCTGGCTGAATGAACACAAAAGCCTATTTCCATGAGAACCACGAGCAGACAAGATGACAAGACAAAATTGTGACCAGTTTCATCACTCGGCTGTTCTGATTCTACAGAAAACATCATGAATTCTCTACACTACAAATGTCATGGGAAAAGGGGAAAAAAACCCAGAGAAGTAGGGTTTTTCCTATAAAAAAAGCTATTCCAGTGCATAAATTCTGGAGCATGAAATACACAATACAAAATAAAACATCTGAGAAATGACTAGATTAAATTGTAAACTTATTTAATGTTACATGTAAAACTAACAAGCAATTCTGTAAAAAAGAAAAACCCAAAAACTTATTAAGCTGTTTCATAAAATCTACATAAAACTTGTTCTTCACAAGCAGCATCCACAAAAACTAACATCAAGAATCCAACAAAAAAAATGTGTAAAGTACAGTGAAATAAATGTGTTAAAATTGAATGTACAGAGATAGTTATGAAAGAATACAATAAATACTCATGTAAAGAGACATATGATAAAAATAAAGAGAAAATTTCACTTCATTTGAGTCAGTTCATCCTCTTTACTGCTGCAGCTCAATGGCAGGACCATCCTGGGCTTAACAGAGAATTTTACTTCAGCTGAGCCAGTTCTGATGCTCCCTCAGCATCCTCAGCGTACCCTGATGACTGGACCTCCTCAGCCTCACAGTCCTCTAGTGGATGAGTGACTTGCGGTTCTGGTGGATGAGTGACTTGCGGCGGTTCTAGTGGATGAGTGACTTGCGGCGGTTCTAGTGGACGAGTGACTTGCGATTCTGTAACGGGTATTGATGGTGATGGTGCTGTGATGGTGTTTGGTGACGGCAGTGTATTACCATGATTACTGATCAATACAGGTGGACAGATCACTTGTTGATACTGGATGGCCGGAGACTGTCGGCCAGAAATAAAATGCTGTTGCAGATGTTGATGAGCCATTGGTGGAATGCTCTGTGGGAACTGCAGAAGATGCTGCTGATGGCTTTGATGGTGATGCTGTGGCAATGAAGATGTAGGAGGAACCAGTGGATCTGAAGCTGTTCCAGACCCAGGTGAAGAGGTGTGGCTTGAGTGAGACAGTGGCTGTATGTGTGTTGGGAGGGGAAGAGTAGGAGCATATTTACTGGAGGAGAACGGTGGCACACCCCCAAAATGTGGAGGCTGCTGCATGTAAGGACTCTGGACAGAACTGCTGTACTTCACATCTGTAGAAAAATAAAGATACATTAAAGAAGGTATTAATTATTAATGTTTTAAATGAATGTGGTCTTTATACCAATCAGCAAGAAGAGAACAGAGAACTGCTTTGTCAAACCTCTAATATGAGAAATTCACACTGACTACAGCCTCACAGAAACCCTCGTTTTTAATTATAGCAATACATAATGAAACAGAATAACCATACTATGATCAGCTATTATTACTCCTAGATTACTGTTTAAAAGAAAGGGAAACAGCAAAATAAAATAATTGGCATAAGTCTTCTGTACAAAAAAGTTGGGGAGAAAGCAGATAATGTGTTATGAATAACTGGAAGAAATCAAGTGCAGCTGGTCTGATTTTAGAAATAAAGCAGACTTAATCATCATTTCTAGGCAATGGCCTTTATTTCTAAACAATGTTCAGAGTATGCACTACTTCAGTCTCTTCTGAAGGAACAACAAAAATCTGGCTTGTTGCTAGTTTGAAAGAGCACTATTTTTTTTAAAGATGTTTTAACTCAATCTGTGCAGGGGGGACAAAATGCAGACATACGTGCCAGAGTAAAAGCACGGGTCTTGATATGTACAGGGGAATATTAGTAAAAGTCAGTGAAACAGTTTTTCCATGTGAAAAAGTGTACTTATGTTTCAAAATAACAAAATGTGTATGAAAATTTCATAAATGCAGAGTTTTTTAGGAAAAAAGAAATAATGCGATGTTTTTAGACAATAATTGTGTCCTACTTACCACTGGATAGGCCTAGATCAACACTAGTTATCATCTGAGATGTCTAGATCGACTTTTTGATGTCGTATTGTGATTATATGTGCCAAATATCATTAAAATAATGTCTGAAATAACCTTCTAACTACTTCTTCAGTTGTCTAATATATCTAGGATACATTCAAGAACAGTGCTCTAGGGGGACATGTCTGCCTCCGACGTCACACAAAAAAGCTGAAAAGTTCGGCCGAAAACATTGAATTTGACTCTATTTGACCCCCGTTGTTAAGAATACTTTGTGAAAAGAATGCTGGGTAAATGTGACGCGTACACATAACATGCGATCTAAAAATTCAACCAATTTTACACCAAAACAAACCAGAGACCAATCCAAAGGCCCAAGGCAGGAGCATGGAAACCAGATGCGGCCTGTCACAAGGCCAATGGCAGGAAAAGAATTAATGCAAAAAACACAGAAAAACTGCTCTCCTGTGACCAAGTGGCTTCTTGTTATACTGAACTTTCTAGTTCAACACTCAGTCTTTCCATTGTAACTTTTTTTTTGTGTGTCTTTGTACAGATTCCTGAACTGTTCATTGTCCTTACTTTCAGCTTTCACCCTGCACAGGCTTCATTTCACTTGTCTGTCACTAAAAGCATATATTCCTGTCACATATAGTTACATTATTTGTTTATACAAAGCCACAAACCTGAATCTATTACTCCATAATTATGTTGAATCATATGCCCCATATGAGAAGGTGGGTAATTCACAGAAGTTAAGTATGGTGTTGGTGACACTGCTGTCATAGGGTATGTTGGTCCACCTACAAAACCCATCCCATCATTCACTGGGGCTCGTTGATACTGGACCTTGTTTACCAGCTGCTCAGGAACAGAAGTGGATGGGACACGACTTCGTCGGCAACAGCAGCAGATGAAGAGCAGGAGGACTATACCTGGAGATGAACATGTGGCCTCTTTCAGAAAACCAGAAATCATCAACAGCAGGAGATCTTAACTTGTTTTTACAATTACAGACCCCACTGAATGATTGCCCAATATGTCTCCATACACAACTAGCACAACAACAAAAAAGATACCATTATGGTTTTAAAGGATGTTAATAGCTAAGTTTTAATTTACACACTAACAACTAGGAACAGAACAGTAGAAATTTTTTTTTAAATGACAATCTAACAGCAATTTTATTTAAAAACTCAGAGATCTCATCTCAGGCCACCATCATTTGGTTCCCATACACCCACTGGATGCCCCTCGATTTACATGTTTATTCATTCGTTCATTACGTGCTGTGTTAAACATGTCATTAACAACTATGATCCTCTATTCTGTGCTGTCCTTGATATTTTTCACCAGATCAACTCACCCTCCTCTTCTTGGCTACTCCACTGAGATAGTTTTCTACTGGTATCTGCCCATTTCATGCTATTTCTGTGATTTTTTCAGTCATCAACTGTCATATTAGTTTTTTGAGTTGTTAAGTCAGCAACTGTCAGATTAATTCTTTGAGTTTTTCAGTCAGTGATTGTCAGATTAATTCTTTGAGTTTTTCAGTCAGCTACTGTCAGATTAGTTCTTTGAGTTTTTCAGTCAGTAATTGTCAGATTAGTTTTTTTTTTAGTTTTTCAGTCGGCTACTGTCAAATTAGTTCTTTGACTTTTTCAGTCAGTGACTGTCAGATTAGTTCTTTGAGTTTTTCAGCCAGCAACTGCCAGTTCAGGTTCTTTAATCTATAATGGCATGTCTAAAGAATTCTTATCATCTTTTCCTCATAAACTTTTCATGGTGAACTGATCATTGGTGACATACAAGTACGTACATCCACTCAATATTAGCAACAAATAAAAACTTCTCCATCTACTAATAAATGGCACCTGTATGTCAAACAAACACCAAAGATATCTGCACTGTTAGACTGTTCATACATAATAAAATACTTTCACTATCACATTTGCACTCTCATGATATTGATTTATCTCTCTCTTCACCATTGTGAATAATCATTTTCCCTTCAGGGACTGACAGCTACATGAACAATTTGCTCTAGTGTGCCTCACCTTGCAGGTGAGGTTACTTCCCCAACACTCTTGTGTAATGTGACCACTTTCTATGGTTGCATTGACAGGAACCCACTGATAATGGGTTTTCAACTCACAACAGCAGCATTAAAAGAGAAGTTCACAAGCAACTGTCCTTTATTATGTCCACTGAGCAGTGACAACTGCAGCTCTTCTATACATATTAATGACATTCACACATCTGTACACATTACTGACATTCACACCTCTGTACATATTAATGGCATTCACACCTCTGTACATATTAATGGCATTCACACCTCTGTACATATTAATGACATTCACATCTCTGTACATATTAATGACATTCACACCTCTGTACTTATTAATGACATTCACACCTTTGTACTTATTAATGACATTCACACCTCTGTACTTATTAATGACATTCACACCTATGTACTTATTAATGACATTCACAACTATGTACATATTAATGACATTCACACCTCTGTACTTATTAATGATGTTCACACCTCTGCTGTACTCACCAATAAAAAGGGTGAGGCCGATCCCAATCAGAAGCGGGAGTGGAGCTGTATCATTCAACTCAATATGATCACTGTCTTTATCTCTCCTGCGGTACAATTTGACTTTTGGGAAATACATAAAAGTGTTGTTTCTCATTATGAAAAATGTAATGTTAACTGTGACAGTTACATATATTTACAAACTAGTGCTTAAAGTTACAAGGGTGAAGGCTGACAAGGGATGAGGGGTTTACTTTGTAACAACATGAAAGTAACACAACTGTAAACTTCATTTACTATGAACTTACAATTCACGGCATGAATGCTTTCTGTCCCCACACTGTTTGACAGTAGTCATGTAATGTGCCCAAACCACCTGACTTTTTGTGCCTGGATATAGTGTACTGCTGGTGTTACCCTTGACCTCATGGTGTTGTTTCTGATTTACATTATAATAATGTGGAAGTAATGCAGCTGTAAATTCCACTTATTATGTGACATCATTTATATATCTTAATGAAAAGAAAACTAAACTGATGGCAACTGACAAAACAAACAAGGCAGCTGAAGTATGTATCGATGAGGAAAAATTGGAAGAAGTGGAGAGTCTTGAATATCTTGGATCACTACTAACTAATAATGCAGATTCAATGAGGGAAATTAAAAGGGGGACATCCATCGCTCTTCAAAAAGTAAAAAAAATAAAGAAGCTATGGAGAGGAACAGACAGAACTACAAAAATAAGATTTTTAAGGGCATGTGCCTTTCCCATCGCAATATATACCTGTGAGACCTGGACACTTAACAAAACAGCTGAGAAACACATAAATGCCTTTGAATGTAAATGCTACAGAAGAGTTCTTCAAATATCATGGACACAAAAAGAACAAATATATCCATACTACAAGAACTTAATATTGAAGAAGGCTGGCTTGTAAAGAGGATTAAACAGAGAAAACTTAAATATTTTGGACACATTAAACGTCATGATAACTTACAGAAGACTGTCTTGGAAGGGTACATAATGGGAAAAAGAAAGAGAGGAAGACCAAGGCAAATATGGCTACAAGACATCATTGACAGTCTGCAGATAGATGCATCAGCAGCAGGCCATCTTGCTTACAACTGAAAGGCCTACACGAAAGCTGTTAGGGAGGCAAAGTTCTGCAAGGGACATGCAAATGACTGACTGAGCATTCTGTAGTTTTTGAGCAAAGCCAACTGGATGGCACTGAAATTTGATCATGAACTCACATCCTTTAAGATGAGAAGCGATGGTCATTTTGTTTTAACCAGCTTTTGTTGCTCTACAATTTATCTTAGAACATCAATCGCTTTATTTTTATCTGTTAGAACAAATATAGAACAAATTCTATACTAACTGTAGATAATTCTAAAACAACAGTTACATATCTAGATGTCAACTACATAACTAGAGGTCAGCTGTAGCTGCATATCTAAACATCATTTCTTCTTACATCTTTCCTGTGCCGTTAAATGTCACATAGGGCTCGCATAGTTGTTTGCCAAGTTTTCCTGTTCTCAGTGAGTCTTTCAACTTCATCAAGGGATGTTATGCCCACTAAACTGGCTTCTCTTAACAATGACCTCTTTAGAGTTTTATGCAGTCGACCTCTTTTTCTTCGGCCTGTTGTGCTCCACTTGACAGCTTGTTCTGGTATTTTCTGATTGTTTCTTCTCATCACATGGCCTACATATATCCATCTTCTTTTTCTGATCACCCATGAGACAGGTTGCTGTTTGCTCATCTGTCTTATCTCTGCATTGTTCTTGAATTCGTTCCACTTTATACCAAGTATTTTCCATAGGCCTCTGTTTTCAAAAGAGTCTAATTTCTTGTCTATATCTTTAGTTGATTTCCAGCTTTCGCATACATAAATGAGGGTGGATATCACATTTGAACTGAATAATCTTAACTTGGTTTTTGTGCTTATAACTTTTGAATTCCACATGTTCACAAGATTTTTGAAGGACAATGCTGCTTTTGCAATTCTAATTTCCTTCCTGGTGTCACTATCCTGGTCTATGTAGCTGCCAAGGTATGTAAATTGGTTTACATCAACAACAACTGCTCCTTCTACATATATTTTTCCTTCTTGATTAATGAGAAGTTTCATTATTTTTGTTTTGTCTTTGTCAATTTCAAGTCATATTTTGCTAGCCAACGAAGACAGAGAATCTGTTTTTTCCTGCATCAATTTCACATTGTCACTGATAAGAGTTATGTCATCAGCAAAATCAAGATGTTCTACTTGGGTCCCATGTACCCAATCAATGCCAGTTTTACTTGTACAACATCTTTTCATTATAAAGTCAATGGCAATTCCAAAAAGCAAAGAAGATAATACACATCTTTGTTTCATGCCTGCTTCAATCTGAAACCATTCACTCATCCCTTCTTCTGTGTTGCTGCACAAACATATCCGTTGTAGAGATCTCTAATGATGCTGACAATTTTAGATGGCATTCAATACAGTCTAAAATTCTCCACAATGAATCTCTGTGTATGCTATCAGATGCTTTTTTAAAGACATCATTTGCAGCTACATAGAGGTCAACATCAGTTACATATCTGGAGGTCAACATCAGTTACATATCTAGAGGTCAACAGGAATTATATATCTAGAGGACAACATCAGTTACATATCTGGAGGTCAACAGGAATTATATATCTAGAGGACAACATCAGCTATATATTTAGAGGTCAATAGTAGCTACACATCTAGAGGTCAATAGCAGCTACATAATCTAGAAGTCAGAAGCAGTTACATATGTAGGGGTCCACTGTAACAACATATATGAGGTGAGGCTAAGATGTAACTGTAGAAAGAGTTCCCATGAGCATGCTTACTTGTGGTCGTTGATGTAGTTGTGTAGTACTGAAAGAGGCCATAGTCATTCATGACTACCAAGTATAACTTCAGAACTGGCTTGTTTCCAATAGCTTCTGGAAGCTAAGTGTCAGACTATCATTATGCAATGTTGCGAAAAAAAAAAGTATCACGAATGACCTGAATCCAATATGAACCAAAAGTACAGTTCTAATTCTGAAACCATAACCACTATTTATATATCATATTGTTTTTCATGGTTTCCCCCCTCGCGGTCTTGTAAGCTTTTTAAAGCTGTCTTTATTTAAAATCTATTCTACCTTCCTTGAGGTTTCTTTTTCCATCTTTTGGCTTTCGTAATTAACGTACTTTCCTGCATTTATCTAAAGGTCAATGTTCGCTAAGTTTTAGCAATACATGTTACCATTTTGTTTTACTGTTGCTGTAATCATAATTTTAAATGTTTCCCACTGTATTGGTGGGTCGTTTCAGTTTTGCCAATGTTTTCGTTCACTGCTTTATTGTGAAAACTAACAGCCTGAAACACTATCATCACCACACTGGCCTAGACAGCGTTATTTATTTACAATTTTTAATCGTAGTGGCATCCATGTTTACGATAAAATATGACGCGGAAAATCGGTGAAACGAAACAAAACAGTCTGATTCCCGTGTCTATCGTGTAGGACAGCGGTATTTAAATGTTTTTGTGATCCATGGACCCAAATTACCACGACTAGGAGTTGTCGTGATCTATTCGTTTTTGCATTTAGTCTTGAGCTAAAATGTATTGTTTCTTTTTAAAAAAATTACAAGCTTCGTGTAATGAATGTAGTACTCATTATCATCATCAGGTGCCGTGGCGACTGGCGTTGGCTATTATGCTTCTCCAGAGTACACGTTCCTTCAGCAGGCCATCAGGTCAGTTGGTGATCTCCTCTCACACCATCCCGTCAGACTGTCCAGTACCATTTCTCTTAGTCTTCCTCTTGATCTTCTTCCTTCTATTTTTTTCTGTTGTTATAATATTTGTAATGCCCCCTCTTCTCATTGCATGTCCTATGAAAGTACATTGTCTCTCTCTTATCTTTTTGTCAAGATTTTTTGTCTCTCCAGCTCTTCTCATACATTCCTCATTAGTTATTTTTGCTGTCCAGGGGATTTTCAACATTCTTCTAACATTCACAGTAAAATACATAGTAAAAATCCCACCACACAACTGCCCAACAGCCCATCCTCAGAAACAATGCTGAAAGACAAGGTGGACCACATAAGAACTCTTTTCTGAGAACAGTAAGTGGCACTTACAACCATATCAGAAAAAGGACTTACAAGAACATTTTTTTATGCCCCCTGCAACTCCCTTTTTCATAACAATCTGACTACCCCTCCCTCTCTCCTCATAAGATTTTCCAACCACAGTACCACACTCTTTGGAACCAAGTAGAATGAGGTCCTGACCTCCATCAACTGTACAAAATTTGTGACTGTCACCTCTGCTCCAGCTTTCCAGCAAGACATCGAGTCACAGACGGCCCGTGCTGTATTTCAGTGTTACATTATCAAGATTCATGAGACAGTAGAAGCCAAACTTTACAATAAACATTCCTAAATTAATTTTGAAATTAAATATTCTCAAATTCTGGTATCTGTGACAACTTCAAAATCATGACAAATTGAATGTGATTTTCAAGTGTTGTAAATAACAGAATTTTCATGTTAAAATGAACTTTCAGAAAATTTTCTTTACAGCTGTAACACATTTATCTCAGGTAAATTAGTGAAAAAACTAAAGGATATCATTTGAACATTACCAATAACTCAGTCAGTCAGTCATTTGCATGTCCCTTATGGAATTTTGCCTCCCTAACAACTCCCTTGTAGACCTCTTGGATGTAAGCAAGATACCCTGTTGCTGATGCATCCATTTGCAGACTGTCAACGATGTCTTGCAACCATCTTCGCCTTGGTCTTCCTCTCTTTCTTTTTCTCATTTTGTACCCTTCCAAGACAGTCTTCTCTAAATTACCATGTTTCTTATCTTATATCTTATATCCTTCCCGTGCCGTTAGACGTCACATAGGGCTCGCAAAGTAGTTCGCCAATTTTTCCTGTCTTCGGCGAGTCTTTCAACCTCAACAAAGGATTTTATGACTGTTAACTTGGCCTCTCTTAATAATGTCCTCTTCAGAGTTTCACGCGGTCTGCCCCTTTTTCTTCGGCCTGTTGTGTTCCACTTGATAGCTTGTTTTTGGATTCTCTGATCATTTCTTCTCATCAAGTGACCAACATATGTCCATCTCCTTTTCCTGATCACCCGTGAGACTGGTTGTTGTTCAGTCATCTGTCTTATCTCTGCATTGTTCTTGAATTCATTCCACTTGATGCCGAGTATTTTCCTTAGGCATTTGTTTTCAAAAGAGTCTAATTTCTTTTCTATTTCTTTAGTTGTTTTCCAGCTTTCGCATGCATAAATGAGGGTGGATATTACATTTGAATTGAATAGTCTTAACTTGGTTTTTGTGCTTATAACTTTTGAATTCCATATGTTCTCAAGATTCTTGAAGATTGATGCTGCTTTTGCAATTCTTATCCTAACTTCCTTTCTAGTGTCACCATCCTGGTCTATGTAGCTGCCAAGGTATGCAAATTGATTGACTTCTTCAATATCTGTCCCTTCTATGTGTATTTTTCCATTTTGATTGATGGGAATTTTCATTATTTTTGTTTTGTCCTTGTTAATTTCAAGTCCTATTTTGCTAGCCAGTGAAGATAGGCTATCTGTTTTTTCTTGCATGGAATTCACATTATTACTGATAAGAGTTATGTCATCAGCAAAATCAAGATCTTCTAGTTGGGTCCCATGTATCCAGTCAATACCTGTGTTACCTGTGCAGCATTTTGTCATTATGAAGTCTATTGTAATCCCAAAAAGTAAAGGAGACAGTATACATCCTTGTTTCACGCCTGTTTCAATCTGGAACCATTCACTCATCCCTTCTTCTGTCTTGACTGCACAACCATATCCATTGTATAAGTCCTTAATGATGTTGACAATTTTAGATGGTATTCCATATAGACATAAAATTCTCCATAATGAATCTGTGTGTATGCTATCAAATGCCTTCTTAAAATCTATGAAATTCAGTATTAATGGTTTCTGCTTTTCAATATGTTCTTCAAGTATTATTCTGAGAGTAAAGATCTGGTCGAGACAGCTTCTCCCTTTTCGAAATCCTGCTTGTTCTTCTCTCATTGCAGTATCCACTATATCTTTGAGTCTATTCAAAATGACCTTGCAAAATACTTTTGACACAACTGATATTAAGGTTACTCCTCTCCAGTTGTTACAGTCACTAAGGTTGCCCTTTTTTGGTATTTTAACAATGATTCCCTTCTTCCAATTAGAAGGGACCTTTTCTTCTTTCCAAATCTTGTTAAACATTCTCTGTAGTTGTCTCATGTTGTCACTATTGATAGCTTTTAGCATCTCGGCTGTTATTTCATCTTCACCTGCAGCTTTGTTGTTAGCCATTAAATTCACTGCTGTTTCAATTTCATGCACTTTAATTTCATCTAGATTGACATTTAGTTGTGGGGCTGGTAAGTCAGTTTCAAGGTTTAACAATTCTTTTGGGTGTGGTCGATTGAGTATTTCTTGGAAGTGTTCAGCCCATCTTTGCTTTTGGTCTTTATTTGATGTTAATAGTGTTCCAGTTTTGCTAAGGATTGGTCTTTCTTTAGATGTAATAGTACCTGTTAGGCTCTTTTGTATGTTATATAAAGTTTTGCTGTCTCCTGTTTTTGCTGCTTTTTCTGCCTCTTTCGCCATATTGTCTATGTATTCTCTTTTATCCCTTCTAGCTGAACTTTTTATTTTCTTGTCTATGTCTTTGTATTTTGCTTTTGCCGAATCTCTTTCATGATCTGCTTTTGCATTCAACATGTTTAATTTGACTGCTCGTCTTTCATGTATATACTTCCATGTTTTATCTGATATCCATGCTTTTCTATTTGGTTTTTCCAATCCAGCGCTTACTTTTGCTGCTGTGATTATGGCTGTGCTGTAAGAATTCCATAACTCATCTATACCTATCTCCTCAACTTCACTGGGTGTTTTGGAATGACTGGCAAGTTCCTGATTGAAATTAATGTTAGTATTTTCTTCTTGTAGGCTGTGGATGTTTATCTTTCTGTGTACTGATTTCTTGTGTTGACTTTTCAATTTTAGTTTTATTTTCCCTATGCACAGGTTGTGATCACTGTTGACATCTGCACCCCTATAAGCCCTTACATCCATGAGAGATGTTCTGTATTGCTTTCTAATACAAAAATGGTCTATCTGGTTTCTAGTTCTATCATCTGGAGATATCCATGTTGTTTTATGTATCTCTTTGTGTGGGAATATTGTGTCTCCATGTTTAATGTCTCCAAAATATTTAAGTGTTCTCTGTCCTCTTTGCTAGCCAACCTTCTTCAATATTAAGTTCTTGTAGTATGGATATATTTGTTCTTTTCTGCTTCTATATTTGAAGAACTCTTCTGTAGCATTTACATTCAAAAGCATTTATGTGTATCTTAGCTGTTTTGTTAAGTGTCCAGATCTCATAGGCATATGTTGCGATAGGAAAGATGCAGCCCTTAAAAATCTTATTTTTGTAGTTCTGGCTGTTCCTCTCCACAGCTTCTTGTTTTACTTTCTTAGGAGTGATAGATGTCTTCCTTTTAATTTCCCTCATTTATCTCCATTATTAGTTAGTAATGATCCAAGATATTCAAAACTCTCCACTTCTTCCAGTTTTTCCTCATTGATATATATTTCAGCTGCCTTATTTTATTTGTCAGCTGTCATCAATTTAATTTTCTTCGCATTAAAATAGAGGTTTTGCTCTTCACTATTCTTATAGACTAATATAATTAGTTTTTCTATTCCTCTTTGTGCTGTGGACAGTAATACAGTGGCATCGGCATATCTAATCTCTGGTATTTCATAACCTACAACTGTTATGGTATCATAATATTCTTTGTCTACATCTTCTCGAACATTCTTCATTATATTTTCAGTATACAGGTTAAATAAATAAGGCGACAGTATGCACCCCTGATGGACCCCTTGTTTTATGTCAAATGAATTTGTTGTTTCACCATTTATTCTTACTGCTGCCTGTTGGTCTAGATACAGCAGTGATATTAATTGTATCACATGTGTCAGAAATCCCATTTTTCCATTATTTCCCAAAGTTTCTGGTGTTGTACACAATCACATGCCTTTGAATAGTCTATAAAAGATAAATATAGATTCACATTAAATTCTCTGCATTTCTCTATTATTAATCTTATATTGAATATATGATCTCTTGATCCTCCTCTTTGTCTAAAACCTGCTTGGACCATATTGACTTCTTCCTCTATTTTCTTACGAAGTCTATCCATTATGAGTTTTAATAGAATTTTACCGGCATGACTAATCAGGGCAACAGTTCTGTAGTTTGTGCATAATTTCAAGATACCCTTTTTTTAGCAGTGGTATGTATGTACCAATAACTAGCTAGTGTTAACACATGTTTAGTTTAGATTACCAATAACTATCTAGTGTTAACACAGGCTTAGTCTAGATTACCAATAACTAGCTAGTGTTAACACATATTTAGTCTAGATTACAAATAACTAGCTAGTGTTAATACAGGTTTAGTCTAGATTACCAATAACTAGCTAGTGTTAATACAGGTTTAGTCTAGATTACCAATAACTTGCTAGTGTTAATACAGGTTTAGTCTAGATTACCAATAACTAGCTAGTGTTAATACAGGTTTAGTCTAGATTACCAATAACTAGCTAGTGTTAATACAGGTTTAGTCTAGATTACCAATAACTAGCTAGTGTTAATACAGGTTTAACCCAGATTACCAATAACTAGCTAGTGTTAACACATGTTTAGTCTAGATTACCAATAACTAGCTAGTGTTAATAAAGTCTAGATTACCAATAACCAGCTAGTATTAATATATGTTTAGTCTAGATTTCCAGTTATTTTTTGGTCTAATTGAAATGTACTTGTTAATTATACCAATTATCAGCTGAGTGGTTAGGCGCTCGATTTACTAATTCAGTGGTACTGAGTTCAGTCCCAGCTGCGGGATTTTTTTCTGCTACTCACCAAAATGGCCCCGAGGTTGACCCAGCCTCTAAAAATGGGCACCTGAGAAATCTGGAAAGGTAAAGCAGCCAGGCATGATACTGACCACGTCACACTTTCATGTGCCGAAGGTCACGGAAAATATGTACCTAACGCCTTATTCCCCAATATGCCTTAATGGTATGAAAATGGGAATTTACAAGAGTACTTACAATTATGTTCACAGTTTGTGTTTTCATCAATTCTCTTTTCATAAGCTCTAAATAACTGATGAATTTTTAATTTTCTTCTTGACAATTTTGTTTTTTATTGTGGAACATAATGAGAAAGGATCATACTTTTGTTCAGTTTTTTGATGCAGTTATTAATTGAGAAATGATCTGTACAGTTTTTTTGTTGTTGTTGTTCATACTGTATATCTATTGAAAAGTAATAATTATAAGTACTTATTTCTGTCAGTTTTCCTCACTGTAGTGTCTAACGAGAAGGGGCTGGAACACTGTTAGTAGTAGTAGTAGTAGCAGTAGTAGAATTTAGTAGTACTATTTAGTATTAGTAGTAGAATCTTTTTAAAATGGTCAGATATCAGTTCGTTGTCTAAAATTGTATTCCAAAAAAAATGTAATCAATTATAAGTTTTTTTGTTCTTTTTTTTGGCTTTTCATTCAAGTATCCAATGAAAAGTGACAAATTATTTACAAATTGTTCACATCTAAACTTGATGTAAACAATTTGTAAATTCTCTCATTCTGTTGTATCTATTTAAAAAAAAAGACAGACAGACAGATAAGATATAGATCTATAGATAAATACACAGATAGATTTTGGGGGGGGGGGGGTAGAAAGAAATCCAACTCTTTTACTGCCATAACCAGCAGATTTTTTTTATCCAAATTGTTTCGCTTCTTCAGTCTTTTCAAATTCATCATCTGCTGCTGTGTCTGCACCAAACTGTGAGACATATCAGATATCTTTGCTTCCTGCATTCCACTCCTGCATTTTTCAAGGTAATGAGGCTACTGTTGCCTGGCCTCAGTGTAGCCTTGAGCAAATTTTTTTTTTGGGTGCCAATGCACAAGGACTAGGATGTGGAGAGGGTTACAGAGCTTCAGTTGAATGCTTTAATGGACATGAGATACAGGCTTTCTAGCAGACTCCATGTAAGCTTTACCTCATCAGTTAAGCAAAAAAAAAAAAAAGAAGACCAACAGATTGTTTTAACTGGAAGGATATTAAGCTAGCCTGCATTCCTTGATCCTGATAAATCCACAAGTAAGCTGTAAAAAAAGGGCCCTAGCTCTGTTACTGGTCCTTGGGAGTGGCCTCATTACACTCAGGGCATGGCCATATGTGTTTGGCCTTTGACATCAGGATTTCCTTCTGTGTTTTTAGGGAGATGACTCCAAATTTATGTTGAATGTGTGTTACCCATAATCTAGCACTAGTAACTAGTAACCATTCAGCTGTTAAATCTGTTTTCAAAGGGACTCCCCCCCCCCCTCCAAAAGTTGGATAAAATGGAAAATGTAGTTATGAAAATGTCATCATTTTGTGCAAATATAACATATGAATTTTCTTTTAATGTGCTCTGTGAGAAGTTTTTTTGTTTTTGTTTTATTATTCAACTGGAAACATAAAATTAAGTTTCCACAATAAAGACTGACAAAATGAATCATGAAATAAAAATATTTCAACTGATAGAACAGTTAAGTCTAATCAACATAAAAGTGACAAAATTAAATTCAGTTTGAAAATTTATTTAACATTAGATCAGCGAACCTTTATCAGTTAACCTGCAGCATATACTCACAGTAGAATTAGATTTCAGTAATTGCTGCAGTAGAATGTGAGTAATTGCTTACTGTTGTGCCATGTACTAATGGGGTATGATACAGAGATATAAACCTGTTGCCTCTGACATTTACATGTAAGGATTTCAGTTATAATACTAATGCCAGTTATAAGCATGACTTACACTGACAGAGGAACATTTGCCAGGGGAAGTATTTCTGATAATCTGAGTTGTGTAGTTGTTTCACTCTGTAAGACAGAGGGGTTCCAAGACCTCAAGCTCTGGTGTACCCTGCACTGATGCAGACAGACTCAAGATAACATTGATGAACCATCTATCTCATGCAAATCCTCATTATCCAGTCATATGCTATAAATAAACATAGACAACCTGGCAAAGGAAACATTTGTTAATTAATCAAATTACAAAGTTTTATACTTAACCATTATATCCTTCATAACTTAAGTCTTTAAAACTTTCCGGTTCTTTTTCAAATATTTCTTATACAAATTAATTCCTGCTATCTGATCTTTTGTCCATGTCATTCTAAAGAACCATTATGTACTGGAAAAACAATTCATTGAAGTTATTTACTATGTTGTGTATTAACTATTTCCTGCTACTGACATCACTTGTGCATTTGTTTAGAAAAAAATGCAAACAAATTAACTGCATCCGTATAGTTTTGTTCTGGATTTGGACATTTTAAGTTCTAAAATGTCTTACCTGCTCAACTGCCCCTATATTTTACATTTTACTTTCAGCTGTTACAGGCAAACATTTAGACACTGCATCATTTCCCTAAAAAAAAATGTTTATTATAAAACTGTTCATGTGGTTTTGGGTTTTTCCCATTTATCTAGTTGTTTGGTTAATAGAAGAATTTTAAGTATCATTATTTTCAGATAGCAAATGAAGTACAATGAATTGGGGGAAAAAATAACATGTAAATGAAAAAAAATAAGCAAAAAATGAAGACATAAGTAATTTTGATTCTATGGAATTACATTCACTCTTCAAAACTGGAAATGAAAGAATTAAGGGCTTACTGACAACTAAAACTATAAATCAGTGCACGTGCATAAAAATGAAAAAGTTCATCAAACACACCACGAGCATAGAAAATGAACATAATTTTCACGGAAGTACTTGGAGTAGGTAGCATACAGTACTGGCTGAGTGGCCATTCTAAAACACCACATCCACATAAACACCAGCTCCTCATTGCTTGGTCTCTGTGGAAACCCTATGATATCATACACCATGTACAGGACAGTGATAGGAAGCCAGCAGATGAGCTGTTGGAGAGACAGAAATCATGAATTTTTAACACAGGTACACAACCAAGTCAAATTCCATGATCACATTGTGTGCTCTAGCCATGTTTTTATGTATTAACCTGTTATGAACTACAAATGTCTAGCTTTTCTTTGTAAAACAGCCTTCTTCTTTCTTAAAACACTGATATTTATCAATATATTATGCACAGCTGTGTAAAGTCCATTACAGGTTACACTGTCAGTTGTTAGCAATGAATCTCACCACCAATCTTAGCAACATCACTAGTGGCTACACCATTACAGAAATCAGAAGGTCACAGAAAGCACTCCAGATCCCTAATGAGATCTGAACATGTAATCCTTTACCCCAAGAGGGAGATATATTCCCCACTGAACCACCCTAACCTTTTCTGTCCATTTTATTTTCCATGATAGTACATATTTTTCATCAGTGGTTTGTTTATGATTTAATTTATTACATGCATGCACACTATCCTTCTCACACAAATGACTGCAAGCTGCTTGATCATTTCACTATATCATAAAAGAATTATTTTTTCCATCTCTCATATGCTAGCATCATCTGCTACCTACTAATACACATTAGAAAAACTGAAGAGAGACCTGCACATTTCACTAACTTTGCCAAGAAGAAAGAAAAAAAATTTTTAATGAAATAGTAAAAAATGAAATTTTCAACAATTTTACATCTTTTATTCAGCAAATGATTCTGATTTTACTACTGTCATCCAGAATTAAATTTCCTTGCAACAACTTTCTGATGGTGTATAAAGACACATTTTCATTACTGTCTCTGCTTTTTAGTTTCCACTCATCCATGCTGCTGTTGATGATGAAGCATCTCACTGCAGCTTTGAACTTGATATCACTAACACTTGACAATCTCACCAAGTGAAAATCTTTGCAAGGGGACAAAGAAGGATAAGGAACTGACCTGGTGAGTTTTCTTACTTTTCCTGGAGCTGACCCTAGAAGCATGTATCCCAGCATGCTGTCACCATAAGCCAGGTTGTAGTTTCACAACAGCTTATTATCAAGAGCAGAGGATGGAAGTCAGACAGTATACTGACCTGCTTTGGTTTGCTAGATCTAATGCAGTGGTTCTTAATCTGGGGGTCCATGGATCCTCATGGGGTCCAAGGACCAGAAAATGGATTGGCTCTATTAAAAAAAAAATCTTAGCATCGTCTAGGTTCTATTTATTGCTTTATTTGTAATAAGTGGTCCAGTCATTCTCAGGCTGGAAAGGGGTTCTGTGACCAACAGGTTAACAACTATTGCCCTAGGTCAAAGGTTAACAACTACTGGCCTAGGTCAAAGGTCAACAACTACTGCCCTAGGTCAAAGGTTTACAACTACTTCTCTAGGTCAAAGGTTAACAACTACTTCCCTAGGTCAAAGGTTAACAACTATTGCCCTAGGTCAAAGGTTAACAATTACTGCCCTAGGTCCGACACAATCATTTTAGGTACATTTCCCTACTCTTCTCAAAAATGTTATAGGAATGAACTTTTCCATCACTTTAACATGGAATATTACAGACAAATACAAAACTGTCAAAGCATAAAATGTACAAATAATAGCAATAATTATATGTGTACACACTAATTACAGTTTTACCATATGTCAGTGATAGACTGTTATATTCCTTCTGTTTAAATAACTGGTCAATGCTCAACATGGTCATCATTACGGAGGCATCTGCTTCTTGGATCCACTTGAAGACTTCATGTGAACCATTATAACCCAATCCACTTTAAAAAAAAATGTCTCTGAATCAAGATCACCACAGTGTCAACTGTGACATGGCACAAGTTCATGTTTACGGGGACATGAAAAGACACATGTTACTGAAGGACTAGGAAGAGAAAACTGTATGGCTGCTCCACTGTTCTCACTTGGGCATATTTGAAGTTTTGGGCAGTCAAGGAACAAAGAGGTTAATGAACTTGTCTCTCATGGTGAAAGGTCAGTGGCCTGGCTCTGGTTTGAGACATCTTAATCACCCAGCTGTAGAAATGGGTACCTGACTACTTCTGAGTGGGAGAAGGGAAGGTGGCCAATTGTGATGCTGATCTCATAATCCTCTAATGTTAAGGAAAATATGGACAATAACACCATATAACCTATATGCTTCAGCGAACATGGCACCTATTTCAAGTTGAAACAATTAACACTCAACTTCTACGAATTGCAGGTTAAAAACTAACAGCCATGTTTACTATCATCTGTATGCTATATTCTGGAAATGTTAACAATTAAAACTCAGCCTACCTGGAGCATGACTATACACACAAGACTGATGAGAATACACATTTCTGGATTTTTTGCCTTCAGTTGCTCCAAAGTGAATTTTCTGCACTTGCATGTTTGAGGTAGCCTGAATGAAGGATGTGAGATTGACTGTGATACATGTGACAAAGCTGAAACACACATTTTTATATCCAAGATCTTGTAGCCATGACAACTTGTAGGATAACATGAAAAGAGTTAAGTTAATAATGAAAACATGGAAATTAAAATGTATCCATGATTAATAGCAGCTAACTGCAGAAGCTGCTGAAATAAATGGAGTGCTGTAGCTCTCTATAAATGTCATTTTATGAGATACTGCACCATAGATTTTTGAACAGGCATTACAGAAGTGCAAGCCACACTGGCTTTCTTTATTTTTTGGAATGCACCTAGAGTTGTTTTCTTGATGAAATCCAAAGCCACAATGAATATATTGTGCCCAAATCTTGCTGTACCACACAGCCTGTTTGCATGAAGCACTACTTAGAAGTCGATGAAGCTCTCAACTGGATTTTCGTGTTTTTCCTCTTGATGATGTCATCTAACAACTATCCTTGCTGAAAAAAAGGGGGTGGGGAGAGGGTGAAAAGCTGGGCAAAGAAAAATCCTATCAATTAACTGATTCACCATCATCATCATCATCAGGGTAAATGATGAAGATGTTACAGAAAATAAAGAACATGAGCACTACATGCAGAAATTCTGCCAGAATTGAATTTTTAATATAAAGGGCAATTCTGACATTAGGAATGTTCTGAAACAAATCATGAATTTACAAAAGTAATAATAATAATAATGATAATAAATAAATAAACTGATGCCAAATTAAGGATAAGTTTGGGAGGAAAACAACATAAGATGAGACATTACAAGGTGGCAAGTTACAATTTTTAAAACATGTAAATTTAATTTAATGAGATATTAAAATTATTTAGAAGCCATTTTAATGTGAAAATTTAGTATAAAAATACCTTTGAACATGGAATACTTTTCTACCAGTAATTCCTGTGGTAGGCAAGAAATTAGAAGCAGCAGCCATATTCACATATCTCTGCAGTGTTATAAAAAGAGTGGGTGGTACAGAAGCAGATATTACAGCAGGATTTGGAAAAGCTAGAGTTTCTACAGCTGAGAAACATCTGGAAGGCCAAAGGAAAATCTATAAAAAGAAAAAAATGTGGCCTGTTCAATACAATTGTCAAATAGGACCTGCTGTATGAATCAGAAACATGGGCAGCATCAGCCAAAAAGGACCAAAAAAAAACTTTTGTTAACGCCTGCCTAACGAAGATCAGATGGCCAGATAACATCAGCAATGAAGAGCTATGGCAAGAAATGAACCAACCCACAGTGAAAGAAATGATAAAGGAAAAGGCATTGGAGAGGGATAGGTCACACACTTCAAAAGCCTACTACAAACATAACCAGATATGCCCTCACTAGGAATCCCAAACAAAAACCTTAACAAAAGAAAGACCTAGAACCATCTGGCAAAGGAGTCTTGAAACAGAGATCAAAAAGATCGACAACACCTGGAGATGGAAAGAAGAAACAGACCAGAATAGAAATAAACAGAGCCCTTGTTGATGGCCTCTGCCCCAGTTAAGGGTTAAGATGACAAGGAAGGAAGGAAGGAAGGAATTCCTGTAGTGTATGTATTTTTTTAAAGTTCTTTGCATACATAACTAAACTGATGACAACTGACAAAACAAACAAGGCAACTGAAATATGTATCAATGAGGAAAAACTGGAAGAAGTGGAGAGTTTTGAATATCTTGGATCGCTACTAACTAATAATGGAGATACAATGAGGGAAATTAAAAGGAGGACATCTATCGCTCTTCAGAAAGTAAAACAAATAAAGAATCTGTGGAGAGGAGCAGACAGAATCACAAAAATAAGATTTTTAAGGGCATGCATCTTTCCCATAGCAACATATGCCTGTGAGACCTGGACACTTAACAAAACAGCTGAGAAACACATAAATGCCTTTGAATGTAAATGCTACAGAAGAGTTCTCCAAATATCGTGGACACAAAAAAGAACAAATATATCTATACTACAAGAGCTTAATATTGAAGGAGGCTGGCTAGTGAAGAGGATTAAAGAGAGAAAACTGAAATATTTTGGACACATTAAACGTCATGATAATTTAGAGAAGACCGTATTGGAAGGATACATAATGGGAAAAAGAAAAAGAGGAAGACCAAGATGAAGATGGCTGCAAGACATCGTTGACGATCTGGAAATGGATGCAACAGCAGCAGGCCATCTTGCTCACAACCAAGAGGCCTACAGGAGTGCTGTTTGGGAGGCAAAGTTCCGCAAGGGACATGCAAAAGAATGAATGAATGCATATATAAACATGGAATTAATTTGTGCACAAATATCGTGTTTTAATACATTGACATCTATGTGTAACATGCTGTCTAGAGCACTCATTTTGCAGGTAATATTATGTTCAAGAGCAGCTTCTTCTAAAACAAGTTTCATGTACCAATTTTTTTACAGCTAAATTGATGAGTATGATGAATTTACTCTGCCTTGAGAAGACAATACACTATCTACTGTCATGGTAGTTAACTCACAATGCATCTATTCTGGATCTGTTTCAAATTAAGAAAAAAAAAGATTATATGTTGTCCTGACTATGAACTATTTCCATGAAAGCAAAACATAACAGGACATGTCTAAAAAAAATAGTGTATTACATGATTGCACCAGCAAAACTAAGGGAGTTGACAAAGGTCTTACATAATTATACTAGTAAGACTAGGTAGTTGGGAGCTGACAAAATCTCCTATATAAATATTCTTGCAAGACTAGACAGTAGGAAGCTGACAAAATCTTCTACTTCATTATACTAGCAAGACTAGACAGTAGGAAGCTGACAAAATCCCCTGCTTTATTATACAAGCAAGACTAGACAGTAGGAAGCTGACAAAATCCCCTGCTTTATTATACAAGCAAGACTAGACAGTAGGAAGCTGACAAAACTTCCTACTCCATTATACCAGGAAGACTAGACAGTAGGGAGCTAAAAAAATCTCCTACATAATTATACTAGCAAGACTAGACAGTAGGAAGCTGACAAAATCTCCTACATAATTATACAAGCAAGACTAGACAGTAGGAAGCTGACAAAACCTCCTATTCCATTATACCAGGAAGACTAGACAGTAGGGAGCTAAAAAAATCTCTTACATAATTATACTAGCAAGACTAGACAGTAGGGAGCTAAAAAAATCTCCTACATAATTATACTACCAAGACTAGAGGAAGCTGACAAAATCTCCCACTTCATTATACAAGCAAGACTAGACAGTAAGATGCTGATAAAATCTCTTACATAATTATACAAGCAAGACTAGACAGTAGAGAGGTGACAAAATCTCCTACATAAAGACTAGCCAAAAAATTATGTTAAAAGTCTGTCAAAGCAACAAGCAAATCACTATGTTTACTTACCGCAGGAAAAAATAATCTTTCACTTTTAATCTGGAGGCCAAGGAGAATCTTCGACTAAGATCTCCTTCTAATTTTATATCCTGGAAAAATTGTGGGTTTTGATAACTCCCAAGATTATATTCTTCTGATAAGCCCTCGTCTTCCATCAGTTCAATATCTCTGTTTAAAAGCACCAGTGAACTGTCAGTCTCTTCAGAGGACCAACGAAACAAAACAAAAAAATGAAATCGTTGACCAGTGGGAGACCAGTTTTAATTCATACATTTATTATTAAAAGAAATAACATAATTATAATTCATAATTACATTAGGCAACACACATTTTGGTGCCTCAAATGTTAGACCTGTTTCTGGGTATATTTGATCTGTTGATTCCACAAATGGCCCACATTTTCCTCTATCAGCTCTAGTTTTTGAGATACAGAACATATGCCATACAGCACTCTTCACTCTGCTCACCCATAACAAATTAGGACATTTTAATGAAGAGTTTAAATTAATATCTTTTAAGCATTAAGGAAACATTAAAATTAAAATAAAAGTATACTACATGAAAATCTATATATTTCATACCAAAAGCACAAGTTTATGATACAAACTTTCCACTCATTTGATACACAAGATACTCCTTTTGTAAGACTTCCAAGAGTGGGATCTGCCAGGACAATCCCATATAAGATTCCAAGAATAGCCTGCCATCATGTGTGCATCTCATCTTCCTTTATCTTTCTGGCTTCCATTATTTTTATGTCTTGGTGAAATCTTCCACTTTGATCTTTGCTTAAGTCACCAAGGTTCTCTGGAAAGTGATCTAAGTGACTGTGCAGATAATGAATGTTAACACTCACATTACAGGCAAGCCTGCTGAAATGAAAGAGCCTATCCTCTATTAATTGTATGTAATCATCTGCCTTATTGTTGCCAAGAAAGCTTATCAAAACAAGAACAAATGAAGACCAAGCACATGATTCAATTTCATTCACTGATGCTATGAAATGTGGGTCATTTATAAGGTGTCTGATCTGTGAACCATTGAAAATTCCTGCCTTCAGTTTTTCCATGGTAAGTCCAGTTAACTTAGACACTATGTATTCAATGCACAAACTGTCTTTATTCAAAGTCTTTACAAATTGTTTCATCAGACCTAGCTTTATATGTAGTGGTGGCAGTATGATTCTATTTCATGCTATCAAAGGTTCATTGATTACATTTTGTCTACCATCCACCATATATTCCCTTGGAGGCCTATCTTTTCTTGCCCAATGTTCATGTTTGGCTCTATTGTCCCAAAGGCATAAAAAGCAAGGATACTTTGTGTAGCCATTTTGTTGACCAAGAAGAAAATTAACCATCTTCAAGTCTACACAAATCACCCATTTATGTTCTTGGTGATTTATTTTTTCCAAGATTAAAGAGATGGCCTTGTACTCTTCTTTCATCCTGATGGAATGACTGACTGGAATATAACCATATTTTTTTGGTGTTATTTAAAAGAACACATTTCAAACTAAGTTCTGAACTGTTGACGGAAATACGCCATTCACTTGGGTTATATTCTGAAAGATTAATTTTCTTCGCAAGGTTTCTGATGTCACTGCAGAATACTAAGTAGTTGCTTTCAATAAAAAATGGCAGCAAATCCTTTTCTCTCCTTCCATAAAATGTCATTTTGTTCCAAGCTAAAGTACATTCTTTTCCCTTAGTCTGAAGGCAAGCAATTCAGAAGACTCCTTGGAAAGATTTAAGTCCCTGATCAGATCACTCAATTCATTTTGATCAAAGCGATCACTATGTGAAGTTGTTTAGAATTCACTGCCACTGCCCCCACTTTCTTTACCTTGTGTGATATCAAACATGCAAGGCTCATCCTCTGAGAGCTGTGGTAGTTCAAGGAAAGGTGGAACAGGTACAAGATCCGAGTGCGGAACAGGTCTCCTGATTGAAGGTAGATCAGGGTAATACCATTTTTCACAATTATTTCGACTGATGCCTATGATACTAACAATACAAAAATAACAGACATCGAAATATTTTTCCAGTTCCCTCCACACCATTGGTACTCCAATTTTCAGGCAGCTTCTCTTTCCATTTGTCCACTGGCGCAAATGCTCTGTTCAAGTTTTGCATACAATATGAGAAGCCCATGGCTTATCTTGATCTCAAAGCTTGACATCAAAATAACCTGCATATGCTCTTTTTTACACACTCAGAAATAGTTTTTCTACCTTCTTTCAGTCTATACTCCCCACAAATATAGCAAAATACATTTAGATGATCAAAGCAGCTTCATCTTGAAGTAGCCATAACCTCTATGATGTTTGATTTGCAAAAATGAAATGATACGAGTGGGAATATACACACACCTCCTATATGATCATAACTATTATACAGCGCAACTGTTTTAAACAGATCAGGTTGAGAAGTCTCTGAAATACAAATTTATGTAGTCTACAAAAACCATGATTTACCATCTTAATTTTGTGCACATATGTATGTAATAAAACAGAATAAATGCAATTTTATCATTTGAGCCATATATTTTTATGCCAGTGTGCATTATAGGAAAGGAAGTAGACAAATAGTTGTGAAACAAAGGTCACTGTATGCAAAAAAAAAGTGGTTAATTTAAACACATAACTTTCCCGTTTAAATAAGACAGCTCAATATGACATCCCAATTCTGTAGAAGAGATTTTTTAAGTAGTGGACTAAAATTTTATACATTAATATCTAAGAAACTAGAGCTGATGTGATCTATCCAATGGACTTTTCTGAATCAGCGCCCCAAATAACCCCAGGAACAGGGCTAAAAACCAGGCACCAAGGAAAAAAAATTCTTTTCTTAGACTGTGTTATCATTTTCCTGTTCATGCTTTTTATTTTGGTCTCACAAATTTATATGTTGGTTTCTTAACAATATAACTTATGTTTTCATGTCACCCATTTTTCCCCAATTATATTCTTCTGCCTATATATGAAATAATTAATAAAACACACATTTTATACAGTATTCATCACAAAGACTAACATGAAACTGCTGGAACTACAAAATGTGCCTTGGGAACTGCACTGATGAGACAGTCATCAGGGCCAACGAACCACAAAAGATCAAGACTCTATTCTAGATCTTTGATTCTGATTTCAAAATTTTTGCAGTTTTGGCGTCAGGACAACTGTATAGCCAATGATGATCTCCATACATGCCAAGACTGCCGAGTACACTGCTTTTTTACATCAGCTCCCAGAAGCAGGAAAAACCAATTCTACACAGTCACTGTCTCTACCAGAAACAAGAAAATTACATTTTACAGACTGATCAGTCTGATACCATCTCTGATTAAAAAAAATAAGAAGAGCCAATGTTTATGGCTTCCTATATGATAATGTCTCCACCTAGACACAGAAAAGCCAATGTTTATGGCTCTCTATCTGATAATGTCTCTATCTAAACACAAAAAAGCCACTGTTTATGGCTACTTTATATGATAATGTCTCCACCTTGACACAGAAAAGCCAATGTTTATGGCTTCCTATATGATAATGTCTCCACCTAGACACAGAAAAGCCAATGTTTATGGCTCTCTATCTGATAATGCCTCTATCTAAACACAAAAAAGCCAGTGTTTATGGCTTCCTATCTGATAATGTCTTTACCTAAACACAGAAAAGCCAATGTTTAAGGCTCCCTATCCCATATTGTATCTAAAGATAGAAAAGCCAATGTTGCAAACTGTTCAACAGGCATTAGCTGCAGAGACATCACACCACATTCACACAAGATACTGTACTCCAGGATTATTCTAGAAATATGTCAATACAAAGAACAAATTATTTTGTATCACCCTTTTGTTCTGCTTCACATCTCACATCACACTGCCGAGAACTCTTCTGGGTGCAATGTGGTCACCTACACAGATGGGTCCATTGTCAGGTGCTGGGGATTTTACAGCACGGGTCGAGGGAGAACGGTGATGGAAGACATTAGTGCTTCTGCTTTGACCACAAGTAGCCTGACTATGGAATTCATGGCAGTAACCAAGGCAACGGCATGGCTGAAGATACGGACGTTCACCCAGGCATGTATTCTCAGTGACTCAATGAATATGCTCACAAAGACTGAGTCAGGTTGGGTGCAAAAGCACTGTCTGGCATCAGTGAGAAGATCACGGTTGACATAAATCTTTCATTTCTGTGCCGGTCATGTGGGAGTGAGAGGTAATGAACAAGTAGACAGACTTGCTAGCATGGTTAAAGTAGAGGGTGGACAGGCAATGGACCGGGCTGATATCCTGAATGCACTCAGAGAAGCTGGTCAAACTGTCCATTCAAGCAACAGTTTTGAATCTCCAACCATGAACAAATTGCTGGAACATAACGTCAAATATCGAGTAACCAGACAAGAGCACTACAGTGGGGAGCAAAGAAGACTGGTTAATCAACACAGACCTGGCATCATCAGCTGCCAAACACTGGTAGAAATGCTGAAGATGGGATTGGAGCACTTATTTATTACTCAATTTATTGAGTAATCATTTGATGTGCAATGAGGATGATCCATCGAGTAATGAACTATCTCACATCATGCAATCTTACATCATGTTAAATACTTACGTGTATTTTGGTCTGGTTCAATGCCACAGATGCTTGCATTTCCTGTTGTGTCTGCAGGCATTTCATCTTCAAAATCAGCGGCAGCAGCTAAAGTGATTTCTTTGGCAGTGTCAGATTCCATGCTTGACATCTTCCTCATCTTTTCTCTGTCCCTCCTCTCACAGTCTAGACATGAATTCAGATTTCTGCATTCATTCAGATTCAACAGCTCCTTCTGTAAGGGTATTACACCAGTCAGAACATCCTCGTAGAGCCCTAGCTCTACTAACAAGGCCCTATAAGTTATGCTCGTGGATTCAAGGATCTGATAAGTTGTTAAGGCATCCTCAGCAGGATCCTTGTTCTCACTAACACTAATGTGCTCATTACATCTACCCTTGGCAAAACCATTCAGAAGTTCATTATTTATGACATCGGTATTTGTTTTCTGTTGTTTCTTATCCGAATTCAATATTTTATCATGCAGCCTACTATCTTCATGATCTGTGGTCAATGATGTATCATGTACCTTAGTCTGGCCACCCACTTCTTTTTCATTACTATCTTCTTGAGTAATTTCTTCTTCTTCTTTATAGAGATCTCTGCCTTCTATCTTAGAATGTTCAAAAACAACCCTATCAATGTTTGCCACATCCCTTGAAATTTTATCTTGTGTTTGAGAGTATGTTTTATTGTCAAATTCACCACAGTCCATCTGAGAATTAAAATCTGGTATGTTACAAATAGATCTAAATGCACTGATACTATTTTCTGAAGGGCAAATACAGCTCAGAACTAGTTTGCTACCATCAGCTTGTTCATGTCCACTGATCTTAAGAAAACTAGCTTCATGAGGCTGGACACACTGCTGTGTCACTGAAATATTCTCTTGCATAAGCAATGATTCAGCACTTCTATATTTTCCTGGTGCAGTCAAGTCCATTTTGCAATTTCTGTAGATCTCATCAGTTACATTAGCTGTGTTTATGGGCCTCATTGCTACATCATTCATAGGATCTATGCTTCTGACGGTGCTACACATTAACTGATCTTCAGGGAATTCATTCATGTGCAATTCCCTTGACTTGAAACTGAAGTTAGTTCTTTGGTAGACATCATTTGTCAAACATTCTCCTAAACTAAACTGCTGATGAAGACCTGTGGAGCTAACATCTGTTTTAAATCCACTCTGCAGATCTTCATGACCAGTTGGATCTATCTCACCATTTTCATGGTCTGGTTTAGCTGAGAAAATGGAAGGTCTTAATTGTGAGCTGTTACCTTCCCTCTGGATTTGCTTGTTCTGTGGCTTATCATTATTCAAGTCTTGATGCACTTCATTATCAGCAGCATGGACCTCTACTGGAACTGAAATTAAGTGCCCATTTGGATGACATTCTACACGTGGGCTAATCTTTTTAGTCATATCAATGCCATAAAAATCCAGCCAGATCTGTCTTGCCTTCACCAGCATGGAGTCACTGTAGTCCAGACTTTCATCAGATTGTTTCAATGAGCTTCTCACAGGCTGACATGAGAACTTGTCAATAAGTTTGTTAACTGGAGATGACTTATATGGGCTTGTGAGGTTAATTCTGTAAAAGTCAATCCAGGCTTGTACTGCAAGTTCTATGTCTTTTTGTGAGTGTCCAAACTGTACTTTGTCACTTGAGCAAACACTGACAACATCAATGTTATCATCCGAGCAAACATTGATTTCACCAAAGCTATGTTTTTCATGGGTAAGATTTGTTACTGATATGGTTTGCCTGCTTGGTCCAGTAAGAAAAATACGAGGATTTTCTGCAGAAGTTGTTGCAGACTCAGTTATTTCAAAAGTTTCAATACCACGTTCATCACCAGCATCTGCTGCAGACTTAACATTTTGTTGATCATTCATGTCAGAAACACTGCCAGCAGAACCACAGTTGTCTGATGTGCTCTGGCCTTTCAAGTTCCTTCCTGAATCATCCAGCTCAAGGCTCTCATTTAAACCTCCAATTCCTGCACTGTTATTGTCATTCAGAAAAATGCCACTTGTTACTGTCAGGTGCTCACACTTAGCTTGAATGTTCCCTGATGTAACTCCTATTTCTGTGTCATCTTTAGGCCGTGGAGAACATTCCTTTTGTTTACTAACATCACTGACCATCATATCAGCACCACTGCTGCAATTTTCATTGCACTGAATCAATGAAGAATCTTCTGAATTATCATCTGTACCAGCTGAGCTTTGCTTTGGTTGTGTTTCACCACTGGAAATTTTAACAACTTTCCTCTGAACAAGATTGTTGGGGCCACCAGAGGTTCCAGCATTATGTGTAACTGATGGCATCCTGTCCTGTGGAGCCCTGTTCATTTGAAATAGAATTTTTATTGAAACTTGCTGTTGTTTACCTGTAAATATACTCTTTACATATGTTCTGTGTGACCTATTGAGGGTGCTATCACTTCCACTTGGCACCAGCAAATGACTGATTTTATTTTGTCCATGACCAACCACAACTGCATTGGTACAATACTGATGACTTGCTGACTGAGAAGAAGCAAATCCTGTGAAAATGTGAAAGCCAGGCAGACTGTGTACTGAATCAGACCTGGCTTTGACATCACTATCAGTTTTTGGGTCTATGTGCCAATCATTTTCATCATCTATTGAAAATAATCTTTTCTCATTTTGACTCTCTCTGCGAGACTTGACACTTGTTTCAGATGTTCTATTTGATACAGATACTTCAGAATGACTTGAAATATTCTTACAATCATCCATCATTCTAGAGAGTGATTCTTGTGACATGCTTAAGCAAGAGCAAAGAGTATAAAGAGAATCAGTCCGAGGTCTAAGTCGTGGCAATGGTAAGTCTACAGGATCATCATCCGAAAGTGAAGAGGAAGCTGGGAAAAAGTCTTCAGATGAGCTCTTATGTGTTGAAAATGGCATCAGTTTCATATCTGACATCTTATTGGATACTTCTTCAGTATTTTTATTTGTTTCTTCTTTAGCCTGAGTGCTACTTTCAAAAATATAGATACTACTGGGACACTCTTGTCCTTGGCTTATCAATGACTTCCATTCAGTTGCCTGAGCATCTCTGCTTTTGGCATCAGATGAACATGGGTTTCCATTACCAGGAAACATTGCCCTGGTGTCCTGCTTTGCCAAGTTATTTTTTCTCACTTCCTGGCCTATCTGATTAAATCTAGAATATTCCAGACTGTTGCACTGTGGCTGAATGTCTACTCCAGTCCTTGTTCCCACGTTCAATAAATGCAGACTGGTCTCATCAATGTCCATCTGATGAGTGCATCTGCCTGGACAAATCTGGTTGTCCTCTTTACCCTGATCACTCAGTTTAATCAGATCTTTCTTCACAGCTAACTCTTGCACATTTTGCTGACATTGAGAATATAATTCCGTGCGCGGGCAAAAGTCCAGTGACGGTGGAGATATTATTTCTGTTAGAGAATGATCTTCATTTTCAGAAGGTGGATATGGTAATGCTTGTGAAAGATTATGATCAGGTTTTGGCCAAGGAAGATTTGTTTGTACTGAACATGAAGGTGGAGAAAATGATATGGGCCTGCATGATGATTTTGTTTCTGGACTCGATGGCAATGGTGTTGAAAAATTCCTGGAAACATGTAATGGACTGCGAGGAATCAAACTCTGCACTGAGTAATGTGTCTCTTGACTGGCACTCTGACTTTGACATGGTAGACAAAAACTTGAGTCATCTTCTAAACATGGTGGTAGTCTCTCAAACTGCAGCTGCATTTTTCTTCTCTTCCTGCAAAGAGCAAAATACCTTAAAAATCTGGTAAGTTATTCCAAAACATAGGTAATACAGTTATCTGCCCCTATGCCAGGGCAAGTGAACCAGAGCTGGTCCAAACTACACTTCAGTATGCTTAATGGAAATAGGCTGTATCATTATGGCCTGGAAAAGAAGGCAGGGACTGACACACTATCTATCATAATGGGGTTTATTTTCAAACTCTTCCTCTGCTCGGTCATCCAAAGCAGAGAGGCCGTTACCTCCAGGAATAACATCATCATAGTGAAGTGTTCGGTTCTATGCCACTCATAACAAAAGCATACATTTTTTTACTGAATCCTGAAACTTGTTACAGATCAAACAAGTCACTTTTTGTTCAAGAAAGAATGATTTGAAACAAGTAAGTTGCTGTTTGTTCAAAAACATGATCTGAAACAAGTCACTGTTCAAAAACAAAAAAGCAGTGTACCTTGGCAAATAGTCTCCATCTTAGGATGCAATTTTCTTTTTTATCACAGTATCTAACCAGCCATTTTGCCATTCATGCTGCTGGACTGACTAGATGGTAGTGGCAGTTTGGGAGAAAGCATTATTATCAACCCAGTCAATATTACTTGACAACAATAAACTAATACAATGAATACTAAATACAAGTTTATGTCATAAACATAAACCTTCTTGGTGTTAACCCTTGCATTATACTGGTCACATTTTTCATGCTAAAATTTTTAACCCTGTCCATTAAAAGGGCTGGTGTCCCTGGAAACAACGGTGTTAAGAACACACTTATCTTAACATAGACTTTGTGAGACAGGGAACATAGATTTGTTTGCTTAAAAACTCTGACCTACTTCTGTAGCCCAGAAACCTGTAACAATCAATACTAATTGTAACTGTTATTTTTGTAAAATGTAATGTCGGGTTGGTGGATGGATGGGGACATGGAGATCTCTGGCAGGGATGAGGAAAATCTGGTGTGAAACCAATGAATCCAGGACATGACAAGTCTATGGGTCTTTACAACAATGGCTATCAGAATGATGTAAACAAAACAGAGCCAGCAGACTATAGGTGGCGGGGAAAGGATATCATTGAGGCATTCATCAGATTCCTCATCCCAAAGTTGGAGTGTCTCTATGGAACTGTCTCAAAGCTGTCTGGCTAGCCAGCGTTGCATGCTGGATCTGACATGGAGAAGGGGCTTAAGTATAGCCACCAGAGGCTGGAAAACAAAGTTTTGGCCAGGGCAGCATACATCGCTGTCTTCATGGCAGTCCGAGCAAGACCACAGTCTGCCCTAAAAAGGAAAGGTGCTAAATTCTGAGCTACCCAGCCAAAGGGTGCATCACAAAAATCAGGGTACCACGCATCATTGCCAGCGTGCATATGAAGAAATGGGCTGGCTGCCTGGTTGGCTGAGTGGTTAGGCAATTGGTCTACTAATCTGGTGGCACTAGTTTTAAGTCTCAGCAGTGGGGATTTTATTTTTGCTGCTACCATCATACCAAAAAGGTCCTAAGGGTCCATTCATCCTCTAAAAATAGGCACCAAATAAATTTGGGAAGTATAATGTGGCCAGGTATGATACTGACAACATCACACTTTCATATATTGAAAGTCTTGTAAATACGGTTCTAACACCATATCCTCAATATGCCTTAATGATATGGAAACTGAGATTTTACATTACCTTAAACACTATAGGGCCTTACCCAGTTTTGACACCATACACAGTGTTAAGCTCAAATAATGTTCTGGGTAGCACTGTGCAGTCATGCAGTGAATGCAATGAGGTCAAAATTCAAATAATTATGAGAACTCCTTAATCAATATTAATGACTGGCCATGGCCATCATGGGAAATATGCAACATTTTTCAGCATGCTTTCTTCATTGGAAACTTAATTCTAAGGAGGTTAAAACACAACCTAGGTCTTTGAATTAACTTACTCTGAAGTAAAACCAATAGCACCAAAACTGTCTCCTGACACTAACATCAGAAAGCTCAGTAAAAAAAACAATAAAAAAAAAAGAAACAAGCACATTCCTTGGACACAGGCCTTGTCACAGTCATACCTGAATTTCAATATGATCAACATCAATGCCACTGCTAGGCTTCCCAGCATGCCAAAGTGCAGGAATGATGTGTAACTAACATACAGAAAACGGCCGGGGAGCTTGCATGAGCCAAAACCATCAAGCTTTAAGCTGGACATTAGCTACACAAAAATCAGGAAATAGATTTGCTTACTGTTACATCCATTATGTAGTCAATAACTGTGATCTGAATTTAATGTAACATCATTCTTTTTTTTTCTGGTTATTCATTAACAAAATCAAATGTCTATGGATCAACTTTAGAGAGTTCACAAAAACAAAGATACAAAAAAATCTGAACTGCATTTTTGCAAACATCTAATTAGATTTAATAATGAAAGTATGAAACCACATAAAGTACATCTCTAGACTGCGTTAAAAAAAAATTTTTATTTTCTCTTTCTTCTTCTTTTTTCTTATCACACCACATGCTGCTGCTAGACAATTATACCACGGTGAGGTGGTAAGGGTATTTAGATTAAAAGTTGCCTGGACAGAAGGACCACCTTGTTGGTCATGGTACCTTCCGCATTAGGTCAGTATTTAGTGTATATTTTCCTGAAATGTTGTTTGTGTACAATTTTATTCATTGTGAATATATAGGACCCAGCACAGTGGAGTAATTGAGAAAATCATTGTTCGTATTTCTTCATTTTCCATTCTTTCTTCTTCTTAGCTCTTTTTCTGTTCTATACTAACAACACAATAACATTTTTATTAGAAAAGTATACTAATGTATATTTCATACCTCATATCAGGCTTTGCCTTTGTGATGTGACAACCATCCCATTCCACTTAATGAAATCCCCCCCCCCCCTCCCCTCGGTCATCTGATATAAAAGCCCGCAGTACAGAGAGAGTAAATCAGTTTGACCAGAATATGCATGAATGATGCACAAAATATAAAGAAAATCTGAACCCTTTATATATAAGAACTGGCTTAAAGCAAGTTGATACATTATCTCCATTACTATTCAATATAGTACTAGAAAAGGTAGTCAGAAAAGTGAAAGAAGAAAGGAGTACAGAAGAACAAGCTAAAATACTAGGATATGCTGATGATATTGACCTAGTTGGGGAAACTATGCAAGAAGTCATCAATACCTGCATATATCTGAGAGATGTGGCACTAAAAGTGGGCTTGATCATTAACCAAGATAAGACAAGAGTACATGAAAATACAGAGTATATTAAAATATAAAAAAACCAGGGACAGAACGTTCCAGATTATATAAATGTTGGAGATATGACCATTAGGAAAGCAGAAACATACAAATATCTAGGCACAAAATTCAACAGAAGCAAAACGGTAAGCAAGGAAATTAAAAGCAGAGTACAAACAGGGAATAAAATATACTTTGCACTGCAACACCAGTTAAAATCCAAAATCCTGCCCAAAATAACAATAAACAAAACTATAATAAGATCTGCTGTCATATATGGATCAGAAACAGGGAGTACAACAAAGAAAGATGAACAACAATAGTACGTCTTTAAGAAAAAGATCCTAAGAAGAATCTTTGGGCCCATAAAAGATACCAACAGTGGAGAATGGAAAATGGAAAGCTAGAAAGAACAATGAACCAAACAGCTTATTTAAATCCCAACGAATTACACATGTCTTGAAACTGAACAGATTACGCTGGTTGGGCCATGTAGAAAGAATGGAAGAGAAAAGAGAAATGAAAATGATGTAAGTACAAGAGATGAAGGAAACAAGACCAAGGGGTAGACCAAGACAGAGTTGGAAAGACAACATAAAAAGGGATATACAGGAAACTGGTGTCACCAACTGGAGAGATAAGATTAGGAATATACAGGAATGGAGGTGAACTTTATCTGCAGCAATGAGCCTTACTGGTTTAGAAAGCTGAAGAAGAAGACATATAACAAGTAAGAAAGGAAAGAAGTAAAAACTAAAAAAAAAGGGGGAAGAATATATTTATTTTGTGACCCCCAACTGTATGTGCTTGAGTTTGAACATCACCTGTGCACAGAATGTCACAACACCCTAGGACAAACCAATGTACCATAAAATTTATATTACCAGTCAAAATTTATTATAAATGCCTTCAAGATGCATATGAGTGATAAATTCTGAAATACAAGTTGAATATCTAAAGAAAAGAACTGTAACTGTGTGGTTATTTATAAGAAAATAACAAACGAGAATAGTGTTCTGCTACTATGCCCAGGAAGAGTTTGCAAAAGACTGAGAATGAATGGATGGCAGCCATGTTTCCAAGCAGGCCTTGTAAGGCAAACTTATGGAAGGAGGTAGGAAATATGGAAGATCAAATCAAAACCGAAATTTAAAGACATCTGTGAGCCATAAATTTGAGAAAGAGACTGAGTCATGTGGAGAGAAACTCTGCTTGAGCGCACAGCAATTTCTGAAGAGGAAATAAGGACCAAACTTTAAGTTTGATGATGTAAGTGCAAGGAAGCCGGGTTCTAAAAAATAAATGTGACCAAATATGCAAATCCAACATTTGTAAAGTCTCAGCAAATCCCACAGTAGATGACATCTGCCTGCTTCAAAACTATATCATCAGACAAAAGTGACAATAATAACCCTTATATGACACATCTGTGTCAGCTGAACTCTTTTTCCACATAACAATTATTCCTGAAACAATAAAAACTTTTTTTTCAAAAGCAACTTCCTAAATATTACTAGAAAAGTTTTTTCATAACTCTTAACATATGTTTCACCTTGAAAGATGCTATTATACTTATGGAATATAAGATCACAATACTAATCAATGACTTTGAGACTCAAAATTTAATTATTTTTCCTTCTTTTGCCTTATCCATCTACCAAAAGTATGTCTGTCTTTCAGTTTCATTCTGTCCTGGTCTTTCTCTGTCTATCAGTGTGTAGGTCAGACACTCACATCTGTAACAAGAAAGCTGCCAACAAAACTGACCACCCATGTCAAAAACAGGATGAGCTTCTTCATGTGCCACTGGGAGGAGTGCCGTGTGTAAGACAAACCATGCTGCAGGGTCCTATGCCGATCACTGCACATAATGTGTGTGACAATCAACTGCTGCAGTATGACAGCATTAGCAATTACTGTACATACCTGGGAAAATGTATGATTTGGAAGTGTAAGAAAATTGGAAAAATTTAATTCTCACTCATAAATTTATCATTCATATTTTGAACACTGCTGTTCTCTCTCTCTCTCTCTCCCCCTCCCTCTCTCTCTCTCTAACCTTCTCCTTCAGCCAGAACAAAATGTCCACACTGAAACTACCTAAGCTCTGAAAAATGTCAAAGAAGTAATATAAATCATCAGATTACCTTCTGATAATGTTTGTATCCTATCCCTGACCATTTGTAATCATCCTGGCCATCTCCATATTGAAAACTGAATGCAGAATCTTCAGTTTGTGCTGTTTTGCCTGATGTACATCAACGGAAGCTGTTTTCCATCACTATAGCTGTGAGTAGTGACTAGTGACTCTTCTCGTGACAAAGTCTGATGGTTTGTGAATCTGGCCAAAGGGTGCCCCAATCACCCAGATGTAAAAGAAATATGTGCTCAGTTCCTATTGAAGCCGAGAGAGGAAAGGCAGCCAGACATGATGGTGACCTCTAGCATATCAAGATGTTAAGGAAACTATGGACATCATATTTCCTTTGTGTCTCTTTGGTATGACAGAACCTTTTACTGTAATTGTGACTCTGGCATTTGTGTTCTGCTCAGGGATATTTTCTCCAATAAACCTTTCACAACTTCCAGACATGCTGAAAATATTTATGCTATTTACTTTACACAGCATTTCTTCAATTTCTCTTCTCATTTTTTTCACCAAGCATGATTGTAAAAGGCAATAAGGAGGGTTAGGTATAGCGCCTGCAACCCTGTCCAGTATGTTAGCTACAAAAACCTCAACAAGAGAATGACCTAGAAACACCAGGCCAAGGAGTCTTGAAGCAGAGATTAAAAAAAAAAAAATCGAATCCACCTGGAGACAGATAGAAGAAACAGTCCAGGACAGAATGAAGAGCCCTTGTTGATGGCCTATGCCCCAGATAAAAATAAAGGCGAGGAAAGAAGGAAGGAATTACTCTTTTTTTTCTATCCATGAAACATCCATCATGTTTATCAGTACATCCACACTGTCAGGACCTCATCATTCTTTTCTATCCATGAAACATCCATCATGTTTATCAGTACATCCACACTGTCAGGACCTCATCATTCTTTTCTATCCATGAAACATCCATCATGTTTATCAGTACATCCACACTGTCAGGACCTCATCATTCTTTTCTATTCTCATCATGTCAAAGTTTCTAAACTACAATTTGATACTAATCAAACGAGAACTTGCAACTTTAAATGCACTGTTATTTATTACAAGGTCAAAATGTAATGCCTTATTCATTAGATGCAACTGGTTTCACACAATCCACACCATTACAGATCATGTATATGAGAAGAGAACTTGCAAATAAATAAATAAATGATAAGATAAAAAAAGAATGAACACAGATTTAAATACTGCTGATTCTGACAGACTGAAGAAGTAAATGTGAAGTGGAGAACTGGAAAAAACAGACCTACCAGCCTCTGAGCAATGCTTCAAGAAAACATGATCTTTTGATACTACAGCCTAGCATATGAGGAAGAGACTGATGGTGGCTGATCTCATAACACAGCATGATTCTTACACCAAGATTTACAGAAAGCCAGCAAATCTAAATCTTCCTATTCAATGTGAAGCATGTACAACAAGACCTTTATGATGACACTGCAAACAAGTCAGGCATGCTGCTACAGGAATATTAAACAAAAGAATACCTGGCAAAAGATAGGTGAAGACCCAAGTATTGACACTGTGTTATATCATCTATCACTGAAAACAACACAACAGTACCTGAATGTAGAAAAAAAATACATGTACAAATATATATATCAATCTAATAACTGATATAATCTCATTGCTTTCGAATAATACTTAATGTGTTGCATCACTTAAAATCATAATTATTTTTGATGATTATTTTCTGGAATCTTTACACCAAATGCTGGTGACAATTAATATCAAGTAAGTTTTGTCGCTTGCCTTGGTTATAAACCTGACAAGCTGCTTTTGAACTATATTCTTTTGTTTATCTACTTTTATCACTATTATCACCTGGTTCATTACTGCATGTGATCCTTCTTTTTCACATTTGTCTCAACATTGGTTTAACCTACCAAACAACATTCAAGGCCTACAGATATGTTTAGTAATAAAAGAAGATCTCTACCATGATATTATACTTGAATATGATGTTTATTTTTATCATTTATGAAGGTACTTTACAATTATGAACACTCACTATGAGTCAAAGTCATATGATTGTACCTTTTCTTCTAAAATGATAATTATTTTAAGCTGAGCTGCTCAAACAGCTCACAGTAGACTGAGAGTCAAAGTGTTCTTTTCATCTTTCTTGATTGTGTCTATGATGTGGTGCTTGCGCTGCCAGGCCTTCAAGGTTTTAAGCTTCGGTATTTTTTTTGGGGGGGGGGGGGAAGGGGTGCGGGGGAGAGGAGAAGAAACACTGTCTGAGCTTGGGAATGAAAGGCTGCCAGGTGTGATGCTGATGATATCCTCTCTAGTGTGCCAACAGGTCAAGGAAAACATGGACACTTAACACCATATCCCCAAGGTGCTTCCATGGCATAACAGGGCTACCTTTATCTTTTCTATATAGATCCACAAAACTTTTACTAAAAGTTATCTGCCCTGTGACAAGTAAATTCTTCATTTTGCTGAATCAGTTTTATAAATATATATATAATATATACTTGTATATATAATCACCCACTTACACAATCACCCACTTATTTCCATTACATATTACTCAGAAACCTTCAAGTTGGCTAGTAAAGAGGACGAAGAAAACTTAAATTTTTTAGACATATTAAATATCATGAGAATTTAGAGACATCCGTCTTTGAAAGGGTACTTATATCTTATATCCTTCCCATGCCATTAAACGTCACATAGGGCTCGCAAGGTAGTTTGCCAGTTTTTCCTATTTTCGGCATGCTTTTCAATCTCATCAAGGGATTTTATGCCTATTAATTTGGCCTCTCTTAACAATATCCTCTTTAGAGTTTCACGTGGTTGACATCTTTTTCTTTGGGCTGTTGTGCTCCACTTGATAGCTTGTTTTTGGATTCTCTGATTGTTTCTTCTCATCAACGTGATCAACATACGTCCATCTCCTTTTCCTGAATCACCCATGAGACTGGTTGTTGTTCAGTCTTATCTCTGCATTGTTCTTGAATCTATTCCACTAGATACCAAGTATTTTCCTTAGGCATCTGTTTTCAAAAGAGTCTAATTTCTCGTCTATTTCTTTAGTTGTTTTCCAGCTTTTGTATGCATAAATGAGGTTGGATATTAGATATGAATTGAATAGTCTTAACTTGGTTTTTGTGCTTATAACTTTTGAATGCCATATGTTCTCAAGATTTTTGAAGATCGATGCTGCTTTTGCATTTCTAATTCTAACTTTCTTTCTGGTGTCACCATCCTGGTCTATGCAGCTGCCAAGGTATGCAAATTGTTTGACTTCTTCAATATCTGTCCCTTCTACGTGTATTTTTCCATTTTGATTAATGAGAAGTTTCATTTCTTTTTGCTTTGTCCTTGTTAATTTCAAGTCCTATTTTGCTAGCCAGTGAAGACACTGGGTAAAGCTGAGGCAACCATCCCCAACCCAGCGCACCAAAGGTGGCAGATGGTGAAAGTCCTCCAGATATGGAGGATCCTTGTGAATAAGGATTTACCCAAATAAGCAGGCACGGACCAATTGGCGGCAGACTCAGCAAGCAAGGTGGGGTAGTAGGTGGCTCTATTACTCCTATAAAGTGCCTCAGGTGCTCAGTGAAGGGTAGGACAGGTAGTCCAAAGGCTAGCGGAGAGTCCATACACAAACCGCCAAAGGCAACAGGAAACCACTGTTGTAGCTCCCAAGAACAATTATGCTTATTCAGAGTAACAGATTTGTCATGAACGACGTTAATGGATGTTCCTCTGAAACAGCCTCATCCAGTAGGGAAGCTCACAGGTGAGGCCAGATCATCATCAAGCTACTGGTGGCAAAACTAACAAGTTCAAAATAGCAACATGGAATGTTAGAACTTTATTCTGGGCTGGAAAATTAGAATATGTAAAGAGGGAAATGGAAAGGATGAAGATCAACATATTATAAATGAGTGAAGTTAGATGGACAGGTGCAGGGAAATTAAACTCTGATAAATATAAAATAATATATTCAGGAAGTGAGAAACATGAACGAGGTGTAGGAATAATATTTTACAAACAAACAGCAAAGACAACTGCAGGATTTTTTAACATTTCGGACTGAGTCCTGTTAGTCCAACTGAAAGGATGACCAATAAACATAAATATTACACAAGTGGACGCTCCAACATCTGAAAGTTCTGAAGAAGATGTACAGTTTTTTTATAATGATATAGAGACAGCCCTAAAACATACAAAGTCACATGAAGTTACTATAGTCATGGGAGATTTTAATGCCAAAGTTGGTAAAGGAAGAACTTCAGACATCATTGGTGACTATTGAATAGGGAAGAAGAATGACTAGGTAGTAAATTAATTGAATGGATAAGAATACACAGCATGGTTGTAGGAAACACCTGGTTTAAACAATATCCCCAAAGACTGACAACATGGTGCAGCCCAGACAAAAAGACTTTTAACCAGATAGAATATGTATTAATCAACAAACAATTCTGGAATGCATTACTGACAACAAAAATTATGCCAGGAGCCGAATGAATAGTGACCATGACCCACTCTGTGGAAAAATTAGCTAAAGAAATCATGCAGAAAAGTGAGAGACATCACACTGAATACAGAATTCCTTAAAAATGACCAAGAACTGCGAGAACAATACACATTTATTATAACAAATAGATACAATGCAATAGCAAAGATAAATAGTATAGATGAACAATGGGAAATGTTAAGAGATTCTATCCACCAAACTGTTAAGGAGATAATACCACCGAAAAAAAGAAGCCCCTAAAAATAAATGGATGACAGATGACATCTTAGGACTGATGGACAAGAGGAGGAATAAAAATAACCAAGAAAAATATAGTGAGATAAATAAAGAAATATAATGCAAATGCAGAGAGGCAAAGGAAGTGTGGTTAAATGAACAATGCAGACAGATAGAGGACACTCATAATAAAAACAGCAAAAACATGCACAAATGGATTAGTGAACTCACAGGCAGGAAAACAAAATATACCACAGGATGCCTGAAATTAAAAGAAGGTAAAATGTTAATGGGAAAAGAAGACATTGTGGACAGGTGGACAGAGTACATCGGTGAGCTATATGGAGGAGAAAGATCAGAATTAACACCAGATACTGAAAAATGTGATGGACCACCAATACTTGAAGATGAAATCATAGATGCCATCAAACACATGAAGAAAGGAAAAGTGACTGGGCCTTACAATATAACAATAGAAGAAATAGAGGCACTAGAGGAGATAGGAATAAAAATAATAACCAAGTTACTGAATGACATTTACAACAGTGATTATATGCCCAGTGACTTGCTTAAATCTATGTTTATAGCACTACCAAAGAAACCAGGTGCAAAGGAATGTGACGACCACCAGACTATCAGCCTCTCATTCCACATAACGAAGCTGCTTCTGAGAATCATTATGAGAAGAACAAGGAAAAAGATAAAAATGGAAATAGAAGATGAACAGCTTGGATTTGTTGAAGGAAAGGGAACACACAATGTCACTTATGCTTTACGAACACTAACAGAAAGAATGATAATATTCTAAGAATGATCATCACAGAACCAGGCATAAAAATTGGAGGATACAATATTAACAACCTTCGGTATGCTGAAGACACAGTACTGATAGCTGAGAACCAACAAGACCTGCAAAGTCTCTTGGATAAAGTTGCCAAAGAAAGTGAACAGAAAGGCCTTACTTTGAACATAAAAAAGACAGAGACTACGGTTATATCTAAGGAACGGAATCTACCAACATGCAGTATAAAATTAAACGGAACTATTCTAAAGCAGGTGCAGAAATTCAAATACCTTGGAGCAGTAATAACTTCAGATGGGAAATGCAGAACAGAAATTAGGAACAGAATAGGCTAAGCAAAGACTTCATTTCAGAGAATGAGAAACATTATGCAACACATCCTTATCGATGAATGTTAGAAAACAAGTCCTTAAATGCTATATTGAACGTATCTTGTTATATGGAAGTGAATCATGGACAATAGGCAGATCTGCACAAAAATCACTGGAAGCAGCAGAAATGTGGTTTATTAGAAGAATGTTGCGAATCCCCTGGACAGCAAAAATAATTAATGAAGAATGTATGAGAAGAGCTGGAGAGATAAAAAAATCTTGCTAAAAAAAAAAAAAAATAAGAGAGAGACAATGTACTTTAATAGGACATGCAATAAGAAAAGGGGGCACTGAAAATATTATAACAACATGAAAAATAAAAGGAAGAAGATCAACAGGAAGACCAAGAGAAATGATACTGGACAGTCTAATGGGATGGTGTGAGAGGAGATCACCAACTGAGGTGATGGCCTGCATGAAGGATTGTGTACTGTTGAGAAGCATAATAGCCAATGCCAGTCGGCACGGCACCTGATGATGATGATAAAGACAGGATATCTTTTTTTTCTTGCATGGAACTCACATTGTTACTAATAAGAGTTATGTCATCAGCAAAATCAAGATCTTCTAGTTGGGTCCCATGTACCCAGTCAATACCTGTGTTACCTGTGCAGCATTTTTTCATTATGAAGTCTATTTGCAATTCCAAAAAGCAAGGGAGATAATACACATCCTTGTTTCATGCCTGAGTACACGATGGGAAAAATAAAGAGAGGCAAACAACTTCCACAAGAGACTGACATTACTCAGCATACAATATACTACTTTTGTATACTATGTTAGTTTCAAGAAACATTACACAAGGGAAAATCAAAAGTAATTTAAAAATTACTTGCTAACCACAAAGGATAGAAACTGACACAACACAATGTGTTTGCAATGACTGATGGGATGTCTGAACACACATAGCACAGTGCTCTGGCCTTATTCTAGTTGAAGCCAATTTCAAATAAACATGGATTCTCCAATGTGGAATTAACGCACTGCTGAGCAACGTGTTGTGAGAATTCCTTGAGCACAGGGAATGAAACATGCTGAAAATCACCATAGGATGTTAGCTCAGTACAGAAATGAAAACTGTATGAGTGAATGAAAAGTTTTGGAATGGGTGGAGCGGTTTATTAAAGCAGGAAGAAGAAGTGTAGCTGACGAAGCCCAAACTAGTTGACCATCAACATCATGATCAGAAGCCCACATCAACAATGCAACGGATGCATTTCACCTTACAGCTCTGATTTGATGTCATCCAACTGTCACATCTTCCATCCACTTACAAAGGCTTTCTAGGCTGCAGGCTCACCTCTGACAATGAAGTTAAGGAGCAGCCTAAAAGCTTCTTATCCCACAGAATGAGGAAGCTAGTGAGCAACAGAAGAAGTGCACTGACCTAAAAGGTGAAGTGATATGATTGTTATGTTTGTTCAGTTGCCATAACTAAAGGTTGTTTTGTCTTTAGATTCACCCTTATATATATATATATATATATATATATATATATATATATATATATATAATGTGAGATCTTTTGTTTTTATAAATAAGCTCTTTAATTAGAAGATATTTTTTTTTAAATTTTCAGTTTGTAATCCTGACTTTTAGTTTTCATTTCTGACACAGCAGTTTTATGTGTATGTCAATTTTCTGGTCTTTCTACATGGCTATTTTGTTACAAAGCTTCTGGTAGCACTGATAACACCATACACAGTCCAGGGCCCTTTCTTCAACAGATGAGGTATCAGTTTTCAGCCTTGGTGGCTATATTATTTATCAAAAATTTCAGGTACTTTCTATCATCTTAAAAGAGCTGAAGCACACCAGATGAGCATCTAAATCATTATCTTCATGAAAAAATCTAGTTCTCTAAACTTCAGTGCTCTGAAGCTGCTGATAAAATATAAGACCATTACGAAGGTGTAAAGATATAACCAATATCAATCATTTCTTATCAGTTTTTTCAGAAGTTATGAACTGTAGAATTCAATTTACTGGCACTTTCATTTGTGAATTATGATTCTTTCAGTTGCTTTTCTTTCACTTTCCTTGTGTTTTACTTGTGACATAAAATTTACATAAGAAAATGTAATGCCTGAAATGATAATTGAGATAAATTAATCTATTCCTTCCTGTATGATATTAATAATAAAATGTGTTTTTTACAAAAGAAATTCGTCAAAGAAAATTCTTACACAGAATGGAATGTGAAAATTGGTTTACCTAAGCAATCTGTGACAAACAGTAGGAAAGAATTCATATAAAAACATTTCTTTCTTTTGTTTTTTAATCTCTGTACAATCACAACAACAGCAATACAAATCCATACTTAATATTACATCAGCTACAGCCAAATGCACAGCAAACAGGTTGAAGAAGACCCTCAGTCGAGCATCTCTGAAGAACGCTGCAATAACTAAACAATTGCCAGTTATGCTGAAGACTGTGACAGCAATGATCCAAGCAGCAGGGAAATCACCAATGCTGACATTTTCACCAAGGGCATCAGCACTGGTGGCTTTTGGCAGTGGCATCACACTGCTAGTCTCCAGCGTGAATTTCTATATTCAGATGATAATAAAAGCGAATCACTTTTCTTTCAATGCTTTCTATGTCGTTTTTGACACAATCCCTACATTCCACTTACGTGTTAAATTTCAAAAGACATTTTAATACATGAAGCTATAACTAACTTGAATGTGTTTCCATAACTACTTTTAAAAAAAAATAATAACAAATAAATAATACTTAGTAGTATGTCAATTTTTTTTCCACAAATGTGAACTGAATAAGAATTTTATAAACATCCAATACATAAAACACCAATTAAAATGCTTATTTATAAATGTTTAGCTTTCTTCCTCATTGGATTAAAATACAAATTGATTCACTCACGATACATTTACCATTCTAAGATAAATCTCCACTTTCCGTCTCTCTTTATGCTTACTTACATCGTTCCTGTGATGTTAAATGTTACATAGGGCTCACATGGTAGTTTGCCATATTTTCCTCTTTTTGGCAAGCTTTTCAACCTCATCAAGGGATGCTATGCCCACAAAACTGGCCTCTCTTACAATGTGCTCTTTAGAGTTTCACTTGGCTGATTTCTTTTTCTATGGCCTGTTGTGTTCCAACTGATAGCTTGCTGTGGGATCCTCTGACTGTTTCTTCTCATTAAGTGACTAACATATGTCCATTTTCTTTTTCTGATTACCCATGAGACAAGTTGCTGTTTGCTCATCTGTCTTATCTATGCATTGTTCTTGAATTCATTCATCTAGATATTGAGCATTTTCCTCACGCATTTGTATTCAAAAGAGTCTAATTTCTTGTCTGTTTCTTTAGTTGTTTTCCAGCTTTTGCATCCATAAATGAGGTTGAAAATTACATTTGAATTGAATAATTTTAACTTGGTTTTTGTGCTTAAAACTTATGAATGCCATATGTTAAATATTATGCTACTGTTTCATTATCTGTATAAAGTTTTATATATATATATATATTTTAATTCGATCCAGGAAAACAACACATACTCTTGTCTTCAATGGCTAGCAAAACAGGACAAGGAAACAAAGAAAAAACAAAAATAACAAAAATAATGATACCCCCCATTAATCAAGAAGGAAAAATATATGTAGTAAGAACAGCTGTTGAAGAAGTAAACGAGTTTGCACAATTTGGCAGCTACATAAAACAGGATGGTGACACCAGAAAGGAAGTCAGAATTAGAATTACAAATACAGCAATGACCTTCAAGAATCTTGAGAACATAGTCTAATTTATAAACAGCTTTATTACTTAGCAAGGACAATTGTAGGATATTTGAACAGCTCAGACTGAGTCCTGCTAGCCCAACTGAAAGGACGACCAATAAACATAAATATTACACAAGTGGACGCTCCAACATCTGAAAGTTCTGAAGAAAATGTACAGTTCCTTTATAATGACATAGAGACAGCCCTAAAACACACAAAGTCACATGAAGCTACTATAGTCATGGGAGATTTTAATGCCAAAGTTGGTAAAGGAAGAACTTCAGACATCTTTGGTGACTATGGACTGGGGAGAGGAATGACAGAGGTAGTAAATTAACTGAATGGGCAAGAATACACAGCATGGTTGTAGGAAACACCTGATTTAAACAACATCCCCGAAGACTGGCAACGTGGTACAGCCCAGACAAAAAGACTTTTAACCAGATAGACTACGTATTAATCAACAAACAATTCTGGAATGTTTTACTGACAACAAAAACCATGCCAGGAGCCGCCTGCAATAGTGACCATGTCCCACTCTGTGGAAAAATTTAGAATACAGCTAAAGAAAGCATGCAGAAAAGTGAGAGATATCAAACTGAATACAGAACTCCTTAAAAATGACCAAGAGCTGTGAGAACAATACAGAGTTATTATAAACAGATCTTGTCAACAAAAAGAGAGACAATGTACTTTCATAGGACATGCAATGAGAAGAGGGGGCATTGAAAATATTATAACAACAGGAAAAATAGAAGGAAGAAGACCAAGAGGAAGACCAATAGAAATGATACTTGACAGTCTGACAGGATGGTGTGAGAGGAGATCACCAACTGACCTGATGGTCTGCATGAAGGATCTTGTACTCTGGAGAAATATAATAGCCAACGCCAGTCGGAACGGCACCTGATGGTGATGATTTATTACTTAGTGAGTACACAGTTGTGATGTTTCAGTGTGAACCTTAATCATACAAAAACAGACAGGATGAAGAAACAGAAAAAGAAGATAAATTATAAATTCACATGAATGCTATTTAAAAAACAGGAATGGGAAAAAAAACAGAATGAAATAAAATGAAGAGAGCACTTATCTGTGACTCGTAATAGGCTGTGCTGGGAACTGTGCATGGCAGAGTGTAGAGAATGTTTAAATGGAGACTTGTGATGTGTGACAGGTGGGTCATAACTGTGTGTGGGGGGGGGGGGGGGGGGGAGAACGTGGGGGGGAAGGGGGGGGGGTTATACAATGGTAATCTAGCTGGGAGAAAGTGGAATAGGTAGGCGATCATATTCTGAGTAGAGGGGTTGTAATGTGATGCTGTGATGAGGTTCTGAACTATGTGTTACAAGTGAGAAAGGAGTGGAACTTAGTGGAGAGGGAATATGACTGTAGAAAAGGCGAATGTTGGATGTGGCTGAACAGAGAGTTCAAACCACGTGATTCCATCGTCCCATATTCCTGATGTGTTGCGATTCTCAGGCGCTAGGCAGCTTTTGCCACCAGCGTGACATTGTTCGATGACTGTTACCAGAAAATCGATTTGTCTCTGTGGTTGGGGCCACTGAAATGAACAGAGACGTGTTTCGAAGAATGCTTGGTGATATCGTACCTAATCTGAGACCAGTTTCACCACTATAGGTTATCTTGCATCTTTTGCATACAGTGGCATATATCATATTACGGGACTCGCAAGTGAATCCCTCACGGCGAGTGAGGAAGTTTTGGTAAAGGATTGTTTTCGTTTCCCAGACTACAGGGCAGGTAACACAGTGAGGGCGGCCAATATATGCAAGGTTCCGCTTAGGTTGGCTATGGAACCTAGCAAATTCTACATATAACATAAGAAAACGTACCTGGTTCATGTATTCCATAGCTATCTTTCAAGACTTAGCATGTTGGCAAAATAACAGAATCTCATACGTTCTGGGCAAGGTGGTAATGTTCTTATTTAAAACATTGTGAATACGGAGTTAATAACAAAAATCAAGAAGTTCGCGAAAGCTTTGAGGATAAACGTTCATTTGACATCTGAAATAATGAACCCACATTAATGGCCGACAACAGTTATACGCGATGTAGATAGCAAAGCTTTCAATGAAAGTGACATTTGGTACAGTCATTCTCCCCACGTGCCTAACTTCAGTCTCACAAGGTGCGCAATATTCGATGTTCAATCAATTAAAAAATGGCCATCTCACTTAGTGAAACCATATGACAGTCTCATATTGTCTCTGCATTCAAGTAGGTGTGATGTGTTACCCCCAGTGCGTTTTTAAGTGATGAGCACAACCAATATTTTGACAAAATGCGTTATACGAGGTCAGTTTAAAAATGACCGAAGTGATATTGAAGACGTGCCGTGGTAATATGGTGTAATATTTTTAAATGGCATAATATAAACATAATAATAATTTTTTAATTAAAAAAAAATAAGTGCCTTAGTCATACTCCCAGGTGGTTCTCCACTATAGAGTTCATAATTTTTTATTCCAGTTTTCCCATAGTTCTGCAAGGGGTCTAAACCACTTCTAAATGACTAGCATAGAAGAAATGAAAACACAAACTTCTAAGTTTACTCCTGCCATGGGCATTGTTTCACTCCAGGGTTGGTCACCGCCTTCAGGCCACTGAAACAAAATGTGCTTTCCAGCGCATGCGCTGTGTTGTTTAAGGGCACACTAAACTCCTCCTGATCCTTGATAATCAGATTGCTCAACTTTATGTCCGACTTCGCTAGATCACATTTAATATTTATTTCATTTATCGCCTGATACGAGAGACTGTTCGCTCTACAAACAGGCAATTCTACTTTCAACTTTCTCCTCTCAAAAGACAGAAATTTTCTGCTATCCGTCCTACTCCAGCTTCTCCTCGATCCACATTCGTCTCCCCCAACCCCACACAAAGGTTGCCTGCATTCCACTGTCTGCTAATGAATTGTCTGTCTCAGGTCAAGATTATAATTTGCCCCCTCCCCCCTCAACCTCCCCATCTGTTGACCAGTAATTCTAAATGTTTACTGCCACGGCAAAAATAACCTGATCTTAAGAGAAATGTGTCAGAACATCCACGAACTATTTGGATTAATTGTAAAAGAATATGAGATGGGCATAGTGTGCAACCCTACTTATGTTAACTAAGTAACACCACTTAGTGGCTTCTTATATTTTTGGTCGTACTAGGTGACGGGCCTTGAGCTAATATCCTCAGACACTTTGTGCAGGAATGTTTCGCTTGAGAATGTTGGGAAGGTCTGGGTGGGTATTTCGAAAGTGCAGAAGATGGAGAGTCTGTAAGTTGTTAGCAGAGTTTGAGTTTTTGTATTGTGAAGATGTAGTCTTGTACTGTAAGATACACCTGTCGTCAGAATGAAAGGGAATAGATCGTGATCTTTCGGTTTACATTTCATGTTATTTAGTGTCTCAACCTTTTGCTTTTACATTGACCCACAATGAAATGCTTTCTCCGTATCATCCTGAACAATTTCATATGTGTCTTGGTGTTCTTCACATCATCATCCTGACCTATTCAACAAACGTTTAGAAATTGCTCGACAACCGGCAATGGTGAATCACTCTTATTTTCAGATTGTACAACACATTGTGAGATGTCTCATCTGGTTGCCTGAAAAAAGACAATTTTTCAGGACTCGTTTTGTGTGGTCAACCATTGTGTTACGCTGGAAATCATCTCATCGGCGTCATCACTTGAACAGAGAAGTGAAGCACTTATCTCTGTTGAGGTCGTGACACCGCGTCGGATAATGTTATCACTATTGTTACTGTTTGTCATGAAGCTAGGTTGTAACAGTAGAGGGTCACACACTTCTGAACGCAAAAGTTCACAAACTGATTTTGGCGAATTATCCAGACAATGACTCCCCGCCTTTTAACATATCCCCCGCCCTGCTGAGGGGACAGGGATTGGTCCCCTAGCGATGGAGTCTCGGACTGCACATACAGCCCTTGTTTTATAGCTCCACGCAGGGACTAAGCACATAGAAATACGCATTTCTGTGCATTTCCGAACGGTCACATTTTTAACGTAGCAACGGGCGCATTTCTGAACGTATGTCGGAAAGGTTCCATATTCTTTCAAGGCATTTTTAAATTAACGTCGGAAAATCTACGTATTTTTTCAAGTTAAGTGTTCTATTTATTTTATCTATTTAAAATTAAAATATATTCATGTGAATCTATACTTTATCTCCTCTCTCTAATTCTTAGTCCTGTATGTGTTTATATGATAAGGCTCACGTCGAAACGTCACAATTTGTGGTCATTAAGTAATAAAGCTGTTCCTACTTTTTTCCTAGTTTATACATTAAGAAAAATTAGAAGCTGTAACCTACTTCCAGTTTGATACGCTGCTTTGGCTCTGCGTTTTCATCGCATCGGCTGCAAAGTATATTGTGCTTGCACATCGCATGAGAGAACGAAACCAAAAATATAAACTGCTCCCCTGCCAGATGTGTGCGCCTCACAGAGCCACCTGAGTTGGCATTCTTTCTGAGTGAGAACATTTCTACACGAATATGACAGAAGAGTGTTTACCGCAGAGACGTGGACCGAGGCTACATTGATAATATTATTATCTTGAGAAAATCAGTCACAATGATAAACGGTCAAGCAGCGTACGAACCATTGATTGATGATAGCGAGCCAAAAGCGCAGGCACCAAAGCGAAATGTGAGCAAACTACTCATTGTAGGAGGTATTATCTGTACTATAGCTGCTGTTATAATCACAACATCATCTTGCCTTCTGTACACTGGGTAAATCCGCCAGGTTTTGAGGATTATGTGAAATTCAGCAAGAGATTAAGAAACGTAGACATTGAGTTTGGAGATCTTGATTCGAACGAAGACAACGTGACCATAGAATTCCCCCATGGACTGAAAAATGGATGGTATAGCAAAGAGCCGTCCGAATGCCAAGCAGATTCAAACAGTCGAGATTAATCGTGGAACTGGTTCAGCATCTGTTCTTCACATCTAAACTTAGAATTAGAACATGATTTACGAGCTGACATATATGAGACCGATCTCCATGGCCTGACGTGTTATTATGTTGAGTGGCATACAAATGACACGTCACAGGAAATCACAAACTGTATTAAATATAAATTTGATCATTACACAGCCTGGTACAGTGGTCGGCATCATGTCATCACAGGCCTGGCCATTGATAAAAACACAGATTAAATCACAGCCACATCTTACATACAAACAGTCACAGATGCTGAGATACAATACAGGTTATTCATATCTTAATTCGCATGATCTCAGAAGCGCCCATTTTGATGCATTTCTTGAACCATACTTTTTCATTTCGGATGGTTTTGCAGTTTTAGTCGAACCATTTCTGCCTTTGCTTATTTCTGCTAAGTTTCAATATTCATTTGATCTGTGCTTCACATCGGCATTTAAAAGGCATTATAGACTTGTGGAACCTCAGAAGAAGTTTCTGTTGAAGTACCTGGTCTGTAAAGACATGACAGCAAAAGTCAGTACATCAACGTTTGTTGAAACCAGGTAAAATCCCATTCTTGAAGGGTCAAGCAGATTTTGAGATCCTTCGCAAACCAGTTTGGAGCACCCGTGGCTTAGATCAAAATAATAATAATAATGAATCAACAGTTTTGTCTATGATAACAAATATTAAATCCAACAAATTTCACTGTGGTCAGCTTTTTTATTTACGGAAATTATTCAAGAACAAGTGGAAACTTTTACTTCAGTGAAACCAAATTTCTCAATTTAGACCAACTTCAGGCATTGAATTCATCACAGGAAGAAACACTGCCCGTTGGAACAGAAGTTTATTCACTGATCTAAGTGAAAATGTAAAACTGTTTGGCATAAAGTATAAAAAGAGCTCTGTATCAAGACCTAACAAGAATCAGTCATTCTTTTTAGATGTAACCAACGAAGAAGGTGTGAAATCATACAAGTCTCATTTGACAAATGTAACAGAAGTGAGCGGTCTGAAAGGATTCAGGTTTTCCGGAGGTTTTGCTCTGGACATACTTGATGACCTAGATCTGTCTTATTTAATCACAGATAAATCTCTTGAGATTCCAAACTTATTCACAAAGAAGTATGCAGAAATTGCCAGTGAACTGCAAGGCCGCCGTTTGATTGGTAGTGGTTACAGAAGTCAGAGTGATACATTTATAGCAGATGCTGGGCAGTTTAATTCATGGATGGATGGTGACAGAAGTCTTACATCTGTAAACCCAACCGTTCTGACCTATGGTGTTATGAGTTATTATGAGTTATCCATATGGTCTCATGGGACATGTAGGAGGTGGAGGTAGTTTACCAAATAAGGAGCTTTACATCCACTGGCTCCAGCTCATGACCTACTTACCTGTGATGGAGTCATTCAACTAGACCTTGGATGTATGACCAGGAGATTGTAGATTACACTCGATTTTTGCTTAACTTACGTTATAATGAATTGTGGCCGAACTACTTAACGCCGGCTGTGGAAGAGGCCATTAAATTTGGGAAGTACATAGTGAAACTGCTTAAGACAAATACTGTATTTTCACAGACATAATGCACATACGTGTATGGACATAGAAAATTAAGTTTTTTTTTTCTTTTTTTTTGTTTTTTTTTTTGTAAAAATGAGTGTATATAATGAACACCTGTGTTAAATATGCAGGTGTGTGTGCGTTTGTATGTGTATGTGCTGGTGTATGTATGTATGTGTGTGTGTTAGAATAGAATTAATTTATTGTGAGATTCCATCTTCACCCTGAAGTAATTTTTGACCATCTTAAAAATGAATATTTTGGTAAGAGACCATAGCTGATGTTAAAAAATGAGAAATATACCGTATAAAACGGCAGATTTTTAAACGAACTCCTGCATATCACTTACTTCTGAAAACGCATAATAAGCATGTTAAAGAATATTCAATCCATATTTCTTCAGTTTTAAACAGAAAATAAGAGAGATATGAAGTGATCGCATTAACTTGCAATTACACGTAAATTACAGATTAAAAAAAAATTAGATAAATTGAAATTTTTGCAGACTGTCAGTTACTGTAACCGGTTTATATTATCAAAGACCTAGTATAAAGCAACCACAAAATTGGTTGGAGGATGGTTGTGCCTGTTGAATGAAGATGCTCAATTTGCATGGAGGGGAACCAGTCAATTTTGACTTTGGGTCAGTATGTGAGCATTTTGTGAAGATAAATATCATAGCAAAACAGGGCAGAAAAATGTTCACACAGGCCTTCTGATGTTTTTAAAAGTTTAATTAATTTTAGACTTTATATATGCAAGTGAAACACAGGCACAATTGTACCGGTTTCAAAAATTCCTAGTGTGATCAATGGATATGTGATACCTCAGTCTAAGAAACAAGGTTTGGAGAAAACTGAGAAACATGACAAAATGAGAAAAGTATCAACCAGTTTTACTTGCACAGACATCACCAGTGCCACACCACTGTCCTCTCTATGATGAATCACCTTCAGATTCTGTTTGCTGCTCTCCATTTTGCAGTTCAGGCTCATCACAGCTTTTCATTTCCACAGTTTTGCCTATCACTGGAACACTTCAGGCTTCTTCCAGCAATAATGGCATCTTACCAGAAGTAAGCAGTCAAATTACAGGGCATAGCATCACATGGTTTCCAACACAAGTTGCAACACAAGATACACGTACATAAGAAACATTTCACAAGCAGGTCTAAGAAATTTTTTTACGAGTAGAATAAAAAAAATAATTGTGTTCAAACTTCTGCAAAGCCTTTGATGGAGTTTCTGAAGCATAAAGTCAGAAATTTTCGATAACTTCTCCTCATTAAGTTTGGATTGTCTCCCACTTCGGTGAGAGTCTAACATTGAGTCTGTTTCAAGAAATTTCTCAGTAAATTTGTAAACTGTGTTGCGAAGACGTACGAGTGTTCCTGGGAATTTTTCAGCAAACTGCTGGCACATTAAATCGGTGTATGTATTGCCTTCTCGAAACATGTATTCAACAAGAAATATATGTTCCTCCAGTGAAGGAACCATAGTGAATAAACTGATTTTAAACATTTGCCCATCATGCACCTCAAATACTGCTTAACAAATGAATACACAAACACAGAAGACAGACTGAATACAGTGAATGTTACACAACAGCAGACTTCATCATGTTAACGTACGCAGGCAGATGTACCAAGATATTGCACCCACTAAGATACCGCTATGATACTGGAATCGATATTTGGATACTGCACAGTGGCTGTGAGAACTCCTTGTATAATATATATATATATATATATATATATATATATATATATATATATATAATTTCCGTAGTTTAGATATCAGTTGTTATTGTTGTATCAACTGGAGTTCATGAACAGTAATTATTTTTGGATTATTTTTGTTTAATTTTGATCACAGTGTCTCTCTATATTTTTATACTCAAAGTTATATTTCTTGTTGACATGCCTGTGGCATTTAATTAAATTAATTTTAAGTAGTGGACAGGTGGACAGAGTATATCGGTGAGCTATATGGAAGAGAAAGACCAGAATTAACACCAGATACTGATAACTGTGAGGGACCACCAATACTTCAAGATGAAATCATAGATGCCATCAAACACATGAAGAAAGGAAAAGCGACTGGGTCTGATAATATAACAATAGAAGAACTAGAGGCACTAGAGGAGACAGGAATAAAAATAATAACCAAGTTACTGAATGACATTTACAACAGTGGTTATATTCCCACTGACCTGATTAAATCCACCAAAGAAACCAGGTGCAAAGGAATGTGACGACCACCGGACTATCAGCCTCTCATGTCACATAAGGAGAATAATTATGAGAAGAACAAGGAAAAAGATTAAAATGGAAATAGCAGATGAACAGTTTGGATGTGTTGAAGGAAAGGGAACACACAATGCCATTTATGCTTTACGAACACTAACAGAAAGAGCTTTAGAAGTACAGAAAGATCTCTACTTATGCTTCATTGATTACACCAAGGCATTTGACAAGGTGAAACATAATGAAATTATTAAAATGCTTGAAGACATCAATATAGACGGTAAAGACCTGAGGATTGTAAAACATCTATACTGGCAGCAAGAAGCAGCACTTCGAGTTGAAAATAGAACTGGAAAATATCAACCTATAAAACAAGGGGTGCGACAAGGATGTGTACTATCTTCAGACCTTTTTTCTCTGTATAGCGAGAATATTCTAAGAACAATCATCACAGAACCAGGCATAAAAATTGGAGGATACAATATTAACAACCTTCGGTATGCTGACGACACAGTACTGATAGCTGAGAACCAACAACACCTGCAAAATCTCTTGGATAAAGTCGCCAAAGAAAGTGAACAGAAAGGCCTTACTTTGAACATCAAAAAGACAGAGGCTATGGTTATATCTAAGGAACAGAATCCACCAGCATGCAGTATTAAATTAAACGGAACTATTCTAAAGCAGGTGCAGCAATTCAAATACCTTGGAGCAATAATAACTTCAGATGGGAAATGCAGAACAGAAATTAGGAACAGAATAGGCCAAGCAAAGACTGCATTTCAGAGAATGAGAAACATATTAACCAACACATCCTTATCAATGAATGTTAGAAAACGAGTCCTAAAATGCTATATCGAACCTATCTTGTTATATGGAAGTGAATCATGGACAATAGGCAGATCTGCACAAAAATCATTGGAAGCAGCAGAAATGTGGTTTATTAGAAGAATGTTGCGAATCCCCTGGACAACAAAAAAACTAATGAAGAATGTATGAGAAGAGCTGGGGAGATAAAAAATCTTGTAAAAAAAAAATAAGAGAGAGACAATGTACTTTAATAGGACATGCAATGAGAAAAGGGGGCATTGAAAATATTATAACAACAGGAAAAATAGAAGGAAGAAGATCAAGAGGAAGACCAAGAGAAATGATACTGGACAGTCTGACGGGATGGTGTGAGAGGAGATCACCAACTGAGCTGATGGCCTGCATGAAGGATCGCGTACTCTGGAGAAGCATAATAGCCAACGCCAGTCGGCATGGCACGTGATGATGATGATGAATTTTAAGTATATATTTCTACATTGCTATTGCTTGTGAAAAAAATGCGGGAGAGAATAAAACCACATAGTTATTTGTTTCCTGGGTAGCAAATGTGAGAAATGTAAAAATAATCATCATAGAATGAAAAGGCATTATGGGGACAGACTACGAAGTATGACATGGCCATTGTAAACTGCAAACAATGTGGATCGCTGGGAAGTTCATCTCTCGAGTTTGGTATTTAATAATTCTTATCATAGTTTTTCCAGTGAAGCTTATACTAGCAAACTATATCAGTAGAAGCTTATCTGTAATTATAACTGTCAAAATATGGGCCTAGGTCTGTTGCTGGTCCAGGGAAGCTGCTTCATTACACTCTGACCATGCCCATACTTGTCCAACCTTTAACATTGAGAATTACTTCAGTGTTTTTATGGAGTTGTCTCCAATGGTGTGTTGATTGTGTGTTGCCTGTGATCTAGCATTTAGTTGAGATTTGCAACCAGTCTTCTTGTTTTATGATTTTCTAATTATTATCTAATTATATGGTTATCTAATTTTATCTAGGTCACAGAAAAAATGTATTGATGAAACTCCGATGAAATAAATTATCGATTATTTATAACACCAATCCACTTTTTTTTAACAACCCGTACTTTAATTCTCATTGCTTTATTTATTTGTTATTAGTTCTTGTTCTTGTTATCAGTTCTCAGTGAGCCGTTATATTCCAGGTTATCGATGTGTGTGGGTGAGTTTATACCACGAATTTTCGGCAGCACCATCGGACGGGCCCCTCATGCGTGCAGTATCCACCGGTAGGTCTACATCCAGAGAGTCCACACCGTGGGTGTGACCCGCATTTGTAGCGTTCAAATACTACAGAGGCAGTATCTGAAACTAAGCAGCAATATGTTATATATAGCGATGGTTGATAAATACATTTTTAAAATAGAATTAAAATAGATTTAAAGAAGTATAGATAAAAGAGATACTCAACCACGTAGGCGGCTGATCCACATACTCGCTAGAGGACTAGCAGATAAAAGCAGACAGTAAAGAAAAGAGAAGATATGAACAAGCAAAAATGAAGACAGCTGACATAAAAAAATAGCTTGAAATTCCAGTAGGGCTGTGTGAAAATAGAAGTAATTGAGAATGAGTTAGATCATATCTTAAAGATGAGTGATTCACATAACTAAGCACAATGCTTGACATCTTACCATATTTCACGGTTGGGGTGAATGGAAAACGATTTTATAATCTTTAGGAGGCACTTCAGGGCATAAACTCTTGAAGAAATAGATCATCCTACTTGCGTTCAGAGTTATATAATCTCAGAAGAAATAAGATGTTCAGACTGCGATCACAGTTACATAAACTGTAGATGAAAGAAGATACTCCAACTACTATCAAAATCACATGAACACTATATAAAAGAAGATACCAGGCCTACTATCAGAGGCACATAAAACACTACACGAAAGAAGATACCACACACACTATCAGTGACACATAAAACACTACGTGAAAGAAGGAACAATTTTTTTTTAGATAAGAAACATCGATGCTTTCGTATGGTAAAGTAAGAGAATAGATTTTTGTAGGATTAGACCTCAGAAAAAATCGTAGACAAAGCACTTTAGTGAGACATGGGAGAAAGAAAAATCAAAAGAGAATTACCTGGGATTCGAACCATGGACTCCGGATAGGACAAGCAGCCGTCTATCTACGAGAGAACAACCTGCTAACGAAATGTGCTATCTCGCACTTCCGAAAGCGAATTCATTAGTAACTGTTCAGTCGACACGAGGGATTGTGACACAGTCATTCCGTAGCCTAGATTCAGTATCTCTAGCAGGTACCAACTTTTAGACACATGTACACACGGTCTCCTGCCATGTCTGGTGCATACTTGAATAACATTACCTCGTTTCTTTCTGGATGTCACAATCCCTCGTGTCGAATGAACAGTTACTAATGACTTCGATTTCAAACACCTTTTTTTTTGGAGGTTCGAGATAGTGGATTTCGTTAGTACGCTGTTTTCTCGTGACTAGATGGCTTGCTCATCCTACTGGAGTGTGTGGTTCGAATCCCAGGTAATTCTCTTGTGATTTTTCTTTCTCTCACGTCTCAGCAAAGTGCTTTGTCTACAATATTTTTGAGGTCTAATCCTACAAAACTGTGTTCTCTTACTTTACTACATGAAATAAGATACCATACCTACTATCAGAGTCACAAACTCTAGATGAAAGAACATACCATACTTACTATCAGAGTTATAAACTCTAGATGAAAGAAGATAACATACCTACTATCAGAGTTACAAACTATACATGAAAGAAAATACCAAACGTACTATTAGTCACACAAAAACTTTACAAGAAAGAAGATACCCCAGCTTCTATAAAGATCATATAAGGCCTATAAGAAAATATACAATAGCACGCATGTGGTAAGAGTCGCATAAACACTATATAAAATAAAACATCCTACCTGCACTCAGAATTATAAGAGTCATCAGTAGATATAACATCATTTTCCCGTACCGTACAGACAACTATAACGAATTAATGAACTATTATTATTAATATTATTTTTTATAATCTATGCAGTGAATAAACGTGTTCAATCTGAGAAGACTTCTTTTTCGAACCAGCTGTTCACCTTGTTTATATAGAGTCTGCAAGGCTTGGAGCCTAACTTTTATTATCATTTAATAGAAATAAGCAAACGCGACAAAAGCAATTAATTGTTTACGGAAATGATGATAAAATAAATCTAATATTCTATTGTTTGATAATATACACTGTACCTTTAACAGCACTGGCAGATATTTATGATTATCCAAGTCATTTTCCCCACCCACTTCGATTAAATTCACAGGAGAGAGATGACATACATGTCAGAGATCCAGATGGACTATCAAGAACGGCCTTTTCAGTGGAATGAAAAGCTAGAAAGGATTAGGGGTAAGAAAGGAAAGCAACAGAAGTCCTGGCAACAAGTAAAGAACCCCAGTAATCTGCAAGAAGCACCCTTCAATGATTTGAAATAGACAAATAACGATTGAGATAGACAATGAGTGAAACTTACAAGCTTCAAGACACTTGGATATGCAGCTGAAAAAAATGTAATCTTCCTTTTTCTTCTTCTTCTTCGTTCACAGTTGTTGGTCACATCAGATCTTCATCCCTGTCGACAGAGCAGAGTTCGCAGTCCTCTCCAGATCCTGATAGGATCCCCGAAGCTTTTGCCCTACGCTCATTTCATCGGGGCATGTTTCACGCCTCACGTCCGCAAGGTTTGGGCACTTGTTGGGTCTGGCCTGCTTTCCTGATCATTTCAAACCGTCGAGGGAGAAGAGGAGAAGAGGGAGGGCTTGTTCTCTTGGTTGGTTGTTTTGGGGCGTGGGATTCATCCCTTTTCCTTCCCGCTGGAGAAGGGCCGGAAGGGCCATGCCCCGAAATCGGATTGTATCTTCACAGTTCTTAACCACGTACATGTATGAGTGTGTGTGTGTGTGTGTGTTTGTGTTGTTTTACCTGGGTACTGCGCCGCAACCAACGCACTCCGTCTTCTGTTGGTCGGCAGGTCCCGGACAAGAGGGCTATATCCCGGTGCTCGAATGTAGGTTACACCACGTTCATTAGCGCTAAAGCCTAGAATTGACCGTTAAATCTGGTTACAATTTCATAACAAGAATGAATGAATGAATAGTCTTTATTTTTCAAGGGTAAAGAATTGGGCACGCAGGGCCGTCTTACATTCTGCCCTTCATCATTCCATCTTTCATTCTTCCCTTACACTTGATTTAGTACAAAAATACAAATTAAATTAAGAAAAACATATCAAAAGAGTGTAAGATTTAACTACTACATTCAAGGTAAAAAGAAGAAGTCATTAACCTAATAAAATAGCACTCACGCACACATACACATGCAGACATATACATAAATAAAAATACACTGTAAATACAGATCTTCTAACATATGTTTTTTTTAAACAAACATTAAAATAATTTCTAACAATATCTAACAAGTTGCTTTTCTAACTATGTCACTGAAGTACTTGATGGTTTATGAGCCATGTGTTGAGAGAGTGCTGGCTATTTTATGGAGGCATATAATTACAAGCAAGTAAATAATGAAACAGGTTTGAGTTAAAGGCTTTTCTTGTACAGATCAATCCTGGGTTTAGGAAGAAGACAGTTTTTTAAACGCTGGCTATGTTTAGTGTTATACGTAAACAGTGACCACAAGTAAGGCGGAGCATTGTGCGACAGAATTCTGTGAACAAACTTAACTTTGTTAAAAATGATTCTATTTTTGAGGGGTAGAATTTTGAGTTGTTTGTGCTGATCTACAGTCTGTACTGGGTGTTTGTCACAAATAAGATTTAATGCTCGTTTGTGAAGTGAGTGGAGCCTTTTTGTGTTTGAGACTGAGCATCCATCCCAGATTGTGGAACAGTAATCTACGTGTGTTTTTATGTGTGATATGTAGTATATTTTTCTTGTGTCTTTGTCGATAAAGTGTTTAATTTTGGCTAATTGGTAAACTTTCTGTGCAATCAAATTTGTTAGGTTATGTACGTGAGAATTCCAAGTTAAATGCTGATCAATGATGAGTCCTAGTGTTTTATGTTCATGAACATTTTCTATTGCCTTAGTCCCAGCACAAAGCTGTAGTGAAGTTTTAGTTGCATTTTGCAGTTTCTGTCTTGTAGTGATGAGCATGGATTCTGTTTTGTTGGTGTTTATCAACATACCATTTTTATTACTCCATTTAATCAAACTGTTTATATCATTTTGGAGCGTTGTCTGTAGTTTATTGATGTCATATTCACTATTGTAAACAGTACAGTCGTCAGCGAAAAGATCACATGAAGATTGCTTTAAATGTAGTGGTAGGTCGTTAATATAGATAGCAAAGAGAAGAGGACCAAGAATGGAGCCTTGAGGAATACCGGTATCAACTACAGACGAGCCAGATATTTTGTTTCTAAAGCAAACTACTTGTTTTCTACCTGAGAGAAAAGATGTAATACATTTTGTTAGGTCAGGGTGTAATCTATAGCCTTCCAGCTTTTTTGCAAGAATTTCATGATCAATCATATCGAAGGCTTTCTTAAAATCAACAAAGACAGCACCACACAATTTGTCATCATTTATATTAGACAGCCAACTTTCTGTCATTTTAGTTAATGCTGTGTGGCAGGAGTAATTTGGTCTAAAACCTGACTGACTGTCTATTAATAGACTGTTTTCTTGATTGTGGAGCAGAGTTAACTTTTGTATATGTTTTTCAAGAGGTTTTGATAGTGATGACAGAATGGATATGGATCTATAGTTTGAGAGGTCACTAGTCTGTCCAGATTTAAAAAGAGGAAACACTTTGGCGAGTTTAAAAGCGTCAGGGAAATATTGTTTGTCAATACAGAAGTTGTATAAGTATGTTAGTGTGTCTGTGATAACTGGTGCAGCGTAGCGTAGTATCTTGTTACCAATGTCATCACATCCTGCTGAGTTAGTGTTCTTTAAGGATCGGATGTAGTTATAAACCTCACCGACTGTGAGGAAAGGAATATTAATTTGTTTTAGCTTTACACATTTACTGTCGCTGAAAGTTTTCAACACGCTCAGGTCGCAATTAGGGGTCGGTAATGAAGATTTTAGAATACTAATTTCTTCCCTAAAATGTTCACTGAAGTTAGTGCAAGTATGTTCACCATTAAGTGTTTGTGGGTCAGTTTGCTTCCTTTTATTTACAAGAGTATTAATCGCTTTCCAGATTGATTTACTATCAGTTTTGTCTTTCACTAAATTTCTGAAGTAATTTTTCTTTTCTTGTCTAATTAAATACTGCACTTTATTCCTAAGTGAACGATAGCTACTGAAATTTCTGTTTTTGTGAGCTTCATCCCGTTTCCTCATGAGTTGCAATATATCGGGAATTATCCACGGGGATTTTGTTACGTGTTTTACTCTCATTTCTTTGATGGGGACATGCTTGTCAAAAATATTTCGAAATATCTTGATCCAGTATTCGATAGCCTCATCTGGATTTGTTAACTGGAAAACGTACGTAAGAGGCGAAGCTTTTAGATCAGTTAAAAATAATTCCAAGTTAAAGTTTTTAAAGTTTCTATATTTGATGCTGGTATGTTTGTGTTTCGGTATTTTATACCGCTTATGTGACCACGTACAGCAGACCGGGTAGTGATCACTCAGCGACACATGAGGGATAGTACATTCAGTAATGTTTCCTGGATCAGCTACATAAATATGATCTATTAGTGTTGATGATGATTCAGCAAATCTAGTAGGTTTGTTAACAATTTGGGAGAAGTTGTAAGATGTTAAAATGTTCTTCCATGTAGGATTTGGCTGATTAAGATCTATATTGAAGTCGCCTAGAATGATTATGTCCTTGAATTTATGAGTTACAGCATCATCCATCATGGTCGCAAAGTGATCATACCACTCGGCTGAAGCATTTGGATTTCGGTATATAAAACTAATTAGAATTGGACTAAGATTTGATATTTTAATTTCTAGCATAATACATTAAACCTCTGATGTTTCCAGGTCTTCTCTTCTACAAAATTTAATTGTGTTAGAAATGTAAACGACTAAACAAGATGATGTTGTAGCAAGGTGCTGTGAATCTCGTCTACATCGCACTCGGGTTGCATATTTCACGATGTATACAAAGAAAAATCACGATCATTAAAGATATTCTGGTCCTTGCAGAAAACCATGAGTAGCATGTTTAAAAGAATGACAGAATTTCAAAATGGAGATCAGTCATGGCAAAATTCATATCAAGCAAACGATATTTTTGTTCATGACATTTTGATAAAGAGAAAGAATTGGCTGAACATCTGACTACAACTGCTATTTTAGTGCTGTTGCTAAATATTGTGTAAAGATCTATGACTAGAGTAAAGTGCTGTATGTCGCAATAGAGGATATCAAGGGTGCACTAAAACATCCAAAAAGTCTTCGCATTATCTCGACGATATTTGATATGAAGACATTGGTAAACTACCACAAACAGATATAACAGCACTGTAAACCGAATACAGTGTAATAAAATATTTTTTTAGAGTCTGATCCCTTTCACGTATCATGTAAAGTTAAAACCCCTATTTGTTTATTTATATACTAGGGTTTATGCGGTGATTTCCCCTGTCCTTTGAACACATATTTCCTTTGTATCTGGGTGTGTTTGGATAAGGCACGTGATTTGTGAGAGAAAATCTCCCCTTGATCTGTAAGGTTTCATGTCTGAGTTTAGTTTAAGCTTGAGAATCTTCGTCTACCGTTGTGAGAGGGAGGTCGTGTTCTCTGTCCGAATCTTTATATAAACTTTCAACTGAGAAAAATGTGTCCATCGTTTTCTTCGTCTTCTTGTGGTTTCAAGTGGCTGTGGTTGTTTATGGAATTGGAATTTGTTATCTGTCATTTGTCATCAGTATTTTGGCATGTTACTTGATATTCATCATATGAATTTCATCATCATCCTGATACGCCATAAACTCAACGATGTTTTACCTCATCGATGGCGTTGGTTATACGCTAATGTCAACTGTTCAACTGTCTACGTGATAGGTCTTGCCTGGGTCCCTTCCAAGTGTTTATCATGCAGAAAACGTGACGTTTTCAATGTGCACCAGAGTGTTCTCTCTCTGGACCTTAAGTGCCCAGGGCACATGGGGCTTCCGCAAGGGTTTTCCACAAATGCCTGTCTTTCGCCTTTTTTTCTGCTCTTGCCCAGGTGAGCCCTCTATTTCTCAACATCCTTTCTGTTGTTCTTCTCCATGTCTCTTTTGGTCTACCCTTACTTCTGCTCCCCTGTGGTGTCCATCTTAGTGCTATTTTTGGTAGTGAGTTGTCAGTCATTCGGAGCACATGTCCCAACCATCGCCAGCGTCTTTCCTCAATAATTGTTGTCAGTGGTTTCATCTGTATTTCTGCCAATAAGATGTTATTTCTTATGGTGTTTGGCCAAAATATTTTTTTAATTCTACGTAAACATTTAGTCTGGAAAGAATTCAACTTGTTTTCTATGGTTTTGGTGATTTTCCAGCATTCACTTCCATAGAGTAGTACACTTAGAACATTACTCTTAAATATCCTGATTTTCATATTTATGCTTAGTTTATTTGATTTCCATATATTCTGTAGCATTGCAAAAGCCTGTTTTGCTCTAGTAAGTCTGCCGTTGATGTCCTCTGTGCTGTCTCCATTTTCTACTACTCTGCTGCCAAGGTATACAAATTCGTTGACCTCCTCCACTAACTTGTTATCTACTCTGAGTACATTTCTGTTGTTCACATTTTGCTTCATTAACTTTGTCTTTCCTACGTTGATCTTTAGTCCTATGTTGTTTGCATTCTGGATTAACTTGTTTATTTTATCTTGCATATCTTTGTGACTGCTTGATAATAGACAAATGTCGTCCGCAAAGTCAAGGTCCTCCAGCACTGTGTTAAGGCTCCATTGTAATCCTCTGCGTGTGTCTGATGTTGCCTCCTTCATTAACCAGTCTACTGCCAAGATAAATAATGTTGGTGATAGTACACATCCCTGTTTCACTCCTGTTTGCACCCTAAAGCTGCTGGAGGTATGTTCTCCACAGATAACTTTGCACTGAAAACCCTCGTATAGGGCTTTGATTACATTAACTATTTTATGGGGGAGGCCATGCCATCTTAGGATTTTCCACAGTGCATCTCTGTTGACACTGTCAAAGGCTTTCTCAAAATCTATGAATAATGCATATGTTGTGCTATGCCATTCATTTGCCTGTTCTAATATTTGTCTAAGTACAAATATATGGTCTATGCATGATCTTCCTTTCCTAAATCCTGCCTGCTCTTTCCGAAGTTTTTCCTCAAGTGTTGGTACAATTCTGTTGATGATTATTCTGCAAAATACTTTACTAGTGAGTGGCAGTAGGGTAATGCCTCTCCAGTTCCCGCAATCTCTGAGGTCACCCTTCTTTGGTAGTTTTACTATAAGACCAGTTTTCCACTCCTCTGGGGCTTTTTCTAAATCCCAGATTTGTTGTAATATCCGGCAAAGTTCTTGCCTGGGTCCCTTCCAAGTGTTTATCATGCAGAAAACGTGACGTTATCAATGTGCACCAGAGTGTTACTTGTTATAAATTATCCCACTAGAGGCCCTCATGAGAAGGCAGGCACTACCAGTAGTCCACATTAGTCAGGCGTACGTGGTACACTAACTGTCATATTTAGTGCAAAATCTGCATCATACAACAGGTAGCATCCAAAATTTTAGTACAATTACATGGATCATTCTCAAAAACCTGAGAAGGATACATCACAGATGAATGAATACAGAATGATCACCTTGCAGAACACATCTGGTAAGCTTCTAGAAATGATAGCCGCCAGGACTAGCATATGAGCTCGATAAGTAGAACATCTTACTCGTAACCCTTGGAGGCTATGGTAGGCATACAGAAACCTGATACAGAGATGCTTTCTTCGCTTACATTATGAAGGATTCTTTACAGGTACAGAAACATGCGCAGTGACTATCGATTTAGAAAAGATGCATACACGATTTAGAAAAGATGCATACACGATTTAGAAAAGATGCATACACGATTTAGAAAAGAAGATGCATACAATAAAGTTTTACTTTCTGCTACACCAGGTGCTGCAACACAACATGCGCCCAGTTCTCGAAAACTGGATATCGACAGCTCTTTCTCGCCGAAGGGTGGCTCTTTGATGATATGGCTTGACATCTGAACTGACAGTTGTTACTTCAGACTTACGACAAAGCTCCTCACTATCACCGGTTCTTTTCATTGTGCATATAGTTAGAATTATAGAGGAACAATCTGAGGGGTGGGGAATGATTCTGCCTTGTGCCGACTACGTTCTGAAATAAAGACAGGGCCAAGACGGAGAAACATTTGTTCAGGGGCTCCGGGAGAAGTTAGACCTCGTATCGATGTGGTGCACTGCCTCTGAGGGAAATGTCTCACCCTGCGAAAGCAGCAGTGACACGGCTCTCACTTTACACACAGACCAGTTGCTGTGGTATGATTCTGTTCAGATAATACTGAAATTTCCATTTCGATGAAATATCTCGGTATACGTTTTCGTTGAAGCTTAACATTCAGATCAGCATGTAAGCCGCAATCATAACAACAGATAGGAACAGCTTTTCTGCAATTAAAAAAAAAGATGCTTGTAGTAAATCTTGAACAACAGGTGCTTGTTCTCATATATCGGTGGATGGTTCTTTCTGTGACAGGGCATGCGGTGGCAATCCTAAAACTTATCCTGACGCAGATACAAAAGCTCAAGACAATAAAAGAACAACACAATGCTCATTACTGTTGGGTGTATCAGAGATACATCACACAAGACCGTTAGGTAGTTGTCAGATTTTCATACTAAGGACAGTACAATAAAACTAGCCAGGTTACAAACCTTGCTGTACGCCTCTCATGAATTACAGGAGATAGATAAAGGCTTACATAACACACCAGCTCCATAACGGCTAAGAACTGGATCAATTGGGCTAAATCTAGAATAGGCCATGCACCCTGAGAATCTACATGATGACCAGGTAATGATACCTGTGCCGCCAAACTTCAAAGCGGCTCTCTCTGTTCACATTACACTTGACCCAAAGATGCAAAAAGTATATTCCTGCGACAGAGGATACCGTTTTTACAGCACTGTTCAGTGAAGACGCCAGAGATTCCGGCGCTGTTATTTATATATTTAGTAGTTGATGGCAAGTGATGTGCGCTGAGCTTTCTCAGTGAACTTAAATGGCAGAACAGTCATTGAAACCAGTGGTGCTTTTGCTACAACAACACATGGCATTACTTTGAAAACTATGACTATGATAAAATCACGGAACTGGTTAAAGTCATAAGACTACACGTAGGAGTACATTTTGAGCGACTCAATAACTATTGTAAAGAAACATTTCAGCTGGGTCTATAAAGCAGTAGTAACAATCCCTGCAAATGTCACAGATCCTTCAGCTAACCTTCACTAATGATCAAGGAGGCGTCAAGAGAATTAAAATAGCAGATCAAATGGCCAATTCAGCAATCAGTTAGAAAAGTCAAGCAACGGACTGAGTTTACGTCATCAGTTTCATAAAATAATCTGGTCGCGCAAAAGATGTCACTGACAACTGCGGGTCGCCGTCTTTGTCAAAAATGAAGGATATGGTGCTGCTACTTTTAAGTGACAGAACAAAACGCCAGTAATAAGGACCGAAATGATAGTCGACACAGAACTAATATTATTAGCCATTATAACCTGACAGAAATAACGAAGAGGAGATCGGAGGACTTATGGGTGTGACCAGAGTGCAGAGATTGTTTTTGTTTTTGTTTTTTATTCTATGAAATTATGAATACGGTTAGAGTATTTCTCCATTCTCCTGAAATACTTTCGAGGTTCACGTCAGTCTGGGAATGAAGTCCTTAACTTATATTAATGAACTTTTAAAACGTATATCACTGATTTTGTTTTACAAATATTTAATCCAGTTATATCCAGTTACACATAGTGATTTTATTTGTTTTACTGCGATACGTTTTGTTTTTCTCATTGTGATTACAAGTGTGATTAAGTATTTATGTAATTGTCTTAATTTGTTGACAGTGAATTATTTTACTGACGTCTCTTCTCTATTTTTTTTTCTGAATAAGTGTTTTATTGACTACGTTATCTGCTTCACTTGGTACAGTGTTGAAGTTATTGCTCGGTCGAATTCAGTGGTATGTGATATTTGAGTGAATTACTACATAGAATTCAGTGTTAATTTAGTGTGAAGTATGAATAAGATTTAGCGGTAATCTAGTGCGATGTTGGAAGGACTTTAATCTCTCTCTCTCTGAACCTTAAGTGCCCAGGGCACATGGGGCTTCCGCAAGGGTTTTCCACAAATGCCTGTCCTTCGCCTTTTTTTCTGCTCTTGCCCAGGTGAGCCCTCTATTGCTCAACATCCTTTCTGTTGTTCTTCTCCATGTCTCTTATGGTCTACCCTTACTTCTGTTCCCCTGTGGTGTCCATCTTAGTGCTATTTTTGGTAGTGAGTTGTCAGTCATTCGGAACACATGTCCCAACCATCGCCAGCGGTAATCTAGTGCGATGTTGGAAGGACTTTTAAGGTGCAGGATAATTGTGATAGTGACTGTTTGAAACTTGTACAAGAAGAGTGGAATTAAACGCAGGTGTATAGTTTTAAAAAAGAAAAGCAGGCAGAAAGAGTAAGGAAAAAGAAGAAAAGTCAGTAATAAGATGCAAGATAATAGTGAAATGGTTATGAAGAAGGACAATAACTTGCTTGAAGTCCTAACAAATAGATCTCATCTAGTTGGGTGTTATTTTTGTGCTTATCTGTTGTCACGATATTTTCATCTTCTTGATAAATGCATATCGCCGAAATATTGGTTTTGCTACGTTTTCTTTTCCCAGTCCTGCGTGCTCGTCTCTTTACCTTTCTACTAATTATTCTCACCTCTTCTTCTTACTATATTTGTTGTGAAACTGTTTCATACATCTCTATCTCTAATAGAACTAGTCTTATCATAGTCCTCAACTCATTTATCTTTTATTATTGTGTTGAACCGAAAATCAATGAATGAAGCAATTATATAGATAGATTTAGAATGTTTTAATATAACTTACCTGACATAAAGCCGAACTTGTCAGGCATGTTTGATACTGATGGCCTTATTAAGTTCATTATCATCTTGTGACGTCTCCACGGTGACGGTTTGACTGCAGTCTCATGGAAGCTCTGCCCCTTGCTATGATGGTGGGGGTAAGGGTCAGATGATGTCCGATTTGGCACAGCATCAGCTGATCAAGACCCTATCCCACCTCTCTCATAGTGCTCCTAGTAACAGGAGTAACGAAGTAGGGATTGCCGTAGTCCCTATTATGGCTGAGTCTGCAAAATAAGTTTTGCTCATCCCTTGCTCCGCCTAGGACTGAAAAATAGCTGTCATGACCCACTCCCAATCCGACACGATATTGTGCCTCAACATGTTCACCGTATCGGTTGCAACAAACACCAACTCGCATTTTCAAAGAGATTGAAGAAGAAGAAGAAAGAAAGAAAAAGAAGAAAATATGATGATGATATTGACAGTGATGGTGCAGCCATAGCTTTACATTTCATAACATGTTCACAAACATGAGATCAACTATAATTCAGTAACTCTACTTAGACAAAGCCAATGACAGATAGTCTACAGCTATAAATGTTTAGGAGAATCTTAAACACAAGTTAACAACTAAAGCTGTCGTCTGCAGACACCTGTGTCATATGTTCCTATAGGGTAACAGACATCTTCGAAAACAAGATATAAAGCTCTTTTGTGAGAATACAATTTGAAAAAAATCGAAGCCAAGATTCAAATATACCAGTAAAAGTAAACTGCCTACAGGATCAGAACCGCAATGGAAACTAGTAAGTTAAATCCCCTGAAGATTCATTGGTATTGCATTTCCTTTGGCGTAGGGAAGGCGATTTACACAGATAACACAGTGCGGGTTTGCTTCATGATTGGACCCCGTATAAACTTCTCGTCCATTGAATAGAAATTCATCACCTCTTTGCAAACTTGGTATTCCATCGCAAAGCAGTAACTCAGTCATTTGCATGTCCCTTGCGGAACTTTGCCTCCCTAACAGCTCACTTGTAGACTGCTCGGTTGTAAGCAAGATGCCCTGCTGTGGATGCATCCATTTGCAGATTATCAACGATGTCTTGCAGGGATCTTCGCCTTGGTCTTCCTCTCTTTCGTTTTCCCATTATATACCCTCACAAGATAGTCTTCTCTAAATTATCATGACGTTTAATATCATCACAAGACGGTCTTTTCTAAATTATCCTGAAGTTTAATATCATCAAAAGACGGTCTTTAAATTATCATGACGTTTAATATCTTCACAAGAGGATATTCTCTAAATGATCATGACGTTTAATATCATAACAAGACGGTCATCTCTAAATTATCATGACGTTTAATATCATCACAAGACGGTCTTTTCTAAATTATCATGACGTTTAATATCATCACAAGACGGTCTTTAAATTATCATGACGTTTAACATCTTCACAAGAGGATATTCTCTAAATTAGCATGACGTTTAATATCATCACAAGACGGCCTTTGAATTATCATGACGTTTAATATCATCGCAAGACTGTCTTCTCTAAATTATCATGACGTTTAATATCATCACAAGACAGTGTTCTGTAAATTACCATGACGTTTAATATCATAACAAGACGATCTTCTCTAAATTATCATGACGTTTAATACCATCACAAGATGGTAATCTCTCAATTATCATGTCATTTAAAATCATCACAAGACGGTCTCTAAATTATCATGACATTTAATATTATCACAGGCTGTATTCTATATATTATCATGACGTTTAATATCATCATAAGACGGTCTTTTCTAACTTATCATGACGTTTAATATCATCGCACGGCTGTTTTCTCTCAATTATTATGACGATTAATATCATTAAAAGACGGTGTTCTTTAAATTATCATGACGTTTAATATCATCACAAGACAGTCTTCTCAAAATTATCATGACGTATAATATCTTTACAAGATTGTGATGATATTAAACATCATGATAATTCAGAGACCCCTTGTAAAGATATTATACGTCATGATAATTTAGAGAAGACTGTCTTGTGATGATATTAAACATCATGACAATTTAAAGAACACCGTCTTTTAATGATATTAATCGTCATAATAATTGAGAGAAAACAGCCGTGCGATGATATTAAACGTCATGATAAGTTAGAAAAGACCGCCTTATGATGATATTAAACGTCATGATAATTTAGAGAATACAGCCTGTGATGATATTAAATGTCATGATAATTTAGAGACCATCTTGTGATGATATTAAACGACATGATAATTGAGAGATTACCATCTTGTGATGGTATTAAACCTCATGATAATTTAGAGAAGACCATCATATTTTGATATTAAACATCATGATACTTTAGAAAAGACAGTATAACGATGATATTAAACGTGATGATAATTCAGAGACCGTCTTGTGATGATATTAAACGCCATGATAATTTAGAGAAAGCAGTCTTGTGATGATATTACATGTCATGATAATTTAGAGAAAACAGTATTGAGAGATATTATACGTGATGATAATTCAGAGATCGTCTTGTAAAGATATTATACGTCATGATAATTTAGAGAAGTCCGTCTTTGGATGATATTAAACGTCATTATAATTTACAGAAGACAGTCTTGCGATGATATTAAACGTGATGATAATTCAGAGACCGTCTTGTGATGATATTAAACGTCATGATAATTTAGAGAAGACCATCTTGTGATGATATTAAACGTCATGATAATTTAGAGAAGACCGCAGGACTGGGAAAAGAAAACGTAGCAAAACCAATATTTCGGCGATATGCATTTATCAAGGAAGATGAAAATATCGTGACAACAGATTAGCACAGAAATGACACCTAACTAGATGAGATCTATGTGTTAGGACTTCAAGCAAGTTATTGTCCTTCTTCATAACCATTTCACTATTATCTTGCATCTTATTACTGACTTTTCTTCTTTTTCCTTACTCTTTCTGCCTGCTTTTCTTTTTTAAAACTATACACCTGCGTTTAATTCCACTCTTCTTGTACAAGTTTCAAACAGTCACTATCACAATTATCCTGCACCATTAAAGTCCTTCCAACATCGCACTAGATTACCGCTGGCGATGGTTGGGACATGTGTTCCGAATGACTGACAACTCACTACCAAAAATAGCACTAAGATGGACACCACAGGGGAACAGAAGTAAGGGTAGACCATAAGAGACATGGAGAAGAACAACAGAAAGGATGTTGAGCAATAGAGGGCTCACCTGGGCAAGAGCAGAAAAAAAGACGAAGGACAGGCATTTGTGGAAAACCCTTGCGGAAGCCCCATGTGCCCTGGGCACTTAAGGTTCAGAGAGAGAGAGATTAAAGTCCTTCCAACATCGCACTAGATTACCGCTAAATCTTATTCATACTTCACACTAAATTAACACTGAATTCTATGTAGTAATTCACTCAAATATCACATACCACTGAATTCGACTGAGCAATAACTTCAACACTGTACCAAGTGAAGCAGAGAACGTAGTCAATAAAACACTTATTCAGAAAAAAAAATAGAGAAGAGACGTCAGCACAATAATTCACTGTCAATAAATTAAGACAATTACATAAATACTTAATCACACTTGTAATCACAATGAGAAAAACAAAACGTATCGCAGTAAAACAAATAAAATCACTATGTGTAACTGGATATAGCCGGATTAAATATTTGTAAAACAAAATCAGTGATATAAGTTTTAAAAGTTCACTAATATAAGTTAAGGACTTCATTCCCAGACTGGAGTGAACCTCGAAAGTATTTCAGGAGAATGGAGAAATACTCTAACCGTATTCATAATTACATAGAATAAAAAACAAAAACAAAAACAATCTCTGCACTCTGGTCACACCCATAAGTCCTCCGATCTCCTCTTCGTTATTTCTGTCAAGTTATAATGGCTAATAAAATTAGTTTTGTGTCGACTATCATTTCGGTCCTTGTTACTGGCGTTTTGTTCTGTCACTTAAAAGTTTCAGCACCATCTCCTTCATTCTTGACAAAGACGACGACCCGCAGTTGTCAGTGACATCTTTTGCGCGACCAGATTATTTTATGAAATTGATGACGTAAACTCAGTCCGTTGTTTGACGTTTCTAACTGATTGCTGAATTGGCCATTTGATCTGCTATTTTAATTCTCTTGAAGCCTCCTTGATCATTATTGAAGGTTAGCTGAAGGATCTGTGACATTTGCAGGGATTGTTACTACTCTTTATGTGACATTTGCAGGGATTGTTACTACTGCTTTATAGACCCAGCTGAAATGTTCCTTAGCATAATTATTGAGTCGCTCAAAATGTACTCCTACGTGTAGTCTTATGACTTTAACCAGTTCCGTGATTTTGTTATAGTCATAGTTTTCAAAGTAATGCCATGTGTTGTTGTAGCAAAAGCACCACTGGTTTCAATGAGTGTTCTGCCATTTAAGTTCACTGAGAAAGCTCAGCGCACATCACTTGCCATCAACTACTAAATCTATATAAATAACAGCGCCGGAATCTCTGGCGTCTTCACTGAACAGTGCTGTAAAAACGGTATCCTCTGTCGCAGGAATATACTGTTTGCATCTTTGGGTCAAGTGTAATGTAAACAGAGAGAGCCGCTTTGAAGTTTGGCGGCACAGGTATCATTACTTGGTCATCATGTAGATTCTCAGATGTAAGCATAGTTACATCTGCTGCATGGCCTATTCTAGATTTAGTCCAACTGAGCCAGTTCTTAGCAGTCCGTTATGGAGCTGGTGTGTTATGTAAGCCTTTATCTATCTCCTGTAATTCATGAGAGGCGTACAGCAAGGTTTGTAACCTGGCTAGTTTTATTGTACTGTCCTTAGTATGAAAATCTGACAACTACCTAACGGTCTTGTGTGATGTATCTCTGATACATCCAACAGTAATGAGCATTGTCTTGTTCTTTTATTGTCTCAAGCTTTTGTATCTGCGTCAGGATAAGTTTTAGTATTGCCACCGCATGCCCTGTCACAGAAAGAACCATCCACCGATATATGAGAACAAGCACCTGTTGTTCAAGATTTACTACAAGCATCTTTTTTTTTAAATTGCAGCCAAGCTGTTCCTATCTGTTGTTATGATTGCGGCTTACATGCTGATCTGAATGTTAAGCTTGAACGAAAACGTATACCGAGATATTTCATCGAAATGGAAATTTCAGTATTATCTGAACAGAATCATACCACAGCCACTGGTCTGTGTGTAAAGTGAGAGCCGTGTCACTGCTGCTTTCGCAGGGTGAGACATTTCCCTCAGAGGCAGTGCACCACGTCGATACGAGGTCTAACTTCTCCCGGAGCCACTGAACAACTGTGGCTCCGTCTTGGCCCTGTCTTTATTTCAGAACGTAGTCGGCACAAGGCAGAATCATTCCCGACCCCTCAGATTGTTCCTCTATAATTCTAACTATATGCACAATGAAAAGAACCGGTGATAGTGAGGAGCTTTGTCGTAAGTCTGAAGTAACAACTGTCAGTTCAGATGTCAAGTCATATCATCAAAGAGTCACCCTTCGGCGAGAAAGAGCTGTCGATATCCAGTTTTCGAGAATTGGGCGCATGTTGTGTTGCAGCACCTGGTGTAGCAGAAAGTAAAACTTTATTGTATGCATCTTCTTTTCTAAATCGTGTATGCATCTTTTCTAAATCGTGTATGCATCTTTTCTAAATCGATAGTCACTGCGCATGTTTCTGTACCTGTAAAGAATCCTTCATAACGTAAGTGAAGAAAGCATCTCTGTATCAGGTTTCTGTATGCCTACCATAGCCTCCAAGGGTTACGGGCAAGATGTTCTACTTATCGAGTTCATATGCTAGTCCTGGCGGCTATCATTTCTAGAAGCTTACCAGATGTGTTCTGCAGGGTGATCATTCTGTATTCATTCATCTGTGAGGTATCCTTCTCAGGTTTTTTAGAACGATCCATGTAACTGTACTAAAATTTTGGATGCTGCCTGTTGTATGATGCAGATTTTGCACTAAATATGGCCTTCGATGAGGTAAAACATCGTTGAGTTTATGGCGTATCAGGATGATGATGAAATTCATATGATGAATATCAAGTAACATGCCAAAATACTGATGACAAATGACAGATAACAAATTCCAATTCCATAAACAACCACAGCCACTTGAAACCACAAGAAGACGAAGAAAACGATGGACACATTTTTCTCAGTTGAAAGTTTATATAAAGATTCGGACAGAGAACACGACCTCCCTCTCACAACGGTAGACGAAGATTCTCAAGCTTAAACTAAACTCAGACATGAAACCTTACAGATCAAGAGGAGATTTTCTCTCACAAATCACGTGCCTTATCCAAACACACCCAGATACAAATGAAATATATGCTCAAAGGACAGGGGAAAATCACCGCATAAACCCTAGTATATAAATAAACAAATAGGGGTTTTAACTTTACATGATACGTGAAAGGGATCAGACTCTAATAAACATATTTTATTACACTGTATTCGGTTTACAGTGCTGTTATAACTGTTTGTGGCAGTTTGCCAATGTCTTCATATCAAATATCGTCGAGATAATGTGAACACTTTTTGGATGTTTTAGTGCATCCTTGATATCCTCTATTGCGACATACAGCACTTTACTCTAGTCATAGATCTTTACACAATATTTAGCAACAACACTAAAATAGCAGTTGTACTCAGATGTTCAGCCAATTATTTCTCTTTATTAAAATGTCATGAACAAAAATATCGTTTGCTTCATATGAATTTTGCCATGACTGATCTCCATTTTGAAATTCTGTCATTCTTTTAAACATGCTGCTCATGGTTTTGTGCAAGGACCAGAACATCTTTAGTGATCATGATCTTTCTTTGTATACTTCGTGAAATATGGAACCCGAGTGCGATGTAGACGAGATTCACAGCACCTTGCTACAATATCATCTTGTTATGAAATTGTAACCAGATTTAACGGACAGTTCTAGGCTTTAGCGCTAATGAACGTGGTGTAACCTACAGTCGAGCACCGGGAGCGCGAGCACGTGTACGATATAGCCCTCTTGTCCGGGACCTGCCGACCTACAGAAGACGGAGTGTGTTGGCTGCGGCGCAGTACCCAGGTAAAACAAGACACACACACATAAATGTACGAGGTTAAGAACGGTGAAGATACCATCCGATTTCGCGGCCAGGCCTTTCCGCCCTTTCTCCATGGGAAGGAAAAGGGATGAATCCCACGCCCCAAAACAACCAACCAAGAGAACAAGCCCTCCCTCTCCCCCTCTTCTCCCTCGACGGTTTGAAATGATCAGGAAAGCAGGCCAGACCCAACAAGTGCCCAAACCATGCGAACGTGAGGCGTGAAACATGCCCCGAGGAAATGAGCGTGGGCCAAAAGCTTCGGGGATCCTATCAGGATCTGGAGATGACTGCGAACTCTGCTCTGTCGACAGGAATGAAGATCTGATGTGACCAACAACTGTGAACGAAGAAGAAGAAGAAAAAAAAGATTACATTTTTTTCAGCTGCATATCCAAGTGTCTTGAAGCTTGTAAGTTTCATTCATTGTCTATCTCAATCGTTATTTGTCTATTTCAAATCATTGAAGGGTGCTTCTTGCAGATTACTGGGGTTCTTTACTTGTTGCCAGGACTTCTGTTACTTTCCTTTCTTACCCCTAATCCTTTCTAGCTTTTCATTCCACTGAAAAGGCCGTTCTTGATAGTCCATCTGGATCTCTGACATGTCTGTCATCTCTCTCCTGTGAATTTAATCGAAGTGGGTGGGGAAAAATGACTTGGATAATCATAACTATCTGCCAGTGCTGTTAAAGGTACAGGGTATATTATCAAACAATAGGATACTAGATTTATTTTATCATCATTTCCGTAATCAATTAATTGCTTTTGTCGCGTTTGCTTATTTCTTTTAAAATGATAATAAAAGTCAGGCTCCAAGCCTTGCAGACTCTATATAAACAAGGTGAACAGCTGGTTCGAAAAAGAAGTCTTCTCAGATTGAACACGTTTATTCAATATTAATAATAATAGTTCATTAATTCGTTATAGTTGTCTGTAGGGTACAGGAAAATGATGTTATATCTACTGATGACTCTTATAATTCTGAGTACAGGTAGGATGCTTTATTTTATATAGTGTTTATACGACTCTTACCACATGCGTGCTATTTTATATTTTCTTATACACCTTATATGATTTTTATAGAAGCTGGAGTATCTTCTTTGTTGTAGAGTTTTATGTGACTGATAGTACGTGTGGTATATACATAGTTTGTAACTCTGATAGTATTTATGTTATCTTCTTTCATCTAGAGTTTATAACTCTGATAGTAAGTATGGTATCTTCTTTCATCTGGAGTTTGTGACTCTGATAGTAGGTATGGTATCTTATTTCATGTAGTAAAGTAAGAGAACACAGTTTTGTAGGATTAGACCTCAAAAATATTGTAGACAAAGCGGTTTGCTGAGATGTGAGAGAAAACAAAATCACAAGAGAATTACCTGGGATTCGAACCACAGACTCCGGTAGGATGAGCAAGCCATCTAGTCACGACAGAACGAACTCCACTATCTCACACCTCCAAAAAAAAAAGGTGTTTGAAATCGAAGTCATTAGCAACTGTTCATTCGACACGAGGGATTGTGACATCCAGAAAGAAACGAGGTAATGTTATTCAAGTATGCACCAGACATGGCAGGAGACCGTGTGTACGTGTGTCTAAAAGTTGGTACCTGCTAGAGATACTGAATCTAGGCTACGAAATGACTGTGTCACAATCCCTCGTGTCGACTGAGCAATTACTAATGAATTATTCGCTTTCGAAAGTGCGAGACAGTGCATTTCGTTAGCAGGTTGTTCTCTCCTGGCTAGACGACTGCTTGTCCTACCAGACTCCATGGTTCGAATCCCAGGTAATTCTCTTTTGATTTTTCTTTCTCCCATGTCTCACTAAAGTGCTTTGTCTACGATTTTTTCTGAGGTCTAATCTTACACAAATCTATTCTCTTACTTTACCATAAGAAAGCATCGATGTTTCCTATCTAAAAAAAAAATGTTCCTTCTTTCACGTAGTGTTTTATGTGTCACTGATAGTGTGTGTGGTATCTTCTTTCGTGTAGTGTTTTATGTGCCTCTGATAGTAGGCCTGGTATCTTCTTTTATATAGTGTTCATGTGATTTTGATAGTAGTAGGAGTATCTTCTTTCATCTACAGTTTATGTAACTGTGATCGCGGTCTGAACATCTTATTTCTTCTGGAGATTATATAACTCTGAACGCAAGTAGGATGATCTATTTCTTCAAGAGTTTATGCCCTGAAGTGCCTCGTAAAGATTATAAAATCGTTTTCCATTCATCCCAACCGTGGAAGATGGTAAGATGTCAAGCACTGTGCTTAATTATGTGAATCACTCATCTTTAAGATATTATCTACCCCATTCTCAATTATTTCTATTTTCACACAGCCCTACTGGAATTTTAAGTTATTTTTTTATGTCAGTTGTCTCCATTTTTTGCTTGTTCATATCGTCTGTCTCTTTTCTTTACTGTCTGCGTTTATCTGCAAGTCCTCTAGCGAGTATGTGGATCTGTCGCCTACGTGGTTCAATATCTCTTATATCTATACTTCGTAAATCTATTTTAAGTCTATTTTAAAAATGTATTTATCAATCATCGCTATATTTAACATATTGCTGCTTAGTTTCAGATACTGCCTCTCAAATATTTGAACGCTACAAATGCGGGTCACACCCACGCTGTGGACTCTCTGGATGTAGACCTACCGGTGGATACTGCACCCATGAGGGGCCCGTCCGATGGTGCTGCCGAAAATACGTGGTATAAACTCACCCACACACATGGATAACCTGGAATATAACGGCTCACTGAGAACTGAAAAAAAGAACAAGAACTAATAACAAATAAATAAAGCAATGAGAATTAAAGTACGGGTTGTTTAAAAAAAAGTGGATTGGTGTTATAAATAATCGATAATTTATTTCATCGGAGTTTCATCAATATATTTCTTCTGTGACCTAGATACACTTAGATAATCATGTAATTAGATAATAATTAAAAAATCATAAAACAAGAAGACTGGTTGCAAATCTCAACTAAATGCTAGATCACAGGCAACACACAATCAACACACCATTGGAGACAACTCCATAAAAACACTGAAGGAAATCTCAATGTTAAAGGCTGGACAAGTATGGGCATGGTCCGAGTGTAATGAAGCCGCTCCCTGGACCAGCAACAGACCTAGGCCCATATTTTGACAGTTATAATTACAGATAAGCTTCTACTGATATAATTTGCTAGTATAAGCTTCACTGGAAAAACTATGATAAGAATTATTAAATACCGAACTCGCGAGATGAACTTCCCAGCGATCCACATTGTTTGCAATTTACAATGGCCATGTCATACTTGGTAGTCTGTCCCCATAATGCCTTTTCATTCTGTGATGATTATTTTTACATTTCTCACATTTGTTACCCAAGAAACAAATAACTATGCGCTTTTATTTCTCCTGTATTTTTCACAAGCAATAGCAATGTAGAAATATACATAAAATTAATTTAATTAAATGCCACAGGCATGTCAACAAGAAATATAACTTTGTGTATAAAAATACAGAGAGACACTGTGAGCAAAATTAAACAAAAATAATCCAAAAATAATTACTGTTCATGAACTCCAGTTGATACAACAATAACAACTGATATCTAAACTACGGAAATTATATATATATACAAGGAGTTCGCACAGCCATTGTGCAGTATCCAAATATCGATTCCAGTATCATAGCGGTATCTTAGTGGGTGCAATATCTTGGTACATCTGCCTGCGTACGTTAACATGATGAAGTCTGCTGTTGTGTAACATTCACTGTATTCAGTCTGTCTTCTGTGTTTGTGTATTCATTTGTTAAGCAGTATTTGAGGTGCATGATGGGCAAATGTTTAAAATCAGTGTATTCACTATGGTTCCTTCACTAGAGGAACATATATTTCTTGTTGAATACATGTTTTGAGAAGGCAATACATACACCGATTTAATGTGCCAGCAGTTTGCTGAAAAATTCACAGGAACACTCGTACCTCTTCGCAATACAGTTTACAAATTTACTGAGAAATTTCGTGAAACAGACTCAATGTTAGACACTCACCGAAGTTATCCAAACTTAATGAGGAGAAGTTATCGAAAATTTCTGACTCTATGCTTCAGAAAGTCCATCAAAGGCTTTGCAGAAGTTTGAACACAATTATTTTTTTTTATTTTACTCGCAAAAACATTTCTTCGACCTGCTTGTGAAATGTTTCTTATGTACGTGTATCTTGTGTTGCAACTTGTGTTGGAAACCATGTGATGCTATGCACTGTAAATTGACTGCTCATTTTTGGTAAGATGCCATTATTGTTGGAAGAAGCTGAAGTGTTCCAGTGATAGGCAAAACTGTGGAAATGAAAAGCTATGAACTGCAAAATGGAGAGCAGCAAACAGAATCTGAAGGTGATTCATCATAGAGAGGACAGTGATATGGCACTGGTGATGTCTGTGCAAGTAAAACTGGTTGATATTTTTCTCATTTTCTCATGTTTCTCAGTTTTCTCCAAACCTTGTTTCTTAGACTGAGGTATCACATATCCATTGATCACACTAGGAATTTTTGAAACCGGTACAATTGTGCCTGTGTTTCACTTGCATATATAAAGTCTAAAATTAATTAAACTTTTAAAAACATCAGAAGGCCTGTGTGAACATTTTTCTGCCCTGTTTTGCTATGATATTTATCTTCACAAAATGCTCATATACTGACCCAAAGTAAAATTTGACTGGTTCCCCTTCATGCACATTGAGCATCTTCATTCAACAGTCACAACCATCCTCCAACCAATTTTGTGGTTGCTTTTACTAGGTTTTTGATAATATAAACCGGTTACAGTAACTGACAGCCTGCAAAAGGTTCAGTTTTTCTAATATATTTTATCTGTAATTTACGTGTAATTGCAAGTTAATGCGATCACTTAATATCTCTCATGTTTTCTGTTTAAAACTGAAGAAATATGGATTGAATATTCTTTAACATGTTTATTATGCATTTTCATAAGTAAGAGATATGCAGGAGTTCGTTTAAAAATCTGCCGTTTCATACGGTATATTTCTCAGCTATGGTCTATTACCAAAATATTCATTTTTAAGATGGTCAAAAATTACTGCAGGCTGAAGATGGAATCTCACAATAATCATAATTTATTTCTAACACACACACATACATACACCAGCACATACACATACAAACACACACCTGCATATTTAACGCAGGTGTTCATTATACATACTCATTTTTACAACAACAAAAAATAAAAAAAACTTAATTTTCTATGTCTATACACGTATGTGCATTATGTCTGTGAAAATACAGTATTTGTCTTAAGCAGTTTCACTATGTACTTACCAAATGTAATGGCCTCTTCCGCAGCCGGTGTTAAGTAGTCCGGCCACAATTCATTATAACGTAAGTTAAGCAAAAATCGAGTCTAATCAACTCCTGGTCATACATCCAAGGTCTAGCTGACGGCTCCATCACAGGTAAGTAGGTCATGAGCTGAAACCAGTGGATGTAAAGCTCCTTATTTGGTAAACTACCTCCACCCCCTACAGGTCCCATGAGACCATATGGGTAACTCATAATACCATAGGTCAGGACGGTTGGGTTTACAGACTAAGACCTCTGTCACCATCCATCCATGAATTAAATTGCCCAGCATCTGCTATAAATGTATCACTCTGACTTCTGTAACCACTTCCAATCAAACTGCGGCCTTGCAATTCACTCGTAATTTCTTGTGAAAAATTTGGATTCTAAAGAGATTTATTTGTGATTAAATAAGACAGATCTAGGTCATAAAGTATGTCCAGGGCAAAACCTCCGGAAAACCTGAATCCTTTCAGACCGCTCACTTCTGTTACATTTGCCAAATGAGACTTGTATGACTTCACACCTTCTTCGTTGGTTACATCTAAAAAGAATGACAGAGCTCTTTTTATACTTTATGCCAAACAGTTTTGCATTTTCACTTGCAACAGTGGATAAACTTCTGTTCCAATGGGCAGTGTTTCTTCCTGTGATGAATTCAATGCCTGAAGTTGGTCTAAATTGAGAAATTTGGTTTCACTGAAGTAAAAGTTTCCACTTGTTCTTGAATAATTTCCGTAAATAAAAAAGCTGACCACAGTGAAATTTGTTGGATTTAATATTTGTTATCATAGACAAAACTGTTGATTCATTATTATTATTTTGATCTAAGCCACGGGTGCTCCAAACTGGTTTGCGAAGGATCTCAAAATCTGCTTGACCCTTCAAGAATGGGATTTTACCTGGTTTCAACAAACGTTGACGTACTGACTTTTGCTGTCATGTCTTTACAGACCAGGTACTTCAACAGAAACTTCTTCTGAGGTTCCACATGTGTATCTCTCTCTATGAACCTTAAGTACCCAGGGCACATGGGGCTTCCGCAAGGGTTTTCCACAAATGCCTGTCCTTCGCCTTTTTTTCTGCTCTTGCCTAGGTGAGCCCTCTATTGCTCAATATCCTTTCTGTTGTTCTTCTCCAAGAGAGAGAAAGAGAGAAAGGAAGAGAAAGAGAGAGAGGGGCAGAGAGAGGGACAAATAGGGTGAAGGGGACAGAGATGGAGACGGGGAGAGAGAGAGGGAGAATGAAAAAGAGAGAGAGATAGAGAGGAAGGGAGAGAGATAGGGACAGGGAAAGATATATATATATATATATATATATATATATATATATATAAAAGTAAAGATAGTCCCATAGCATTTCAAATGCCGTAGGGGGTGAAGCGTTAGAGACCTCATTATGCTGGGTCATCAGCGTATGAGGTAGGGTGACCAGTTCCTTTCCTCGCTGCCTTTACTTCCCAGATTTTCTCTGGTACCCATTTTACGAGGCTGGGTCGACCTCAGGGCCGTATTGGTCGGAAAAAAAATCCCGCTCAGCTGGGGATTCGAACCCTCGACCATTTGGTTTGCTAGACGAGTGCTCTAACCACTACGCTAGCCGGCCCCTATATATATATATGAGATCGTCATGTTTCTCCCACGGATAACTTTATGTTGCATGCTCAAGTGTGGGTTCACTCAAGAATTTAATATATTCTTGCTAGATGACACTAAAAATGTTGCATATAAACAAGTTTTGATTTAATTTGTGAATTTGTAACAGACTTCGCTCTATAATTTGTATAATGTGCTTATAATTTAAATACCTGTAAATAAAATTACTTCAGTATTACACTATAGATAGAATTCATTTCTTTTCTTGTCTAATAGACGATTGGGATAAATAAATATTCTGGCAACGCCGGGTCATCAGCTAGTCTGTTATAAATAACAAATTTATAACCTGTTAACCAATTTACCACTTCGGGCTGATCGTCCGGGACAATAAAATCTTAGAAGAATACAAGAAAATATAGTCAGACATTCTCAGATATCATAAAGAAGTTGACATCTGGTAATGACATCCGTGGGTCATATTTGAAATCAACAGCGATATTCTAAAAGACGTAACGTCAGATTTAACTACATGTTTTATTATGCACTATATATTTGCGTATTCAATTCTAACTGCATGTTTTATTACGTACTGTATATTTGTCCATACAAATCTAACTATATAGTTTAGTATGCAGTGTATATTTGTGTATACACATCTAACTTATGACTTGGTCCATGGCTTTATATTAAATCTTCATAGATTTCGTATTATCAAATGAATATTTACTTTTTGTATTGTTATTCTAGTATAACTTTGTACGTACCAAATAGCTTTTCAAACTATAGTGCAGTATTACTTGTTTATAAATCATAGCTAGCAACAGATAGATGCAGAATGATGCGTGTTACATAGTATTTTTCAATATTCTTACCAACAATTTTTTATACTTGCAAGGATAGTACTTTATTTGGAAAATTTGTGAAGACGTGACTACAATGGCTGGCATAATGTATTGCATCATAACCTGACAATGTTATCTTGTAGTAGAGACGATGATGTAGAAGATGATGTAGAAGAAGCTAGCCAGACAAGAAGACGGGATGGACCGCGGCCGGCGGCTGTAAAGAATTACTCCCTGAACAAAAGAAAGGCGGTAAATACCAAGCTCCGTGGGTGCGACAAAGTCCCCGGCCTAACAATAACAAGGACCAACGAGGGACAATGCTTGGTCGTTCTTTTCAACAACACACTCGATTATGAGTGCGTGAAACAAGCGTTCAGGGAGTACTACCACGACCACACAGAAGAGAGGGCAGATAAAAATGGTGCAAATGTGGAGGACTTTATAAAAACACCACTTGTAACTATCCATCTGTACCATACAAGAAATAAAATATTGGTTCAAGGCGGTGCTCATGATGTCGACTCTTGGTTGACAGATGACTTCAGTCGTATTCAGGATGAAGCTTTAAAACCTTTCCTGCGACTGTCAGCTACAGTGAAGCCATCTCTATCATCTGTTGCCATGAGTGACAGACCGGCCATCACCACCAGTGACGGACACGATACTGTCGCCACTGATATCAATCAAGGCGCTACCACCACCGACATGCAAGAACAATTCACCAACTGCCCCAGTGCTGATCTTACTGACAAAGCCCTGTCAGATCAGGCAAGCACCTCAGCTGAACCCACTGATGTTCAAACAATGCCTGAACACTCCACCAGCAACAGTTTAGCTGATGTGGAAAACCGAGACGACAGTGATATGGCACTGGTGATGTCTGTGCAAGTAAAACTGGTTGATATTTTTCTCATTTTGTCATGTTTCTCAGTTTTCTCCAAACCTTGTTTCTTAGACTGAGGTATCACATATCCATTGATCACACTAGGAATTTTTGAAACCGGTACAATTGTGCCTGTGTTTCACTTGCATATATAAAGTCTAAAATTAATTAAACTTTTAAAAACATCAGAAGGCCTGTGTGAACATTTTTCTGCCCTGTTTTGCTATGATATTTATCTTCACAAAATGCTCATATACTGACCCAAAGTAAAATTTGACTGGTTCCCCTTCATGCACATTGAGCATCTTCATTCAACAGTCACAACCATCCTCCAACCAATTTTGTGGTTGCTTTTACTAGGTTTTTGATAATATAAACCGGTTACAGTAACTGACAGCCTGCAAAAGGTTCAGTTTTTCTAATATATTTTATCTGTAATTTACGTGTAATTGCAAGTTAATGCGATCACTTAATATCTCTCATGTTTTCTGTTTAAAACTGAAGAAATATGGATTGAATATTCTTTAACATGTTTATTATGCATTTTCATAAGTAAGAGATATGCAGGAGTTCGTTTAAAAATCTGCCGTTTCATACGGTATATTTCTCAGCTATGGTCTATTACCAAAATATTCATTTTTAAGATGGTCAAAAATTACTGCAGGCTGAAGATGGAATCTCACAATAATCATAATTTATTTCTAACACACACACATACATACACCAGCACATACACATACAAACACACACCTGCATATTTAACGCAGGTGTTCATTATACATACTCATTTTTACAACAACAAAAAATAAAAAAAACTTAATTTTCTATGTCTATACACGTATGTGCATTATGTCTGTGAAAATACAGTATTTGTCTTAAGCAGTTTCACTATGTACTTACCAAATGTAATGGCCTCTTCCGCAGCCGGTGTTAAGTAGTCCGGCCACAATTCATTATAACGTAAGTTAAGCAAAAATCGAGTCTAATCAACTCCTGGTCATACATCCAAGGTCTAGCTGACGGCTCCATCACAGGTAAGTAGGTCATGAGCTGAAACCAGTGGATGTAAAGCTCCTTATTTGGTAAACTACCTCCACCCCCTACAGGTCCCATGAGACCATATGGGTAACTCATAATACCATAGGTCAGGACGGTTGGGTTTACAGACTAAGACCTCTGTCACCATCCATCCATGAATTAAATTGCCCAGCATCTGCTATAAATGTATCACTCTGACTTCTGTAACCACTTCCAATCAAACTGCGGCCTTGCAATTCACTCGTAATTTCTTGTGAAAAATTTGGATTCTAAAGAGATTTATTTGTGATTAAATAAGACAGATCTAGGTCATAAAGTATGTCCAGGGCAAAACCTCCGGAAAACCTGAATCCTTTCAGACCGCTCACTTCTGTTACATTTGCCAAATGAGACTTGTATGACTTCACACCTTCTTCGTTGGTTACATCTAAAAAGAATGACAGAGCTCTTTTTATACTTTATGCCAAACAGTTTTGCATTTTCACTTGCAACAGTGGATAAACTTCTGTTCCAATGGGCAGTGTTTCTTCCTGTGATGAATTCAATGCCTGAAGTTGGTCTAAATTGAGAAATTTGGTTTCACTGAAGTAAAAGTTTCCACTTGTTCTTGAATAATTTCCGTAAATAAAAAAGCTGACCACAGTGAAATTTGTTGGATTTAATATTTGTTATCATAGACAAAACTGTTGATTCATTATTATTATTTTGATCTAAGCCACGGGTGCTCCAAACTGGTTTGCGAAGGATCTCAAAATCTGCTTGACCCTTCAAGAATGGGATTTTACCTGGTTTCAACAAACGTTGACGTACTGACTTTTGCTGTCATGTCTTTACAGACCAGGTACTTCAACAGAAACTTCTTCTGAGGTTCCACATGTGTATCTCTCTCTATGAACCTTAAGTACCCAGGGCACATGGGGCTTCCGCAAGGGTTTTCCACAAATGCCTGTCCTTCGCCTTTTTTTCTGCTCTTGCCTAGGTGAGCCCTCTATTGCTCAATATCCTTTCTGTTGTTCTTCTCCAAGAGAGAGAAAGAGAGAAAGGAAGAGAAAGAGAGAGAGGGGCAGAGAGAGGGACAAATAGGGTGAAGGGGACAGAGATGGAGACGGGGAGAGAGAGAGGGAGAATGAAAAGAGAGAGAGATAGAGAGGAAGGGAGAGAGATAGGGACAGGGAAAGATATATATATATATATATATATATATATATATATATATAAAAGTAAAGATAGTCCCATAGCATTTCAAATGCCGTAGGGGGTGAAGCGTTAGAGACCTCATTATGCTGGGTCATCAGCGTATGAGGTAGGGTGACCAGTTCCTTTCCTCGCTGCCTTTACTTCCCAGATTTTCTCTGGTACCCATTTTACGAGGCTGGGTCGACCTCAGGGCCGTATTGGTCGGAAAAAAAATCCCGCTCAGCTGGGGATTCGAACCCTCGACCATTTGGTTTGCTAGACGAGTGCTCTAACCACTACGCTAGCCGGCCCCTATATATATATATATGAGATCGTCATGTTTCTCCCACGGATAACTTTATGTTGCGTGCTCAAGTGTGGGTTCACTCAAGAATTTAATATATTCTTGCTCCTGGAGATGACACTAAAAATGTTGCATATAAACAAGTTTTGAGTTAATTTGTGAATTTGTAACAGACTTCGCTCTATAATTTGTATAATGTGCTTATAATTTAAATACCTGTAAATAAAATTACTTCAGTATTACACTATAGATAGAATTCATTTCTTTTCTTGTCTAATAGACGATTGGGATAAATAAATATTCTGGCAACGCCGGGTCATCAGCTAGTCTGTTATAAATAACAAATTTATAACCTGTTAACCAATTTACCACTTCGGGCTGATCGTCCGGGACAATAAAATCTTAGAAGAATACAAGAAAATATAGTCAGACATTCTCAGATATCATAAAGAAGTTGACATCTGGTAATGACATCCGTGGGTCATATTTGAAATCAACAGCGATATTCTAAAAGACGTAACGTCAGATTTAACTACATGTTTTATTATGCACTATATATTTGCGTATTCAATTCTAACTGCATGTTTTATTACGTACTGTATATTTGTCCATACAAATCTAACTATATAGTTTAGTATGCAGTGTATATTTGTGTATACACATCTAACTTATGACTTGGTCCATGGCTTTATATTAAATCTTCATAGATTTCGTATTATCAAATGAATATTTACTTTTTGTATTGTTATTCTAGTATAACTTTGTACGTACCAAATAGCTTTTCAAACTATAGTGCAGTATTACTTGTTTATAAATCATAGCTAGCAACAGATAGATGCAGAATGATGCGTGTTACATAGTATTTTTCAATATTCTTACCAACAATTTTTTATACTTGCAAGGATAGTACTTTATTTGGAAAATTTGTGAAGACGTGACTACAATGGCTGGCATAATGTATTGCATCATAACCTGACAATGTTATCTTGTAGTAGAGACGATGATGTAGAAGATGATGTAGAAGAAGCTAGCCAGACAAGAAGACGGGATGGACCGCGGCCGGCGGCTGTAAAGAATTACTCCCTGAACAAAAGAAAGGCGGTAAATACCAAGCTCCGTGGGTGCGACAAAGTCCCCGGCCTAACATAACAAGGACCAACGAGGGACAATGCTTGGTCGTTCTTTTCAACAACACACTCGATTATGAGTGCGTGAAACAAGCGTTCAGGGAGTACTACCACGACCACACAGAAGAGAGGGCAGATAAAAATGGTGCAAATGTGGAGGACTTTATAAAAACACCACTTGTAACTATCCATCTGTACCATACAAGAAATAAAATATTGGTTCAAGGCGGTGCTCATGATGTCGACTCTTGGTTGACAGATGACTTCAGTCGTATTCAGGATGAAGCTTTAAAACCTTTCCTGCGACTGTCAGCTACAGTGAAGCCATCTCTATCATCTGTTGCCATGAGTGACAGACCGGCCATCACCACCAGTGACGGACACGATACTGTCGCCACTGATATCAATCAAGGCGCTACCACCACCGACATGCAAGAACAATTCACCAACTGCCCCAGTGCTGATCTTACTGACAAAGCCCTGTCAGATCAGGCAAGCAACTCAGCTGAACCCACTGACGTTCAAACAATGCCTGAACACTCCACCAGCAACAGTTTAGCTGATGTGGAAAACCGAGACGACAGTGAAGCTCCAGCGCCTGAGTTCTCTCCCTCTAGTGTGGCTGATTCACCGCAGCGCCTGAGTTCTCTGCATCTAGTGTGGCTGATTCACCGCATGTATCTCAGCAGCCTAGAGTTGTCGAGGAAAAATTAGCTACATTATGTAGCCAGAACATACTTCAGGTAGTCAAAGACCTCGTCATAAACCTTATTACTGACATGGCAGCGGAGATTAAGCACTTACTCAAGCTGGAGAATGACAGTCTCAGGGCTGAACTTACGTCACTGAGAGATGAAAATGCTAAATGAGACTCATTATATCTGAATGATAGAATGAGCCACGCAGACACAACAAGGAAGTGTTGACAAGTATTCAAGAAGTGACTGCGGACACAGACAATATGGCTGTAAATTCATGCACAAGTTCACCAGATATCAACACAGAACACACGCCACAGCAAAGAGCTGCACAAGAGAAACACACCAGCACCACAACACCTATAAAGGTAGCACCTGAAAATATAGTTTACCCTATTGATGTGCAGATAAGTAATAGGTTTCAAGCTTTACAAGATAGCCCCATTGTATATAATCATAAAGCACCAAGAACTCAAACAAGACATCCACTTCTCAGTCACGGTCTCATAAACATCAACAAGAACAAGATACACAACAACACAGTAACAACATCAAAGAATATACGACACACTTGAAAATCGGAGATTCCTTACTTAAAGGAATCTATGGTGAGCGGATGTCACTTACCTCTGAAGACACTGTCTCAGTCATCCCAGTACCTGGAGCTGGTATTATAAAACTAACGCAGACACTGAGACGACTTGACGTCGATCAGAGAGTGAGGAGAACGACCGTGCATGTTGGCATTAATGACAGCAAGAACGGCCAGAGTCTTCGGCTCTCTGATATACAGGACTTGATATCCACCATCAAGAAAAAATACCCTAATACTTCCATCAACATTTCATCCATCATTCCACTTTGTTCTGGTCCTGGACGTCGTATGGTGGATATAAACAACAAAATACTAAAAACATTCTGTCTACAGAACACAGTAGTTTATATAAACAACACGCCATTTTTTACTTCAGCCACAGGTGCTCCCAAAAAACGCCTTTACAGGGACCACATCTACATTAACAAGAATGGCAGCAGCATACTTGCAAAATATATAAAATATCCAGCAAGAACTGAGCAGAACATAACAAAACACTCAAATAGCCAGAAACAGTTTAGACAGCCACCCACATCTCACAGATCCAGAAACACACACTCTACACCAACTACAAGACTCCAAGGACCCTCAGAAACATCACCCTCTGCCTCTCTACCATTGCCTGCTCCATCCACTGACCCACTATACTATTCCATGTTCCCGCCCCTGCCTACACGCCAAGCTCAACAAATGATACCAACACTTAGTACAGCGAACAACATGGAGACTCCTGCACAATCACCACTTAGGAATACCACAACAGCTGTACAGGACACAAAAACAAGAACCTCGAATCATTATCCGTGGAACTTTCAGCTACAATATCTAATGCAGTTTAGTCCTGCAGCTCTGAGCCACGCGTATATGATGTCCCTACTACACAGTCAACACTCAACACCCACATACAGATACTAGATAGCTTGAAACTTCCAGCACTCTTTAACTTCTGTAGATAAATTTAACTGAACAAAAACAAAAAACCACAGAAGTTCTTACAGCAGAACAGACATTTCTTAGTGCTAGCTTACAGGTAATAATGTCATCAAGTCTTTTACAATTTACATTGCATTGTTGACTTTTGTACTTTTTTCCATTATTTGTCAGTATATTATAAACTTAGTTAGATTCATTATCTCTACTAGCTTAAACGTATGCCTATAATTGTATGATTAAAGTCTGACCAGTTATTTTATTTGTACTGAAATATAATATTTCTAACATTGTTATAGTGACTCAGAAAATGGAGGAGTGGCTGCGACACGATGGCCTACGTGTTGGCCACTTAAATGTTTATCATTTGTTAGGAAAACTCCCTGAGGTTACACATATACTTCAACAACATTTTCATATTTTTAGTTTCTCTGAAAGTAGATTACATAAAAACATCACAGACAATGATATACGAAAAGATTGTTTTAATTTGATCAAGCGCGACCCAACTAGGAAGCTAGAGACAGGTTTAGTCGTTTACATTTCTAACACAATTAAATTTTGTAGAAGAGAAGACCTGGAAACATCAGAGGTTTAATGTATTATGCTAGAGTCAAAATATCAAATCTTAGTCCAATTCTAATTAGTTTTATATACCGAAATCCAAATGCTTCAGCCGAGTGGTATGATCACTTTGCGACCATGATGGATGATGCTGTAACTCATAAATTCGAGGACATAATCATTCTAGGCGACTTCAATATAGATCTTAATCAGCCAAATCCTATATGGAAGAACATTTTAACATCTTACAACTTCTCCCAAATTGTTAACGAACCTACTAGAGTTGCTGAATCATCATCAACACTAATAGATCATATTTATGTAGCTGATCCAGGAAACATTACTGAATGTACTGTCCCTCATGTGTCGCTGAGTGATCACTACCCGGTCTGCTGTACGTAAGGTCACATAAGGGGTATAAAATACCGAAACACAAACATACCAGCATCAAATATAGAAACTTTAAAAACTTTAACTTGGAATTATTTTTAACTGATCTAAAAGCTTCGCCTCTTACGTACGTTTTCCAGTTAACAAATCCAGATGAGGCTATCGAATACTGGATCAAGATATTTCGAAATATTTTTGACAAGCATGTCCCCATCAAAGAAATGAGAGTAAAACACGTAACAAAATCCCCGTGGATAATTCCCGATATATTGCAACTCATGAGGAAACGGGATGAAGCTCACAAAAACAGAAATTTCAGTAGCTATCGCTCACTTAGGAATAAGGTGCAGTATTTAATTAGGCAGGAAAAGAAAAATTACTTTAGAAATTTATTGAAAGACAAAACTGATAGTAAATCAATCTGGAAAGCGATTAATACTCTTGTAAATAAAAGGAAGCAAATTGACCCACAAACACTTAATGGTGAACATACTTGCACTAACTTCAGTGAACATTTTAGGGAAGAAATTAGTATTCTAAAATCTTCATTACCGACCCCTAATTGCGACCTGAGCGTGTTGAAAACTTTCAGCGACAGTAAATGTGTAAAGCTAAAACATACTAATATTCCTTTCCTCACAGTCGGTGAGGTTTATAACTACATCCGGTCCTTAAAGAACACTAACTCAGCAGGATGTGATGACATTGGTAACAAGATACTACGCTACGCTGCACCAGTTATCACAGACACACTAACATACTTATACAACTTCTGTATTGACAAACAATATTTTCCTGACGCTTTTAAACTCGCCAAAGTTTTTCCTCTTTTTAAATATGGACAGACTAGTGACCTCTCAAACTATAAACCCATATCCATTCTGTCATCACTATCAAAACCTCGTGAAAACATATACAAAAGTTAACTCTGCTCCACATGCAAGAAAACAATCTACTAATAGACAGTCATTGAGGTTTTAGAGCAAATTACTCCTGCCACACAGCATTAACTAAAATGACAGAAAGCTGGCTGTCTAATATAAATGATGACAGATTGTGTGATTTTAAGAAAGCCTTCGATACGATTGATCATGAAATTCTTGCAAAAAAGCTGGAAGGCTATAGATTACACCCTGACCTAACAAAATTATTACATCTTTTCTCTCAGGTAGAAAACAAGTAGTTTGCTTTAGAAACAAAATATCTGACTCGTCTGTGGTTGATACTGGTATTCCTCAAGGCTCCATTCTTGGTCCTCTTCTCTTTGCTATCTATATTAACGACCTACCGCTACATTTAAAGCATTCTTCATGTGATCTTTTCGCTGACGACTGTACTGTTTACAATAGTGAATATGACATCAATAAACTACGACAACGCTCCAAACTGATATAAACAGTTTGATTAAATGGAGTAATAAAAATGCTATGTTGATAAACACCAACAAAACAAAATCCATGCTTATCACTACAAGACAGAAACTGCAGAATGCAACAAAAACTTCACTACAGCTTTGTGCTGGGACTAAGGCAATAGAAAATGTTCATGAACATAAAACCCTAGGACTCATCATTTATCAGCATTTAACTTGGAATTCTCACGTACATAACCTAACAAATTTGATTGCACAGAAAGTTTACCAATTAGCCAAAATTAAACACTTTATCGACAAAGACACAAGAAAAATATACTACATATCACACATACAAACACACTTAGATTACTGTTCCACAATCTGGGATGGATGCTCAGTCTCAAACACAAAAAGGCTCCACTCACTTCACAAGCGAACATTAAATCTTATTTGTGACAAACACCCAGTACAGATTGTAGATCAACACAAACAACTCAAAATTCTACCCCTCAAAAATAGAATCATTTTTAAGAAAGTTAAGTTTGTTCACAGAATTCTGTCGCACAATGCTCCGCCTTACTTGTGGTCACTGTTTACGTATAACACTAAACATAGCCAGCGTTTAAAAAACTGTCTTCTTCCTAAACCCAGGATTAATCTGTACAAGAAAAGCCTTGCATACTCTGCAGTACAGCTCTGGAACACCCTCCCCTACAATTTAAAATCCATTGGTAATACTTCATCCTTTAACTCAAACCTGTTTCATTATTTACTTGCTTGTAATTATATGCCTCCATAAAATAGCCAGCACTCTCTCAACACATGGCTCGTAAACCATCAAGTACTTCAATGACATAGTTAGAAAAGCAACTTGTTAGATATTGTTAGAAATTATTTTAATGTTTGTTAAAAAAACATATGTTAGAAGATCTGTATTTACAATGTATTTTTATTTATGTATATGTCTGCGTGTGTATGTGTGCGTGAGTGCTATTTTATTAGGTTAATGACTTCTTCTCTTTTACCTTGAATGTAATAGTTAAATCTTACACTCTTTTGATATGTTTTTCCTAATTTAATTTGTATTTACTAAATCAAGTGTGTGGGAAGAATGAAAGATGGAGTGATGAAGGGCAGAATGTAAGACGGGCCTGCGTGCCCAATTCTTTACCCTTGAAAAATAAAGATTCATTCATTCATTCATTTCTCCCTCTCTCTCCCCGTCTCCATCTATCCCTTCACCCTGTCTGTCCCTCTCTCTGCACCTCTCTTTCTTCCTTCCTCTCTCTGTCTTCCTTTCCCTCTCACTCTTCCTATCCATCTCTTTCTCCCTATTCTCCTTCTCTCTCTCTCCCTAATTCGACAAAAATAAGAAAACGGCACACTGTCACTCAGCAACGAAAGCTGCTATAGAATACAATACAAACTAATATAAACATAAGTAAAAAAGCACAGTTAAAATTAATTTTTTTACAATTATAATTAAAACAAAAAGAGACCATCAAGATTATTTAGACCATCAAAGTTATTTGGACATGCCATGGGAGACACACATGCTTCTCTCAGAGCAGTAGTATTACCTCCCTTAGACCATTGTACTTTCCTCTGTGACTTTAATGGATACGCCCTCCACCCACTTCGTGCAGAGAATGGTGCCTTAGCTCCAGATTATACATCAGAATACAATAAAAAGCTAAGGCAAACATCAGACAAAAAAAAAAAGAAATGTAAAACTGTAAAGTATGAAGTACTTACATCCGTGTAAAAATATAAAACTCGTCACAGAAATAAAAACGTATTAATGAATGTGATCCAAACTGCATACTATCAGTGTAGGACACAATTACACTATGAAGTAAAAGAGCGAAATGAAACTCACATTCCCTGAAAGACGATTAATTGGAAGACTTGCCTAATTAGCGTACCCTATATACGACGATCTAAGATCTGGAGGGTGCTGGAAGTTAGTGGAACATCATGAGCTCACGGCCGGAGTCATATCCACAAATTTCTAGTAGGTTGTTATTTGGACTTGCCATCAGACTTATCATGGGAAACTACAAATGCTTTTCTTAGACCAGTACAGCTCTGTTTAACGATTATCTCCCTTAGATTATTGTTTGTTTCTCCGTGACTTTAGTGGATACGACTTGAACCCATTTTGTACCCCACTCCCAGTACAGATACAGGTGTATTAGCCACGAATTATACTTCTCCAGATTGTAAGTCATATGTGTTCCAAGTTTGGCTGAAATTTTTCACAGGAGCTCCAGACTGATGCTGGGACATACGTATATACATCCATATGAATATATATATATATATATATATATATATATATATATAAAGATTAGACATGATGAAGAAGCGATCTTATGAGGGACAGACGTAGGTGTAAAATTGCTTTGCTTTGATATCGTCAGTGACAATATTTTTTCTGTAATTTCACCAATTCCTGTGGGTAATCTAAAATAGAATGTCTCTATTTCATTTTAAATTCTAAACATTCATATTTGCATTATAAACAGTTCAGATATATGATGGTTAGATAAAATAAACTGAAGTAATACAAACTTGGCGTACATAAAACTGAGATAGAAAGGGAAATACATGTACTGCTGAAATTACTGATGTCGCCAAGACAAGTAATTGATAATCTTGTCACTTTCTATCAGTCATCAGTCAGTCTTTTCCATGTCCCTTGCGGAATTTTGCCTCCCTAGCAGCTCTCCTGTAGGCCTCTCGGTTGTAAGGAAGATGCCCTGCTGCTGATGCACAATTTTATACACTGAAAAAGTAAATCACACTACATCATGAAAAACAATTTTAGACCGAAAAGGATATAGGAAAAATTGAGTTAACAGGGGAAGAAAGAAGTCATATGAAACAGAAGAGTCATTTTTACAGCGTGAGGAAATTTCTGTGATGGTTAATAAGTTATGACTATACAGTAACCTTTGTATGTATTGTGCAGTTCTGGCAGAACGTGCAGACAAACATTGAGATGTGAATTGTTGGCACCCTACAGAAGATTAGTCTTCTTCTTCTTCTTCTTCGTTCACTTCTACCACCAAAAACCGCACTGTGAACCTACTGAATTCACGCCTGTGGTCCTCGTTAGGTCCCGTGGTCCCCTGTGTGGTCCAAAATAGACCACACGAGATCCAAGAGAGGACCACAAGGGGTTCAGAGTATCACAGTGCTTTAGCCTGTATTCTTGGTGGGTCTCGGAAGCGGGATTGCGTGACACCGTGGTTTTCATTGCACCAGTTTAGTCTAGGGTTGGACTTTTCTCACCGGAAGACCTCGACGTGTTTAGGATATCAGTGCATCCCCGCTGGGTGAGAAGATTAGTAAATCAGAAGCTCACAACATATCAACAGTGTAATGATTTATCATCACTTCCACTGCTTATTTGTTATAGACCATCTCAATGTGGTGATTTATCTTCACTTCCACCAATTGTTTGCTATGTACCATGTCAGATGGGATGATTTATCTTCACTTCCACTACTTATTTGTATAGAACTTATCAAATGTGATGATTTATCTTCACTTCCACTACTTATTTGTATAGAACTTATCAATGTGATGATTTATCTTCATTTCCACTACTTATTTGCTATAGACCATGTCAGATATGCCAGACTCACATAACATAAAAACTACATACGATAAGACAGAGAGTCTGAAGATATTCATATATATTACACAAACGTTCGTTTTTGTTACAGGTGAACTGTGTTACACAAAGTGTAATAAATATTAAGGAAAAAATGAACGTATTAATATGTATACATATATTTATGCTTTATATTTCTATTTAATATTAGCTTAAAAAGAACACAATATACACACATGCATTTTATGTTTCAAACTGTTGATTGATTACCTTAACTATATTGAGCCTATTTACACGGTAATGAATTGTAGAACAAATGTAAGAAAAATATACACACATTTTTTCATTGCATTAAGGAACATCTGTAAACCAATAATATTAGAGATATTTTAATCAGATATCACGTTACTTCTTCTTCTTCTCTTCTTCTTCTTTCGCTTCTACTGAATTTACTCCTGTGGTCCTCGATAGGTCCTGTGGTTCTCCTGTGGTCCCACAAGGACCACACGAGATCCCCGTGAGGATCACAAGAGGTTCAGAGTATCGCAGGGCTTAGACCTGTATTCTCGGTGGGTTGCAGATGCGGGATTGTGTGGTTCTGTGGTTTTCATTGCACCAGTTTAATCTAGAGTTGGACTTTCTCATCGGAAAACCTCGGCGTGTTTTGAGATATCCGTGTATCCCCGCCGGGTGAAAGATGGTTGCCCATTCAGTCCACCCTTGGACTTTCTCACCGGAAAACCTCAGCGTGAACTAGGATACGCATACATTCCCGTTGTGTGAGAAGTGGTTGCCTATCTAGACTGCACTGGTCCAGTGTCTCCGACTTCAGCATTTTGTGGTCGTGGCCGCTACCCTTCCTAGTGTGACCAGGCCGGAGCTTTTGTCCAGGAGGACGACTCCTCGCCACTAGTAATTTTCATCTTTGTGTTAAGACGGTTTAGGCATATTTCACCAGTATGGGTGTATATCAGACGTGGCCTGCCTCTAGAGCAGGGCGCCGTGGTATGAGTAGCTCTCGCCGTGAGACTATTGGACATATCGGTTAAACTTCACTTTATCCTTTCCATCACCTTTTCACAGCGGCGCCGCCCGGCAACGTTGGTCGCATTTTCTTCACTGGCCGGGAGTAGTTTCACTTCACGCGCGGCAGCTGAAGAATCTCACCAGCAATGTCTTAGTTAAGCCGGTTTAGACAATCTGCCACAATATGGGTGTATATAGGACGTGACTGGCCTCTAGAGCAGAGGTGCTTTGGTTTGAGTAGTCTAGACCTCGAGACTACTGGTCACTTCACTTAATTCTTTCCTTCACCTTTTCCACGACGGCGCTGCGAAGCAACCCTAATCGCATTTTTCTTCAGTGGCCGGGAGAAGTTTCACCCCACGCGCGGCAACTGAAGAATCTCGCCAGCAGCGTATATCATGTTACAAAATCATATGTTTATCATAATATTTTTATAATATAGACACGTATTTCTACAAGTATGAGACTATTTACCGCTAGTGGAGATAGTATGACTGTATTATCTTGAATCTGAGTCGATGAAAATTTAACTATTTTGTTGTAAAAAAAAAAAATTAGCTCTGTCTGCTGTTGATGTGTAAGTATTGCGACATAACATTTGATTCGTTTGTCGAGATCTCGTGTATGTATTCGGTATTCTGGCACAGCCTCGTTTGACTAAAACATAAACATTCTTTTTCGTTTTCCGAGCTACAAAAAGTGACAAAAGAATGCTCAATGCATCATTTATTCTTTTGAAACTGGCAGTGTTTTGTCTTGAATTAATACTTCTCAAAACGTTCATATCACGGTAACGTCTACACACTCCTACCTGCTCATCTGACTCAGTAGATCAGTCATGCAGAAAATCCAACAAAGAATTTTGTGGGACAGAGAATTGGAACTCTTATAAAAATTGTACATAAATTTATGACATTGCTATATGAAATATGAAGATAACTTTAAGATACACTTGAATGTATTCATCCCGTGCCAGTCTTCAATATTTTCAGAACATGGGAGTTGCTGCTAAGGCTGGCTAGTCTATGTCAGCTATGAAACTACTTCGGAGTCTAGACATAGAGCGCGGCTCAACAGTTTGTTGAACTAGATACGGATGGAAGTGGTTATCATTAAGGTGCAGGTAAGTAGAGAACGCGTCACGCCTTCTTGTGTAACTGTCACAACATGAGGGAAAACCTGGATAGTCCAGCATCATTGCCAGCTGTTACCATCAAGGGGCAGAAGTAGCATGCCCCTTAATTAAATCTAAACAAGATAATTTCCTGTCCATCCATCCATCCGTGCTGATATAATTTCGACCATGATGAAACACATTTGTGTGAAATATGGTATGTGAGCGGGTGAAATATAGTGATATGAAATAACAACGGCAAAGATAAAATGTGCCATAAAATGCAATAAACACAACCAGTATTTCAGCAAAAACGTCTTCTTCAGAACCACAAATAAAACAAAATGTCGCTGCAGCAACGGTGCGGTAACGCCACATAAGTAGTGACCTATAATCTTGACATGAAGCTTACTTCGTACTGTCGCTGAGCGACACACAGTTGGTTAGTGCTGCTGTATTATGTAGTTAGATCTGCAGTAAACAAATAAAATCATGAAGCTGAGGAAACAGCAGTGTCCACAGTCACCAGAAAACGGTGAAAAAAACGTCATTAACACAAATTATCATTATCATCTTGTGGCCTGTCCTCAGCATAGGTTGGCTGCAATGAGGTTTAAATTTGCATAGTCTCTTGGTTTCACAGAACACCTCGTCAAGCTGAATTAATCCGTCCTTTCATGTTGTCCACTCATCAATATCGTTGTCATCTTCTTGCTCGTTTTCCTTCAACATTTTCCTGTCTTAATGTATTATAGCACTTGAAATGACTGAGATATTTCGGTTCTTCTTATATTTTGTTTTTCTTTTGTTTTCCTTCAAATGACGTAAAATATTTTAATGCTTCTGTGTTTTCTGTCTGCATCCACAGACTAGTTTTAGAACTGTGCACTAGATAAACACTGTCTTAACAATGTTAGAATTTTGACAGAACTTAAATCTGCATTCCATTTCTCCTTAGAATAATTTTTGTTTAGTCTTGTTTCTTTTTAACTGTGGCATTCCTGGAGCTAGGTATCTTGGACAGACAAGGAGATGTTAACATATTTCCTACCAAGACAGCAGCAATCTGTAATAGACGGACCGCTTGAATGAACAGCAAAACTGACTTCTGAAGAACTGGCACATCAAAGCTGCAATGAAGAAAAGTATGATCCACTGAATATAAGAAAGCGTGAGCTAAAATTATAAACTATTATATCTAGCATGGCAGAAATTAGACTATATCAAGAACAAATGCCTAAGGAAAATACTCGGTATAAAGGGGAGCGAATTCAAGAATAACACAGAGATAAGACAGATGAGCAAACAACAAGCTGTCTAATTCGTGATCAGAAAAAGAAGATGGACTTATGTCGTCAAGTGATGAAAAGAAAAAAATCAGAGCATCCCCTAACAAGCTATCAAGTGGAATACAACAGGCCGAAGAAAAGAGGTAGACCACGTGAAACTCTAAGGAGGACATTGTTAAGAGAAGACAGTTCAATGGGATAACATTCCTTGATGAGATTGAAAAACTCGCACAAGAAAGGCAATCTTGGCGAACTAACTTGCAGGTAATATACTTCCTCATGGGAAGAATGTAAGATGTAAGAAGCTTGGCAGATGTGAACTGCAGAGAATCTATAAAAAAGAAATACTGGGATAGGTACACACATAAGGGGAGATAACAGAGATGTGGCTTCTATGTTATGACAATGTTATGATAATAACTGCAATAATTGATGAGAAGTTATGATGATGGTAATAATATATGATATTGTTAGATATAAAGTTATACCGATGGTTAAAATTATGATAATGGTAAAGATCATTCAACATGTCATCTGTATGTCTAGAGTGTGGGGAGCATGTAAGATAGAAACCCTCAACCTGTTCTAAAATGTGCGTACACTTAATACAAGGTCAACAGGTTCAAGTATCCTTTATTAGAAATTCTAAACATGCAATTTTGTGTGTTTTGTATTCTGCTACTATCGTATTTTTATCATATCGATGTAGAATAAGTAGATGTGCTTTGTAGTGTCTTTTTTTCTGGAAGGCTGCTATTTAATGTATGTGCAACAAAACAAGGAAATATTACCATTTTTGACGTAACGATCTGAGGACAAACACGACACTTAACTTACATTTTCATAAAATTATAAAATATGTCCTTGCAGCACCACTTAGAATATAGAGATGATCTTTAGTGTTTTATGATTAATATATTTGGATGTATATTTAGACTGCGCTGAACCTATTTTTAATTTCAAATTAACTCTACACTTGCCTAATTTTCAATGTTGTCACAGCAAAGAGACATATTGGAACAAGGTAATAAGCAGTATAAAATTATATGCGTTTCAGTGACAACTTTATTCATATAAATGTTTTAATGATTTGAATATTTTCCTTTATAAAATAGCACAAGCAAGTATAACGGTATAGACCGCAGCTCATTTCACCAGCATAAGTCTACACCGTCGCCAGCGATGTTTGGAAAGATGTGGTTTCTGAAGAATCTATTATTTTGTGTCCTGATAGGACAAGTCATTGCTCAGCGTAAGTTTCATTCCATTTCTATTTCAGAGATAGGGATAAACACGTGAACAAAGATAGACAGAGAAAGTAACTGATGATAACTGAGAATGACAGAAAGGCTATGTGACTTGTTGCACTTCTCTTAATGTTGTCCATACATCGTACAGTTTGCATAGGAGGCTTCCTGTACATATTTTTATGTTGCTCACACTTAGTATACTCTGATTAACATCTCCTTGTACATATTTTTATGTTGCTCACACTTAGTATACTTTGATTAACAGCTCCTTCTACATATTTTTATGTTGCTCACACTTAGTATACTTTGATTAACAGCTCCTTGTACATATTTTTATGTTGCTCACACTTAGTATACTTTGATTAACAGCCTCTTGTACATATTTTTATGTTGCTCACACTTAGTATACTTTGATTAACAGCTCCTTGTACATCTTTTGATTCTAGCCACGCATGTTCACCTTTGTACTCACTCTCTTTTTACCTTCATAGTTATGTTGCAAATTTCGAATTGTTAATGTGTAATTATGTAGCTTACATGCAAAAATGAATAGCTTAATAAAATATTTATCTCTTAAATATATAAGTTATGGATTTGAAATACTGTATTTTAATAAATCACTGGTTAGATTTAATATATGAGTGGAATCTTATTCTAATCATCGTTTACTGACCATATCATCTGTGTTGTTTTTTGACTTTCTTCTATTATGGATAAAAAAAATAAGAAAATACATTCTCTAATCTTGAGTCTAGGAATCGGGGTCACTGGCCTCGGGGTTCACCAGCACATGATCCCTTCTTTGTTTCAGTAACCACGGAAGAGTATAATACTAACTGCCCCAGTTAACTGTTGGTTCTGGCAACTTCGAATTCTGGTACCCAGCCACCCGACTCTACCTCCCCCCCCCACCCCCCACACCTCTATTCTTCTGAGTGAAAGTTGTAGGATAAAGAGCAGAATGTCAGACGGGCTTGCGTTCCCAATTCTTAACCCTTGTGAAATCAGTCAGTCAGTCTATTCTTCATCCTGTGTAGATATATATTACCAACACAATTGTCATCTTCCTGGCCAATTTTCTCGACCACTAATTTTAGTCTATATGTCCTGCCCGTGGGAATCACATATCACATATTTTGCCATAGCGTTACCAGCTATATGGTTGGATACCTCTTTGCCTCTCATGCGAGAGACATTCTCCAGGCAATATACCCATGTAAGCCTGGTGACACAGAACTTCCCCAAGAGCTGAATCCATTCTTGACACAGCAAACCCTGTTCTATCTTGCGAAGCACGCTTTAAGAGTCTGTCACCACCAGAACGTATGTATTATCCTGCTGAACTAGCCAAGGCAGAGCTTTTGTCACTGCCTCAATCTTCATCAGCATGCTCGAAGTCGTCATGTGGGTTATTTTCTTATTTCCAAATTTCATTTTTATAGTTCCTGTTCTTAGAGTATGTCTGATCATTTGTGTCTGAAGTACCAATAGTCCAAGATCTTTCTGTTTTAAACACTCTCTTCATCTGAATTGTACTTTCTAGAACAGCGTCCCTTTCACTGACTTACTGAATGGAATACGGTCGTGGAGAAGATGACACATTCAGACTTTCCGTGATGTTCTGAGTCCACCTGCGGCCTGGTCATCTACTTTCTCTTTTGCTGGACACTGTACCTTCTATTATCAACCTCCCCCAAATGTTCGTGTCTCTTGAGGTAGCAGAAGTATTCCAGTTTTCTAATTTTGGTAGCGTGTACGAGCCAGTGTTCTGGGACAATATCTCTTTATTCGATTTTCTTTCTGTCCATGATATTCGAAGTGTCCGTCTATAACATTTAATTTCAAATGTTCTTATTCTCTTGTCAAGTGATTTGTTAAGTGCCCATCCTTTGCTTCCGTATTTTGCCACTATTAATATATAAGCTCTAAGTTAAAATAGCTTTTATTTTTGTTGTTGTTGGTACCTTTAATATCCTTTCACTTGCTTTAGTTTATGTGATACAACTGCTAGTCTTCTCTTGATTTTTTACTGTGCAGTCGCCATTGCTGGTGATGAGTGAATCCAGATATTCAAATTTATTTATGTTTTCCAGCTCGGTTTAATTTTGGGTTTGCTTCTAATTTTGTCAGTTATCATTATTTTGGTTTTGTTGGTGTTTGAAATGAAGTTCTGAGCTTCAGTGTCTTTTGATGGGGGAGAGTCAACTATTGTAGGCCTTCACAGGTGTTTGATAGAAAAGTATCATCGGTGTATCTATTGTCTTTAATCATGTGGCTCCCTTTATTGAAAGAGTCAAACTTTGCTGTTCAAGTTCATCTCTTACATTTCTCAAGAGTTTTTTTTTCAGCGTAGATGCTAAACAAGTACGGAAGAAAGATACATCCCTGTTTTACTCTCTTTCGTACGTCAAACCAACCCGATGTTTCGCCATTTACCCTCACTATTGCTAGCTTATCTTGTAACAGTTTGGCGATGAGCTGTACCTGATGACTTGGAAAATCCTTGTTGTTAGACCATAAATGTTGATGCTGTACACAGTCAAAAGCTTTAGAGTAGTCTAAAAAATAGTTGTATAGATCAACATTAAACTCTCTACAGTTTTCTACGATGGTCCTCATGTTTAGTATATGATCTCTGGTACCTCTGTCTGGCCTGATACCCGCATGTACTTCATGTGTTTCTTTTAAAAATGATTCATTGGAGTATTTTGCTGCATGGCCTATATGAGCGATAGTTCTGTAGTTCGTACACACTTTTAGAGTGCCAGTCTTCGGCAGAGATATTGTAAAATGAGCGCTTCCAGTCCTTGGGCTAACTTCTAGAGAAATCCAGATCTTGCAACACAGAACATGCTGAACGTACACAGTGTAAATAGAATATTTCACAACGTATTTCTTTAGCCCATACCGCTCTTCTTTTATTTTGTTTCTCTTTCTCTGCGCTCTTTTCTTTGTCTCCTATTAGGCATGACTTCCTGCATTTATTTTATTACCGATGGGAACATAGCATCACGTTTCTTAACACTCTCTATCTGTGTATGTAAACAATAATTAACTCCCCTGGTTGCTATATAAAACAGTAAATCTCAATGTACCGCCCGTTTGTAAATAGATTTGTTGTGTATAAAATTATTGGGCGACAATGTGATTAAAATAATATGTCTTCTTTCAGTAACGCAGTACTTCGAACAGTCACATTCTTTTAGCTATCAAAACAAGCTGCTATCAACAAATCATTAAAGTAACAGTTTATGTAGAAGCAAGTACAGAGGTACTGCACAAGTTAAAACCTTGTGATGAATTTAACGTGCGAGAGGAAAAAAAAAAAAAAACTCGAGAGGCACATCCGTAAGGAATATCGCTCATGGTTTAAGGGATGCGACTCATGTAAAACTTCGGAGTGAAATGAAATAATTCTAACCTCCCCTGTATACTAATGATTATACGGCCGAGAAAACTCTGAATGGACCATACGTGCAGATGATGTTTTTTCTAGAAGATCCAGTCCGTGGGAATGTTAGATTGGTGATTACATTTTTTTTTCTTTGAAGAGTAAAATTTTGTCGTGTTAGGAGGTATTGTTTTAGTTACTAATGTAACTGTAGAACTAGTGATTGTCAGCGTCGATTAGAATGTTTGTTATCAGAGTATTCTTGTGTAGGAATAGGGTCATGTTGCATTTAGTATCCTGTGGCATCTTTCTTATATTGAGATGCAGGCCGTCTAGATTTTTTGTTATTGTTTTGCTAATTAGTCTGAGGTATGACATGATATATCTGACCAACATGAATTCATCGGCCAACATCATCATCATCATCATGTGTCGATAATTAACTGTTATGTGATAGGCATTGGATGCACTTGGATGCACATCGTTATTGTTGAGGGAATTCCTGGGTTGACAGTTGAGCATCAGTTAAATGAATTATGTAAGAACGACCCACAAGTCAATAGTGCCATGGAATATGAAGATTGATCGCATATCTATCTATCTATCTATCTATCTATCTATCTATCTATCTATCTATCTATCTATCTATCTATCTATCTATCTATCTATCTATCTATCTATCTATCTATCTATCTATCTATCTATCTATCTATCCATCCATCCATCCATCCATCCATCCATCCATCCATCCATCCATCCATCCATCGCTGTCCGTGTTTTCAAACCACACAACAGGACGGGTTTAATGTTTATGTTGAAGAATCTAAGTTTTGTTGTTAAGGATATTCCGTTGACCTTTCATATGTTTCTCAGCTGTAGAAATGTCGCATTCAACGTAAAATAAATCTCTACCAGGGAAAACAAGGTAGATAATACACCACTGCAGCACTTTAAGCAGCTGTTGAAGTATTGGAAACTAAATAGTTATACATACATTCTGTCCACGTGGAAACGATAAAGATATTTCTGTCATGCCACAGAGACACATAGCAGATGTGGTGATCGTGCTCATACTTTCTTTGATCTGTTCGTATACTGGAAGGTGAAGTGGTCAGCATCATACATTAACTGCCTTTTCTTTCCTGCCTCAAGAAAGAGCCAGGTAAACATGGGCGGTTTACCGACTCCCGGCAGATTTGAACCACCGACTCTCGTCATTACAGATAGGCGCGCTAAGTATGAAACGTTTGGACCTATCAAAAGAAAAAAAAATTACATTCACATGTTAGAATACTATGAAATGTGGGTTCTGAGACCTAGTCGCTTGTCTCTACTATTACTACTACTACTGTTACTGCTACTATTACAACTGCTGCTGCTACTACAACTACTACTGCTACTACTAATACTACTGCTGCTGCTGCTACTACTACTGCTACTACTACTGCTACTGCAACTATTGCTGCTACTACTACTGCTACTACTACTGCTGCTACTACTATTACTGCTGCTGCTTCTGCTACTACTATTACTACTATTACTACTACTAATGGTAGCTACTGCTTCTACCGCTACTACTACTACTACTACTATTACTACTACTACTACTACTACTACTACTACTACATTTTATACTGTGATATGACTAGAATTGGCCTCTCAAATAAATCCAAATGAGTCCTGTTATTTCGACACTGAAAATAATTAATTCTTATTAATTTTTATATGAATTAAGAAAATAATAAATGTGAAAATCTTGACTCTCATTGTCATGTCTTTTAGATAAACGCTAACCTGCATTAACGCAGTGGATTAATCACTCGCTCGCCGACCAGGCGACCTTGTTTCGATTTCCACTCACCACATTTGGCAGTCAGACAGCGTAACGCATAAAAAAAACTCAGGGTTCACGCAAAACCAAGAAAAACCGGGTACCAGGTTTAACCCACTGGCAAGGAAGAAAAATGGCGCCGTTAGCCACGGAGTTGGTGCTGTTGGCGACACTATTCGGTAGTTTCTGTTCAGTTGCTAACTAGGCAGTAGAGCACTTATGGTTTGACCGTGTGCAATGACGCCGATTCACAATTCATAATGTATCAGCAATTTTTATTATGTGTGGTGGAGCTACCTTTCCATCTTAGAAAAATGTACTTCCTTAATAAAAAACAGCGTATCACGATTAGTTCAGTAGTACAACAGCAGACCAAATCAACCCCCAGACAACACACATTTGGTGTAATTATGTGCAGCAGTGAATCTCCGTCTTTCGCTCAGTAATAAAATATCGTCATGGCCCATAGCTATTTCCATGATATTGAGAGACTCTACAAACCACTTAGATGACTGTTATTTTTGCTTGTTCATTTCCTTCAGTATGGAATGTCGAAAAAGAAGCGGACTTTTATTTATCCAAATACCCCATCAGCTAATGACCATATCTCATAGTGATGACCAGCTTGTTCATGTCCCACAAAATCATCACATCCTGAGCCAAAGGAAGACAGGTAAAGTCAGTGGTTGGAAAACATCGCCTAAGACTTCAGAACAAGATTTGATCTTACACCAGAATCAGATTCTCCCGGGGAAGCCAAGGAAAACTCCTCAGAATAAACTGAGAAATCTAACTAATTCCGAACTTCCTGCATCGATAGTTAACTGTGGAATCTCCTGGAGGTTAATATAAATGTGTCAATGTAAAGAAACCGCCCAAAAAGATTTCGCATTATTTTCAAATTGAAGCACAATCTTGATGTCTTCTGTGATGTTAATCTTGTGATGAAGTTTTTAATGATAGAATACAAACTGGAAACTGCTCTTAGACTGATCAAAGTTAAGACTGATATCTGTTTTGTTACACAATGGGAAGGTCACTGAATATCGATGCAGGAAGCTCGGACTTGCTGTTTTTTGTTTTTTTAATAAGTCAAGATCTGGGATTAGATTCGCGAGGGTCGTGCTCTGCACACGAAGTAGACATGAATGTATGAAATTGCTTCAGGAGCCAGGTAAACATCATCAATGGCAGTTTTATGGGCCCTAGGTTAATGTAGGATACATCAAGTACGGGTGATTTCTCTGCGACTGAGATACCTATCTTCACGCTACAGAACTCTGACCTGAAAGGAAATACTGGAGCCTGGAAACAAGAATTCCCAGTGAACTTCTCTAGATGACCGGAAACAAGAATTCCCAGCGAACATCTCTAGTTGACCGGAAAAAAGAATTCCCAGCGAACATCTCTATGTGACCTGAAACAAGAATACCCAGCGAACTTCTCTAGTTGACCGGAAACAAGAATACCCAGCGAAAATCTCTAGTTGACCGGAAACAAGAAGACCCAGCGAACTTCTCTAGCTGACCTGAAACATGAATACCCAGCGAACTTCTTTAGTTGACCGGAAACAAGAATTCCCAGTGAACATTTCTAGTTGACCGGAAACAAGAATACCCAGCGAACTTCTCTAGTTGACCGGAACAAACATGATCCTCCTCATTTGCTTATTAAACTGTGGATGCTGAAGAACTTCGTCAATGTGATAAGTCATTAATGTGATAGGTCATGAATGTTATAAGTCATGAATGTGATAAATCATGAATGTGACACGTCCAGGTTCGTGAGAAGAAACATGTCGACAGCTGATTGACATTAATGCTGTGGACCAAGTTTAGATTGGAGCGGGTTTTTGTCGGTGAGTGCCGATTGCAGTATGGATTAAGGGAATTGTTTGTAGGGATGACTTGTGAGTTTCCGTAACGATATCAGATGACTGAACAACAACCAGTCTCATGGGTGATCAGGAAAAGGAGATGGACATATGTTGGTCACTTGATGAGAAGAAATGATAAGAGAATCCAAAAAAAAGCTATCAAGTGTAACATAACAGGCCAAAGAAAAAGAGGCAGACAGCGTGAAACTCTAAGGACGTTGTTAAGAGAGGCCAAATTAACAGGCATAAAATCCTTTGATGAGGTTGAAAGGCTCGCCGAAGAAAAATTGGCGAACTAGTTTGCGAGCCCTATGTGACGTTTAACGGCACGGGAAGAATATAAGAAGAAGATATAAGATGATTTGTGACTTCTTGGGATGCTGAGACATTTGACCTGGTGTCCTTAAAGGGCCATCTTGTTGTGTCTGTGTCCTAAATATTCTTAGGGAAACTGAGATATTTAACCTGTTGTCCCTCACGTCGGGTCGTAGCTTAAAGTTCTCTCTTTGCGTCATATGCTTTCCCTTCCACAATATACACAGATAAAACGGATCGTCGCCCAGTGCCAACAGCTTTTATTGTCAGAAAATCCACTATGTTCCCAGTAATTACAAACACTGCTAAATCACACAAGTTGATAAATATGGATCACATCTATACATCTTCAACATCCTCAAAACACTGAACATCTCTTGAGACGTTACAATATCTGCAGAAAATAAGTGCTTCTAAAACATCAGATCGCCCGTGGATCTAGATAAAACATTGGATCACCCGTGGATCTAGATAAAACATCAGATGGTCACCGTCTCTACATTAAGCAGTTCTAAACAGCGCCCTAGACACATGCTATATAGCTGCAGATTAGACTATGCAGGTTTTGTCCTGAAAGTGGGAAACAAAACAAAAAAACTACATGATTTCTAGCTGAAATAAATATGACACTTTTGATGATGAAATACGTGCCTGAAGTACAGTAGAAGATATTCTAATCTCAAGCTGTACGTGGTCAGATCCATGTCGCTATATATCTGCCAACTGAAAGTATCACTATACTGATCTTTATTGTTTCATTTAAATCACTAGAGAATTGTTTACTGTGAAAGTAAATATAAAATTTAGCATTGCGACTTCACAAAAGCTTCGGAAAACACAAAGATCCTAATTTCACACACACACACACACAAACAACGAAAGTAAGAAGAATAATCACATTAGAAATATAAATCTGAAGAAACGGTAATATAGAGAACTCCAAGTTACATTTCCTTGAGATTCATTGCTCTAAATATATGCCTACATGTAAGGAGCCTGTGGCTGATCTATGCCAGTTATTTACATTGTCGGCTTGTGTCTGAGAGAAGAATGGACTATCTCCTTCCTGACTCAGGATCTTATTAAGATTGCCATGTGATACGAACAGCATAGGGTGACAGGAATTTATATCTCATTCATTCGCGCATTGTTCCTTTTCTCACCCTGCTCGTTATTAAAGCATGTGGTCTAGAAACTGCGGGCTCATAGTTTTATATGCGTGCTATATAATTTCACATGCATAGATACTTCTCATAGCCAACCCCGGAGTTGTTTGGCGAATCACGTGACTGAGATCAAGGAACGCGTTTGTATTTGGGCCCGCCCACAGATCCGTAAACTATGATTCAGTTCTTCCAGTGAACGAGAAAGCATCTTGGGAAGTCTCCAGATCTTCTACATTCACAGCTTCCTGGAAAAGACAAAGGGTTGGCAATATAAAAACAGCCGCACTGCAGCATATCACTCACTACTCACGTCTTTGACTCCCATCTCCTCCTAGAATTGGGCTGCTGCGAGCGATGAATAAGAGAAGCCCATCCACCAGGACAGCGATAAAAGGAAGCTACCAAGGCAAGAGCAATGCGTCCTTTGCCTGCTTAGTAGAGTTGAAATGTGACAAATATGCCAGAAAAGTAGATCACAAACTAAGGCGATATTAATAAACACAAATTGTGTTCTATTCAATTTTCTTGAAAAATAAACTTATATATATATATATATATATATATATATGAATATTAAATTAGAGTAAATATAAACATTAATGTATCATTCCTTTCCTCTCGTCTCATTTTCAGTGAGAATTGACTAATTTTATGAAGGAATTAGAATTATTTTGTTTGACCTAATGTTATCCATACAGCAACAGATCAAAGCTACAAAAGAGTACACGTTCATACTACCAAGCTCCTTGGTCTGTCACGTTCCTACTGTTTCTTGCTTCGCTCACTCAAAGAAGACCAACTACGTGTCACTTTCCTGTTGTTTCTTACCTGATAAATCAGTCAAATTATTCGTGAAACAGTACAAATTTTTTATTTATTGAGCAGAGCCTACTGAGCTTGAAACAAGAATGTTGGATTATCTCAACGGTAAGTACAAAAACTTCGATGAGACGTCAGGACCAAACTCCAGTCAGGATCGGATACGGATTATAGATTGTCCAGTTCTTGTTTCGGATTTTAGTGATGTAAGTTTGTCCGTCGCTATCTATCTATCTATCTATCTATCTATCTATCTATCTATCTATCTATCTATCTATCTATCTATCTATCTATCTATCTATCTATCTATCTATCTATCTATCTATCTATCTATCTATCTATCTATCTATCTATCTATCTATCTATCTATCTATCTATCTATCTATCTATCTATCTATCTGTCTGTCTCTCTGTCTATCTATCAATTTTTCTATTTGTCACATAGTCTTACTTATTTTCTCAGCCATGCCTATTTTTTCCTAAAATTGCTAATGCCTAGAACTGAAATATGAAACTTAATATTCAAATATTTAATATTGGCACCAAACATAGACTCATTGTTGTACTTGGTATTTTCCTAAGCAACCTACTATTCATGCTACTAAGAATATTTGTGCATATAGCTTCTTTTCTTAAACTGAATGTGTAGGATAAGCCAGTCGGTCCTGACTGAATGGAGGAAGAATGGTCACATGCGAGAATGGCAGCTGACTTACTACCATGAACAGGTGCAAATGGACTTCTTAGGTAAATAAAAAAGTTCGGGACGTCGCACATATACAGGAGAAGTACATCAGAGAAAAATCTGCTAAACTGACGAGGGAGACAGCCAAGAGGGCAACTGAATTGGAGATTTCCTGCTACAAACAGCCCCTATTGTCTTGAGCACTGAAGGGATATGACAGAAAGAGATATATAGGGAAGAGATGAGGAGACTACAGAACTCGCGTTTAAATTCTTAATAATGCTACATCAGACGTTGACGTAATGAAGAAAAGTGTTATATTTATATATAGAACATTTCCATAAGCGCCATAGATGGTTATTTCATTCTCTGAAAGATAAACCTTCAGAAATAAGCTCGAAGAACTAAACCTGATTAGAAACATAACTGTAGCACTGAGCCCTGGAATTTGCAGCGGGGATGGGTTTCCTCGAGACCAAGTCCTCTACAAAAAAGAGAGAGAAAGAAATACTTGTATATCTTAGCGGCAGTACGATTCCAAAACTATGTTCCCTGCTTTCATTAATGAACCATTCATGAATATGTAAATGAGATTTGTATACACTTTTTCAATATAGTGAAACTTAATTTTTTAACAGCAGAGATATGTACAATAAAAGAGTTTTTTTTTAAAAACTGTTATTCAATTTACTTTAATTCCAATGTTTATCTAAAGTAGAACTGAGAGTCAGGGCCACTCTCTGTTAGGTAATAATGAAATAGAACTGATGAAACATTTGTACAACAATAATTATTTATTATATTACACAGTCATATCTGGGATCCATATGTCACAGCATTGAAACGCTGGTGAAAAATTAGCAGGTCATACAGTCACACACCAGCTGATTCTTCGTGAGACAGAAGACAAGCAAACTATGTTGTCTTCATCCATATGTGTGAGAACGTGCCCATTCCTCTACCTTGCTTATCGTTTTTAAATAATTTGTTATGCATTCCCCTCCAGCATGTCATGTCGCGTTGTAGATTTTATCTGACGCATTCGCTCATTGTACCCACATGAAAGCGAATGTGTTGCTTGTTACATGCTAAAACACATATGTCGACTGTGTCACATTGTGATGTGACTCATATGTTGACTGTGTCACATTGTGATGTGACTCATATGTTGACTGTGTCACATTGTGATGTGACTCATATGTTGACTGTGTCACATTGTGATGTGACTCATATGTTGACTGTGTCACATTGTGGTGTGACTAAATTGCAGATATGCAGTAACAACACGACTAACATTCCCTGTAGTGATATACTCTTCACAGGACAACCCCAGGACGTTGACAAACTGGCATAGAGGATTATCGATCAAGACCGGATTATCTTAGCACTCACATTCATTTATTACGTGGAACTTGATGATGATGATGATGATGATGACAATGATGATGATGATGATGAAAATATATCAAAAAGACGATTCTAACATGCATAACTCCAACACAATATAATTCCAGTCTGCTACCTAGCTAAGTTACTGAGATAGCTCTAAACTATTAACTACAACATACTTAACACACAACTACTAACTATCACAACTACTAACTATCACAACTACTAACTATCACAACTACATTTCTGACAATGAAAAGACTACACTGCGTTCTCACTCAACAGTCAAACTCTGAATGATCTGAGCAGAAATTTTCGTCTCACGCCCAGACCACAAAACAACTTTCCAAGAGCAAAGAATGAACTTGAAGTCACGGACAGAACAGACCAGAAGATTCTACTAGGGATAAACAACTATCATGGACCTAACTATGTGAAAGCTGGAAAACAACTTAAAAAATAGACAAGAAATTAGACCCTTTCGAAAACAAATGTCCAAGGAAAATATTCGGTATAAAGTGAAACGAATTCAAGAACAACGCAGAGATAAGACAGATAAGAAAACAACAACCTGTCTAATTCGTGATCAGAAAAAGAAGATGGAAATATGTTGGTCATGTGATGAGAAAAAACATTCAGAGAATCTGCAAACAAACCATCAAATGGAACAAAACAGGACGAAGAAAAAGAGGTAGACCACGTGAAACTCTAAAGAGGACATTTTAAAGAGAGGCCAGTGCAGTTGGCATAACATTCCTTGATGAGATTGAAAAACTCCTCGAAGACAGGAAATCTTGGCGAACTACCATGTGAGCCCTATGTGACGTTTAGCGGCACGGGAAGGATGTAAGATGTAAGCTGGACCTAACTCTGGGATATGTTTTCAGTTATATCAGGAGTTATATATCCTTGACCCAATACTGTCACAACCATTCATCATCTCTCATCTACAGTCTGTCGTTTTTCTGGTTGTTTCATTCAGCAGTAAGTGACATCGTATAGTAGAGGGCTGAGAAACGTCATTGGAGATGGTTTTCGATCATTTCCAGGCTGCAGTGAACTGTGTGGCAGCGGTTTAAATCCCCTCAAAAGTAATTCTCTTTGTCAATAGCTTTATCAACAAAACCTATCAGCTTTTTCAAACTCTTTCTTTTGTTGCCACATGCAGCAAGCGCTAACCTGCATGCTGGAAGAACATGCTTCAAAATCTGCTGATCATTTCACAACGAGCATGTCTGATGTTCTACTTCACCCAAACTAAATAAGAGTGGGTAAGCACTTCTGACAATAGAGGCAAGTGGCAAGGCATTTATTCTGAATAATGTCACACGTTAGCGATCTCTGTAATACTCATTTTGAAGCTGTTACGTAATAGTATTTTGATATCTGTGTGATAAGAATACTTCAGCTGTTTTTGATGAGTTGTATGAAATATTTTTCCCTTCACTTTGCCATGCTCCTATTTGTCTTCCCCCCCCCCCCCAATTAATGTCCTGTGAATCTCATTGTATACGCAGTAACATTCTAGCCATGTACACTTGTACAGCCATATCTAACTGATATTTCTTTCAGAAAGTCCTCATATTCTTTTTGGAGGAAGTTAACGAAAAAACTACACGTGTACGCTTACGAAGTGCAGAAGAGAAAGAAAAAGGAACTGTAACAATGGAAGCTTACAACATAACAAAACCCGACTTGTACAAGTGAGTATCTGATCGCGCTGAAGTCTGGTGTGTGTGTGTGAGAGAGGAATGTCACTGCAGTAACAGCAGAAGCGTGCTAGCAAACGTCTTAGCCGGATCAGTAGACAAGTGTCACGAATACGGAACTAAGACCGTATTAATACTGAAGAAAGCTGGCTAATAAAGGAGACTAAAGAGAGGAAACTGAAATATTCTGGACATATTAAACGTCGTGAGAATTTTAGAGAATGGCACATAATGAGAACAAGAAAGAGTGGAAACCAAGACGAAGATGGCTGCAAGACATCGATGATGTGCAAATGGATGCACCAGCAGCAGGGCATCTTGCTGATGACAAAAGGCCTACAGGAGAGGTGTTGAAGGGGGAGGGCATAGTTCCGCTACGGACATGCAAATGACTGACTGGCTGACAATCAAGCGTGAAGAAAGGATGACTAACTAACTGGCTGCTCTCTACTGACTATCCATGAGAATTTCATTCTCCGGAGTCGTGGGATAATGCTAAAAGAGTGAACGTGTTGGAATAAACACTATATTTAACTATTACGAAATAAAAACAGTCACAATCTTAAATAACAGGACACCAAAATGTTCATAGCGCACATGATGATGATGTTTTCACGAAAGTTTAACAAATGTCTGAATCTGGTGATATTTTTTTTCTGCTTTATTCATGACATAGTCTGTTAAAAAAAAGAATAACTGGTATTATTAGAACTGAATCTTCGAATCGATTTAAGTATCAACCAGTCATTCTCCTATTATGTTTTAATTTTAAAAATATTTTTGTATCTTCAGCCAAAATGTAAATATATAGTTGCGGACATACAAGAGAATTCTGAGATCATCTACCAAGCCATTGAACGATTCATACACTTTGTAACAGGAAGTTACATATATGGTCATTTATATTAATAAAACTGTACTAAAGAAATTATTCCATTTGTGCTCCATCTAACTATGTAAGCTAAAGTGTAGGACAGAGTCTTAATTTATCTTTTTAAAAAAATCTACCAAAATCGAACTTTAGATTTAAAGGATTAATCTGATTATTTAATGTAGTTCGCCTTCATAGAGTAGCGTAACACTGCTATAATGACTTGTTTTCATGAATGGGTTTCTAACTTTCAGTCTGTGAATACAAGTCAACATGTGTCGCCATCTTATCTTAACCTTATAATTATTTTCCTAAGATATTCTGATCACTAAAAACTAACCTGTTTTGTAATTTTTATAAAGCGTACTGCTCTTTTTATTTCTTTTAAAGAAAATGTTTTATTAAGAGTTTAAAATAGAAACAAAAATTAGCAGTAAATTGCAGCCAATTTTCTGTAGATCGCAATAAATTATAAATTCCAGGCAAGTTTCTGTAGATCACGATATGTGATAAATTCCAACAATGATTCTGTGAATGACGACACATGATGATGATGTTCGGCTTACAATGATCGCACAGAACAGAGCAACTGTGATAGTTCTGAAGTTTTTTGACCAGAGAAGCTGATCTGATCAACACCATATCCTACCCCTTCGTTAGTGCTACTGGTGGCAGAATCAACCTGGCTAAAGATAAAGGAATATTGGTGATAACAGAATCAACCTGGCTAAAGATAAAGGGATTGTGGTGATAACAGGATCAGCCTGGCTAAAGATAAAGGGATTGTGGTGATAACAGGATCAGCCTGGCTAAAGATAAAGGGATTGTGGTGATAACAGGATCAGCCTGGCTAAAGATAAAGGGATTGTGGTGATAACAGAATCAACCTGGCTAAAGATAAAGGGATTGTGATGATAACAGAATCAGCCTGGCTAAAGATAAAGGGATTGTGGTGATAACAGAATCAACCTGGCTAAAGATAAAGGGATTGTGGTGATGGCAGGATCAGCCTGGCTAAAGATAAAGGGATTGTGGTGATAACAGAATCAACCTGGCTAAAGGTAAAGGGATTGTGGTGATAACAAGATCAGTTAGGCTAAAAAGGGACATGGCTTATGGCGATTTCACTGTGATCGTGTGTTCACAGGCGCTTGTGATTTAGTGTGATCAGTCCGTGTCTTCCCATTTTGATGCAGTGTTGTATTACGAACACCTTCACATTGTCTTCACGCAGTATTAATGTATCTTCAAGTAGTATGTAGACTGGTATTACTGTATTTTCGTGCAATATTTAGCTTGGTATTACTGTATCTTCAAGCAATATTTAGCCTGATATTACCGTATTTTCATGTAATATTTAACCTGGTATTGCTGTATCTTCATGTAATATTTAGTCTGGTATTACTCTAGCTTCATGTAATATTTAGCATGGATATTTAGTCTGGTATTACTCTAGCTTCATGTAATATTTAGCATGGTATTACTGTATCTCCATGTGATATTTAGACTGATATTACTGTATCTTCGTGTACTACTTAGCAGGGTATACTGTACCTTCAAGTAATATTTAGGCTGCTATTACTGTATCCTCGTGTAATATTTAGCATGGTATTATTGTATCTTCTTGTAATATATAGTCTGCTAATTCTGTACCTTCATGCAATATTTAATCAGATATTATTGTATCTTCAGGTAATATTTTAACCTGGTATTACTGGATCTCCATGTAATATTTAGCCTGGTATTACTATATCTTTATGTAATATTTAACCAGATATTACTGAATCTTAAAGTAATACTTTAACCAGGTATTACTGTATCTTCATGTAATATTTTGACCTGTTATTACTATATATTCATGTAATATTAAGACTGGTCTCTCCCCATCTGATGGCCATGAAGAAAAACATCTTAGAAAAATTATTTGGTGTACAAAATATTATACGTTCATTTTTCTTTCCTAATCCCACGATAATACATCTCCTGATATTGCGCAAGAAACAAGTCTGTCACCAGCCTAAAATATCAAGTGAAAATACGTATCTACTTTTTTGTTTTTCTAACTCAGGGTTCTGAGAAGAGAAAATACTTTTATTGTCATGACAAATATAAACAAAATGTGATGCACGCATTAGATAGATGGACAGGCAGGACATATAGATAGATAGATAGATAGATAGATAGATAGATAGAGATAGATAGATATAGATAGATAGATAGATAGATAGATAGATAGATAGATAGATAGATAGATCATTGCTAAGCTGTTTCTCGTCAGATGGACTATTGAAACCTTCAACAAAACTGAAGTAGAAAATCTAAAAAAAAGCGAAATTACCCCTCTTGATGGCTGTAGTGCAAAGTTCCAGTACGATGATGACCACTTCGTCGGTGGATGGGAGGATTGTGGAGACTCTGTTAATGGGGTAAGTTCACATATATCTTTACATATATATACAGATTTTATTTAAGTTTCCTCTGTTTAATCCTCTTTACTATCCACATATACGCTCCACTAATATCGTATCCACATTTGCACCCCACTATTACCATATCGACATATACACTCCACTAATACCGTATCCACATATACGCTCCACGATTATCGTATCCACAAGTACACTCCACTAATATCAAATCCACATAATATTCCACTAGTATCACATCCACATAGGCACTCCACTGATATCATATCCGCATGTACACCCCACTAATTTCATATCCATGTATACACTCTACTAACATCATATCTACATATACACCCCACTACTTTCATAAGTCAAATGTACGCCCGACTAATATCATATCCTCATGTACACTCCACTAATATCATATCCTCATGTACACTCCACTAATATCATATCCTCATGTACACTCCACTAATATCATATCCTCATGTACACTCCACTAATAGCATATCCTCATGTATATTCCACTAATATCTTATTAACTTAAACAGCTTCATAATAAGATGATCTGTTTCTGCAGCTACTAAAATCCCATATTCAGCGCTTCACTGTCAAATTGCCATTATCCTTGAGTCAGATATCATTATTTAGTTCACAATAGTATGATATGCTTGTAATATTTATGACGGCGTTATAACAAACATTGCCTTCACAGTTCATGGTGGTGTGCTCTACTAGTCTCGTAAAATCTAATGACATTTTTTGCAGAGAGCCGTAATATATAACATATAACAAAGACACACATATATGAAGGAATAAGCTCGAAAATGTTACAAATAACCAACTAATGTGATTCCAGACATTTGTATGTTTACTGCAGTTTATGAAGCGCGTTTGTAAATACTGTATATGTGTTTAAAAGTGCACATTTTTTATTTCGCATTGTATTGTATTAACATTAATGACAACATAAAAGTGACTGAAAATCTTGTGGAAAAAGAGGGATAATAGATATAGATGTGTGGACGACGTCAAGAAATGGACAGGATTCAACTTGATTGGGTGCATTGTTGAAACAAGGAAAAGCAAGCTGAACTGCATTTGTACGACAACAATCCTTGGGAAGACAGATCTCACTGATAATGACATTTTTTAAGTAGTACCGGGAATTATTTATAGTTATGTGATAAAATGTGAAGCAGTCTTCACAACCACAAACTCTGTTCCTTCCAAGTTCCCTGTAAATACAGTAATTTACCCTATTCGAGAACCGTTGCCCTGATTAATCATGCAAGTAAAATTCTGTTAAAAATCATAATAGATAGACTTCGTAAGAAAATAGAAGAAGAAGTCAATATGGTCCAAGGTGGTTTCAGGCAAGGATGAGGATCAAGAGATCACATATTCTGTATTATATTAATAATATAGAAGAGTTCTTCATATATCATGAAAACAGAAAAGACCAAATATATTCATACTGCAAGAACTTATTATTGAAAAAAGGCTGGCTATTAAAAGGATTAGACAGTGAGAACTTAAACATTTTGGATACATTAAACGTGATGAGAGTTTAGAGAAGACATTCTTGGAAGGGTACATACTGGGAAAAAGAAAAAAAGGAAGACCAAGGCGAAGATGGCTGCAAGACATCGCTGATAACATGCAAATGGATGCATCAGCAGCAGGCCATCTTGCTTACAACCGAGAGGCCTAAAAACAGTTGTTATGGAGGAACATGCATTTGAGGGGTGACTGATAAGTTCGCGGCATAAGGTACAACGGATTATTTGTGGACACATTTTTTCAGTTATTTCTCAACATAGTCCCCTTGCAAGTTTATGTACTTAGTTCAGCTATCCTATATCATACGGATCACTTCTTTGTAAAAGTCAACATCTTATGCCAGTAGAAAGTGGTTTACATCATGAATGACGTCACTGTCTGAAGCAAATTTGCGACCACAAGCTCCTTTTTGAGTTTGGTACACAGGTAATAGTCCGAAGGAGCCAAATCTGGGGAATAAGGAGGATGTTCAAGAAGCTGGAAGCCACATTCATGAATGGTAGCCATTGTGAACTGGAGCATTGTCTTTCTGAAAGATGACTCCTCTCGTTGTCAATTTCCTTCGACGCTTTTCCTTCAATTTGACCCCCAGCTGTTTCTCAAGATTAGCGTAATAGGTCCTGGAGACCGTTCTGCCTTTTTGAAGATAGTCTACTAATAGCACACCTTCTGAATCCCAAAAGATGGAAGCCATCACTTTGTCTGCAGACAAAACCACCCTTGCTTTCTTTGGAGGTGGGGATCCAAGACGTTTCCACTGCTTTGACTGTTCTTTAGTTTCTGGTTGAAAATGATGAACCAAAGTCACATCCATAGTCACAAAGTGCTGAAGAAACTTTCAGAATCTGCAAACAAAAACGGCAAAGATTGTCTCTTGAGATGTTGAGACGCTGTCGTTTGTGATCAGCGTCAAGAAGTTTCGGGACCCATCGAGCAGGTACCTTTGTCATTTGAAAATCATTGTGAATAATGGCATGAACACGTTCCTGGGAGATGCCCAACTCAGTAGCAATGTACCGCTTAGTTAGTCGTCACGATTGTTTTTTTCAGTTTCAAACTTATTTTTTAAAAAATAAATGTACTCGTGTTTCTTATTTGTGAGAAAGGAAAACAATCTTTACTGTCAGGATTGCAAGAAGTGGTTGGCATGGTTACTACCTGACCTTCTCCTGGTGATGAGAGACTGGTTCTCAGTAAGTTTTTCCTGCTCGCTGCTAGCATGCTTTATACTGTTTGCTTCGGTATACCGCCGATTTTGTCTTAGGTATCAGTCTGCAGGCAAAACAGACAACCATTACAAAACCTTGACAACTCCTTCAGCCTTATCAGTAATCGCAAACTTACTTTGACACTTTCCTCCAGAGCTTCTCAGTCGCTGGGCTTGTACACGGATTCAAAATGTCGTGAAATCCGAAACTGTCGAGATTTTAGCGTACGTCAGACAGAATCTGTTGCGTAATTCATCCTCCGACGTAGAAAAGACACAGTCATCGTTCAACCTCCGAATTAGAAAAGTCGTAAAACCAGCGTTGTCCAACTTCCAGCGTAGAGAAGACACAGTTCTTAAGCCAGCGTTGTCCAACTTCCAGCGTAGAGAAGACACAGTTCTTAAGCCAGCATCGTCCAACCTGCGTCCTTAACTAAATCAGCAGATAAAAAAATTGAAACTTCCTAGCAAAAACATTACACAACCCCCCCCCCCCCAACAAAAACAAAAACAACTTCTAACATTCATAAATCAGTTTTCTATTCCGCCATGTTTCTGGCTAACTCCTATATCACGGCTGACTCGGGCCTTGGATAACTCCTTTCTTTCATAACTTAACCAGTGTATTCATTACATTTTACCACCATGGAAAGAATAAATACTGTAAGTTTTTGTTTTTGTCCACCAAGCTGGAATGAACAATATATTTAGCTTCCTTTAAACTTCTTTAAATTTCTGCCAATGTTCGGTTATTTATATTCCACTTTATTTGTTCACCCCCCCCCCCCCCCCCCCCACTTTCCCTACATTTGTTCATTCTACGGTTTTACGTCATCTACTAGGTTCCCTTCTTTACCCCCCTTTCTTTTTCACCTTCTTCTCTAGCGGCCTAGAGGTATTTATTGCCTCTTGATCTCTTTCCGGAGCCCCAGACCCCCCCCCCTTTTTCCACGCACAAACACCCGCATCGTTTTATCACCTTCACCGCCGCTACCATCAAATTGATTCAATTTGTTTTCCTTTGTGGTCTCCCTGCCTTGTCTTTAGGGCGCAGTTTGTTGTATTGTGTACAAGGAGGGATGCCACAAAGCTAACTTTTACATTTTCATTTTACTTATTTTATTACTACATGCTGTGCTTGTTTTTGTATGTAATCCTTCAAAAAGCGAAATATTGGATGTTGAAGGTTTATCATTTTGTGTGTTTTTTTTTCACTTCTCTCTCTCTCTCTCTTTCTCTCTCTCGCTTTGCAAACCCGTACCATATACTTCTGTCTACCTGTAAGTTTGTGTATCTTTCTTTCTGACGTACCCCCTTAAGTGTCTTTTGGTTGAGCTGGAGGTATGCATCTCCCGGTTACTCAGCATTGATATGTACCATTTTATTGTCAGTAAATTGCTTGATACATGTTCCATGTTTTGTGCATTTACAGTTTGATATCAGCGTTTATAAAATGCCATCTACAGTGTTATGTGAGAGAATTCCTCGAGCTTCGAAGCTTCGAAAAGAAATGATTAATAAATGTAATCTTGATTGCTTTTAGTGAGATGTTTGTAAAGCTATACCATTTTTGTAACAGTTACAGTTACTAAAGAATAACTAATGCCACAAGATGTGACTCAGTGAGAACAGACTACATACAAAAACATCACGTTAAATCACGTGGCCGCACAACTAACACCAGGCAGGTACCACAGACTGAGAATATATGGAAACAGAAAGAAAGGTGTGTCCACATAAAGAGAGGGGTGTCCATACAGGAGACGGACAGAAGAAAAAAAAAACAGCACTTTGAAATATTCCCCACTGTATGAAATAAGTCTTTGATGTCTTTAAACCCCAGGGACGCTGCAAGATTCCAGGAGAAAGAAGCAAGACAGGAAAGGACACATGACTGTGTCTTTATCTTCGTTCAAATTCTGATCTTAAACAGGGAATTATTCATGAGTAATCTGCTTTTTCACAGTGGCTACAGAAAGTAAATAGGGCGTGAGAAAAATGATGTTAGGAGGGGGGTTAGTTCTCTAATGCACAGAAAGAGAGAGCGAGTGAGAGAGAGAGAGAGGGAGAGAGTGAGAGGTCATAATGCGTCTACTCAGTATTTATTACTTTCTAAAACAGTTGCCGAACATCGTGATCACACTCACATGTCACTTTTTCTTGTCGCTTTTATTATCATCCTCGTCTACAGCATCAGCCAAACAACCGGCTCACACAAACGGGATAGGAGGCTGGACATACTGCCTGTCTGTCAGAGAGTTTAAAGTTTCCCTGAAAAAGATTTTCAGAGACTAGGCCTGTACTTATTATCAGTAATTTTACTGTGTTAAATTTATCAAGATGGTTTCTGCTGTATTTGCCAATATTGTTATTTGTTATATTTATCAAGAAGTTTCAGTTATTATACTGGCACATTTTCAACATTGGTGTTGTGTTATTTAGAATTATAATGATGTGTTGCAGGTACACCCAAGTTATGGGCTTAATATATACTGCTACTACTACAGTGCAAACATACCTGAGGTGGCCCCAGAAAAACACGCCCTTTTGCCTTACGAACTGCGCACGGCCGACAAGTTAGTATCTTTATCTCATTCTGAACATTCTAATTCAATATGCCAAACTTTTTAGTTTAGATCTAGATCAGTGTTATGAAGTATTTATTTTAAATACAGATCTATAATTTGTTTTATATGATTTGTGGTTTGTTACACTTTCTTACAATCGTAAACAATGTTATCCAACAATATCCATAAGACACGTGTTATTATTTTTTTTCTAATCATAGATCGTGGATATCATGTGACAGGATGCCTATTATTAATGTACACATCAGTATACAACTGTGATCACTTAACTGCACAGCAAACTCATGTGATTGCAGTTGTATTTTTCTCTTGTAATTTTTTAACAGCTATTAAACGGTTGTTGATAGATTAGTAAAGTAACAGAGCACAGTATTGTACGGTTAGACCTTGAAGAAATCGTAAACAAAGCAATTTTAGACATGAGAGAAAGAAAAATGCCGGGAGAACTACCTGGGACTTGAACCGAGGACTCTAGTGGGACGAGCAGCCGTCTAGCCAAAATAGAAAAACGCACTCATCAATTGATCTATCGGTATAAGTGATTACATCTTCTAGAGGTGTGCATTAATTAATGCGTTCATTTATTTCATCTTGTGTGTTTCTTACCGTCCATTCTGGGCATTTCCTTGTGAGGGTTGTGTTTAGTTTAGTGAGATTTTGATGGGCCTCGCTGCAAGTAATCCATTCAGGTTCGGTTGAGACGTGTTGTTCGTCAGTAATTATACGTACTGAGACTTTTGCTACAGCGATGTGGGATTTGCCTCTTTGTAATCTAAATCCTTCGATCACATGAAGGTTAGTATGAAGTGGGCGAGTTTTACTGTTACAGATATTGATGTATTCCTTCACATGTGCACACCAGTGGCAGATTTGTAGACAAAGAAAAAATGGAAAAAAAAAGAAAAGAACGGGAAATGACAATGAGAGACAACAAACGCTATTTAAACAATATACTATTGAAAACAGAAGAAACTTTAAAATCTCGTTCAAAACCAAAAAAGTTGATTTATGATGTTTTTAACAGAGATAAAGTTTATGAGGAAGTGAATCTCTGAAAGAAATGGCACCCAGATTTTGAAAGAAGAAGATAGTGACTTAAATGAAAGGTTTGGGAAGATAAAAATAGTATCAAAGTAAGGAAAGACCAAGCAAACAAGATCTTAGATGTGGGAGATATGGTTAAAATTGAAATCGGTAACTAGGTACAGATTACAGTCTGTAGTAAACATTCCACATGCTGAGATGAATAGTCTGAGCCTTGACTTTGAATGCAATTTGACTAAGAATGCTCCTCAAATATAAGTTCAAAAGTATGTTGCCAACAACACTGCCAGCAATTAGGTTTCTCCACAATACATTTCGAGGCATCAATGGAGAAATTGGAGAGATTGGTTTGTCTGCAGTCAACAAAAAATACCATTATAGTGTTTCCCATGCTAGTTATTCTTGCATATAACTACACATCCACGTCAAAGACAGCACTAGTATCACTGAAGGCTCTATGGCTACAAGAAAGTGGTGGAAATTTTCAGTCCCAAGCTAACCACTTTCTTCTTACCACCAAGCCGTCAGTGCTGTCTCTTTTTGCCATCTTTCTCTCGTTTCTTCTTTCACTTCATTTAGTTTCTCGGCTTATCTTACCTATTTGTCCATCTCTGAAAAAAAAACTGTTTGGGTAGCTTAAGAAATACTTTTCCCGTTTTAACTTTCTTTTTTCTTATGCGAACTTTTTGAGATGTATGTTCTCGTTTTCCTTTACGAAAACTGGCATGATATTTACAACAATAATCAAGAGAACATTCACGACAACTGGTGTCTGATAGTCTCACACAGAGACAACATGGCGCAGCCTCCAGGACACGATGTCTACGCTTTAAATAAACATTAGATTTAAAATGTGCAATGCTGTATAAATAAATCACAATTCACACTAACTTCCACTATGTCACCCAACAATTTGGGAACACCAGAGTCACTTATCAACAATCATCCCAATCGTGCCTGATATATTTAAGCGCTGTACACACCCACGCGCGCACGCACGCCACATATACATACACCTACTCCCTTAGTATATTTTATTGTCGCAAATAACCACGAAACAAGACATATCGTATCAACATGGGGGTATTTATTGTTATAATTAGATTAATATCTCCCCTCCCCCCCTCCCAAAAAAAAACCTAGTCCCACCTTCCCTACTCCTCAGATAAAATAGAAACAAGAACTCACAACCACCATCAGTCTGTTTTTTTTCGGGTGGTGGGGGGGGGGGTCTTTCTTTCACCCGCCGAAGTTAGAAGTGATACACGAATGGACACCTCTCTTCCCGCCGAAGTTAGAAGTGATACACGACTGGACACCTCTCTTCCCGCCGAAGTTAGAAGTGATACACGACTGGACACCTCTCTTCCCGCCGAAGTTAGAAGTGATACACGACTGGACACCTCTCTTCCCGCCGAAGTTAGAAGTGATACACGACTGGACACCTCTCTTCCCGCCGAAGTTAGAAGTGATACACGACTGGACACCTCTCTTCCCGCCGAAGTTAGAAGTGATACAGGACTGGACACCTCTCTTCCTCACCTCCCTCCTATCCTCCCTCCGGCTCCCAGTGCGACTAACACTAAACACCAGGAAGAAAAGATTTTAATGCCCACACGTTTCTTAACATGTGGACAGAACGATGATAATATGGTTAGAGCTAACACCTGGCTCTCTTTCATTCTCCTCCTTCAAAAAAGAGGCAGGTACCTTTTTTTAATAACCATATGACAGATGCGTCTTTAGCGTGATTCGAACCACTTGCCTTTCGTCATGAGAAATAAGTACGCTAACGATTTAACCACTCCAGGATTAATCGTGACACCTAACACACCACAGACAACTGGATGATCTGAGTGGTCCAGTGTGGTAGCGTCACTGCAGCTGGCTCGTTCTTATGTGGGCTGTACCGCTAGTTCCAGTAACCGACGCAAACTGTGTGTTATTGATCCTTCGTTTCGGTCCAATATCAGGAAAAAACATATTACATAACTGCTACCCATTTCCTGTTTGTTAATGAAGTGTACAATAAGCCACGCCCATGTTTATGCACGGTGGCCTAGTTAGCTGAATGGTTAGGCGCTCCGTTTACTGATCAGGTGGTACCGGATACAAGTCCAGCAGTGCGTTTTTTTTTTCTGGTACATACCAAACAGGCCCCGGGGTCCAAAACCCTAGAAAATTGGGCACTAGAGAAATCTGGGAAGGTAAATGCGGGCATTTCGTGATACTGACCACATCACACTTTCACGTGCTGAAGGTCGTGGAAGTACGGGCCCAACTACGTGTACCAAATGTGAATTGATACAAGGAAACGGCAGTTTTACCTTTATCTTTACTATATTTATATACAGTTTTACTTTCATAAAACATTCATCAGCTACATATGTCCCAGCTTGTCATGTCAACCCACGCTCATCACCAGCCGTAAATAACGCCGCTGTTTCTAAACTTTCCTCTACAGGTACGACCTTATAAAGGCTCCAGCAGGCTTCAAACGTTGCAGCGACAGGCAGACTGGGTAGATCGGCCAACAAGACGAGTTAAAACAGTCAGAACACTTGAAAAAGAAAAATTCACAAGAATACTCTTTGGCTCTTAGATTCTTAAGCGCACCTTTTTTTTTCTTGTTTGTTTTGTTTTGTTGTCATTTACTTCAGTAAAGTTTAATATTTCGCAGTTGTCGAAATTCCGTTTTCATTTTTCTCTCGTATGATTATGTTTATATTTGAATAAACAGAGACCAAATATGAGAATTCCATTGTTTAGTGTCTTTATTTCATGTCTCTATCTGTTTAATTATACGTTTTAAAGCCTCGTTAGAGCAGTTTTTATGTATAGTTCTCTTTCTGTTCGCGTTGAAGTTGGTGTTGCAGGTGATTATGATGATTATGTTGCTGTTTACGTTATTGTTCTTGTCGGGAGTATTTATGCTGTTGTAATTTGTTTTCCTTTCACTGCTGATGGTGCTATTCTTTTCATGACACCTTTTTTCATTAGATACATACTCTGTTACTTGGTACACATATATATTTCTGCTTTATGTTTTAGATAGATAGATAGATATATCTATCTATCTTTTTTAATAACCAGATGATAGATAGATAGATAGATAGATAGATAGATAGATAGACAGATAGACAGATAGACAGACAGACAGATAGATAGATAGATAGATAGATAGATAGATAGATAGATAGATAGATAGATAGATAGATAGATAGATAGATAGATAGATAGATAGATAGATAGATGAAATGATTATTCCAGAAACAAATGTGTTCGCATCTGTTGTCAGCATCAGAATATTTTGCTTTGATGTTGTCATTGACAACATAATTTATATACAATGCATGTTTATAAATTGCATAAACTTCGGCGTAGATCCGTTAAAAATCGCGATGAAATTTATGGGAAAATATTCCTTTATATTTACAGGCTAATTTTGAATGTACATTTAGATCACTTCGATGAACTCTGGTCCCAGCTGGCTGTACCCTTTTCAGAGACAGATCATTCCATTTCAGCAGCCAATAGGTCAAGGTAGGCCATGCGAGAAATACATCAGTAATGACACCATTAGAAAGAAAAAGCCCCTTCCCCGCCCCCACAATGAGTATTACTGGTTCAGATATCTGTTTCCACTGGGACAGACAAGAAGTCTCATAATTCCAATGGCTACACTTATTGTTTTATTCTATAAAGATGAAAAGTGCTATTAATACGTCAAATGCAAAGATTAGAGAAGGTAAACCGAAGCTCTGGAAATGGAGTGTATGCACCAGTTTGGATATAGTTCGAATTTCTTGATCAGAAAATCAGAGGAACTACGAAGTCAATATATTCATTCATTCATTCATTTGCTTGTCCCCTGCGGAAGGAACTTTGCCTCCCTAACAGCACTCCTGTAGGTCTCTCGGTAGTGAGCAAGATGGCCTGCTGTTGATGCATCCATTTGAAGATCATCAACGATGTCTTGCAGCCATCTTTGCCTTGGTCTTCCTCTCTTTCTGTTTCTCATTGTGCACCCTTCTAAGACGGTCTTCTCTAAATTATCATGACGTTTAATGTGTCCAGATTATTTAAGTTTTCTCTCTTTAATCCTCGTTACTAGCCAACCTTCTTCAATATTAAATTCTTGTAGTATAGATATATTTGTTCTTTTTTTGTGACCACGATATTTGAAGAGCTCTTTTGCAGAATTTCCATTCAACGGCATTTATGTGTTTCTCAGCTGTTTTGTTAAGTGTCCAGGTCTCACAGGCATATGTTGCGAAGGGAAGGATGCAAGCCCTTAAAAATCTTATTTTTGTATTTATGTCATGTTCCTCTCCACACATTCTTTAGTTGTTTTACTATCTGAAGAGCGATATATGTCCTCCTTTTAATTTCCTTATTGTATCTCCATTATTAGTCAGCAGTTGTCCAAATTATTCAAAACTCTCCATTTCTTCCAGTTTTTCCTCCTTGATACACATTTCAGCTGCCTTGTTTGTTTTGTCAGTTGTCATCAATTTAGTTTTACTCACATTAAGATAGAGGTTTTGCTCTTCACTGTTTTTACGGACTGACATAATTAGTTTTTCCATTCCTTTTTGTGTTGTGGACAGTAACACTGTGTCAGCAGCATATATAATCTTTGGTATTTCATAATCTTCATTTGTTATGTCATCGTAATATTCTTTGTCTGCGTCTTCTCTCATTCCTCATTATATTTTCAGTATACAAGTTAAATAATTAAGGCGACAATATGCACTCCTGACGGACCCCTTGTTTTATGTTAAACCAAGTTGTTGTTTCACCATTTATTCTTACTGCTGCCTGTTGGTCTAGATAGAGGAGTGATGTTAATTGTATCAAATATGTTGGAAATCCCATTTTGTTCCTTTATTTCCCAAAGTTTCAGGTGTTGTACGCAATCAAATGCCTTTGAGTAGTCTGTAAAATATAAATATAGATTTACATTAAAATCTGCATTTCTCTATTATTAATCTTAGATTGAATATATGATCTCTTGATCCTCTTCCTTGCCTGAAACCAGCTTGGGACATATTGACTTCTTCTTCTATTTTCTTACGAAGTCTGCCCATTGTGATCTTAGCAGAATTTCACTAGCATGACCTACCAGGGCAACAGTTCTATAGTTTATGCATAATTTCAGGTTACCCTTGTTTGGCAGTGGTATGAATACAGTTCTTGTCCAATCTTTTGGCCAAACACTTGAATGCCATATCTTTTTACATAGTGCATGATAGATTACTGCACATTCCTTTCCTCCTGCTTTAAAAGGTTCAACTGCTATCTCATCACATCCTGGTGATTTACCATTTTTCTGATTCTTTATTGCCCATAAAACTTCTTCTATTGTCGGTTCGGGTTATTTCACTGCAATAATAACTCACACTGTTGATTTCTGCTTTCACAATCATTTGTTTCATACAATTCTCCGCAATATTCCTTCAATCTTTCTAGAATTTCCTCTGTCTCTGTCAAGGTAATCCCCATCTCGTCACATATTATATTTAGCTTAGGTGTGACATTTCTCGTCAATGTCTTCATTTCTTTAAACATTTCACTATCTCCTCCACATTTCTGATGTCCTTCTATTCTTTCACAACAATCTTGAATGTATTGTTTTTTTTTCTTTTCTTATGTTTCTTCGTACTTCTTTTGTTAAATATTTATAATCCTCTGTGTTGTTGTTTGTCACTTTCAATTTTGTCTTCATTTATTTATGCCGTTTTAAAAGTTCTAGTGTACCTGCTGTAATCCATCCATTCTTATGTGTTTTCTGTACTGGAACCACGTCTTTAGCTTTTGTTATTAAGATATCTCTGGCCTGCGTAGCCAATTCATCTGGTGTCATTTCCTCATGTATAGCCATCAAGATTTCGAAACGGTTCTTCACTTCTATACCATATTGTTCTGGTATTTTTGTAAGACCAAAAGCTGAGTGGTCTTGATCCCGTAACTGTCTTTTTTATCTTAATGTCTGCTATTAATAACTCATGGTAATTGTCACAATCAGCACCTGGTAAAGTTTTTGCTGATATTATACCTGATCTCCACCTTCTTTGCACTAAAATGTAATCTATTTGATTCTTGGTTTTCCCATCAGGTGATGTCCATTTGTAAAGTCTTCTTGGATGTTGTTTAAAAAGTGTGTTAGCAATTATTAGCTGATTTTCTATGCAAAAAGCCATTAGATTGTCACCTGCCTCATTTCTAGGTCCTATGCTAAATTTCCAAACAACATGTCCTTCATCTTCTGCTCTTTCTGTACCAATCTTTGCATTAAAATCTCCCATTATTAATACAGTATCATTTTTCCGTACCTGGTCTACCGTCGTTTGCAGTGTGTTATAAAAGTCTTCTACTTCGCCTTATTCTAGACAACAACGTGAACGAAATATAAAATAACTTTGTCAGTTGTGTAATTAAGATTTTAAAAAGAGCAATATAGTTTACTGCAAACAATTCTAGATGGAAAAAAGAAAGAAAACATTGCGTTGATTCGGTCTTTATGGAAAAAAAATTATTTCATAGTACAAGAGTCATGTTTACGATATATACGGTCTAGTGCTAGGTATGCCTCATTGGCAGCCAATAACCTCGTTAAATATTTATGGGATTTGCAGGTGTAGACAGAGAAAAGATCACAAAATGATAAAATACGTCATTTGACCAAAACTCTTAAAAAGCAGAATAATCATTTAAAGGCATAACTAAAGTCTGTTTTAGGTTAAAAAAAATTAGATTAGCCCAGTGTTCATGACGTTTAATAGGCCGATTTGCCAACAAATTTGGAATACATGTAAGATAAGTCTTCTTTATATAAGAGATGAAGAACTGCATGTACATAATAATATTTATTCATGCGTACAGTTTTGAAACTTTTAATATATCTCAGTTTTTAAAAATCACAAAACACTCACACGCGCACACTTAATTTTTACTTCTGGTCAATATATCCATCGGTTATACTGTCACGGCTGTACGAGGTATCCTCGGTCAGGTAATGAAACTCTCTGAACCCCGTCAGGTAATGAAACTCTCTGAACCTCGTCATGTAACGAAACTCTTTGAACCCCGTCAGGTAATGAAAGTATCTGAACCCCGTCAGGTAACGAAACTCTCTGAACCCCGTCAGGTAATGAAACTCTCTGAACCCCGTCAGGTAATGAAAGTATCTGAACCCCGTCAGATAACGAAACTCTCTGAACCCCGTCAGGTAACGAAACTCTCTGAACCTCGTCATGTAACGAAACTCTTTGAACCCCGTCAGTAATGAAACGCGTTGAGCTTAGTGACATTATCACAGTGTAGGTCTGCACGATTCACAACAGCATCTTGGTGCTGAAAATTGATACAAGTATCTCCTTGATTTTGTTAACTTCAGGAGCTTTTGTTTCTGGAACTTGTTTCCAGAGATAAAAGTGTAGACTAAGATTTATGGATCATCTTCAGACCCTGCTCCTTCTGTAAATGTGTAAAGTGAGTTTGAAAAGAGCACAGATAAAATATGTCGGCGGATCAGCACAGTATATGTCAGTGAACCGCACGTGTGCTGGGAGCTGTTTGTATTCAGTTGTCCAGTCCAACTTGCTAAATATTCTCTTTTTTTCCGATTTGAACAAAAAAAGTGTTAAATGCGTCATTTCGTATCTTTAAATTGACAATTTGCAAATCTCCCACCTGGTTTAATAGACCAGGTGCACAGAAAACACAACATTTACACGAAGGAGAGAGGAACAGTCTAGTTCTGTCCGTAAGAAAACTGTACTAATGCTTTCACATTTTCAACATAATCTTTCTTATATATCTGAATGTTTTTCATTCTGTCGTGGTCCAATCAGGCCGCAGCTGGTTTAGAATATGGAAGTTGCCGCTAAGACCAGTCAGTCACAGTGAAAAACTCTCAGATAAGACCTGTCAGTCAAAGTTAAAAGCGCTCAGCTAAGACAATACTTCAGTATGTGGACACATGTTACATCACAACAGTTTGGTGGATTAGAGGTGGGAGTGGAGGTGAGTAAATATTTTTACCGGTTACATAACGAATCTCCGAGGCATAACTGCCATCCACCCATCCATCCATCCATCCATCCATCCATCAATCCATTCATCCATCCACCTATCCACCCTTCCATCAATCTATCTACCCACGTACCCATGCACTCACTCATCTATCCACCCACCCATTCACTCACCCCACCCACTCATCCATACACCCATCCTTCCGTTTGTTCCAGTAACCAATGCAAACTGTATGCGAGCTGAATGACCCTGTTGCATGTGGATTATTGATTCACTGTTTCGGTCCAAATATCAGGAACAAAATTACATAACTGTTATCCATTCCCTGTTGTTCAATGAACCGCACAATAAGCCACGCCCATGTTTACGCACGGTGGGCGGGTTAGCTGAGTTTTTAGACGCCCTCTTTGCTAATACGATGGTACCGGGTTCAAGTCCAACAGTGGGACTTTTTTCTGGTACAAAGGCCCCGGGGTCCCAAACCCTCTAAAAGTGGGTACTAGAGAAATCCATCCTTCCATCCATACATCCATAAATCAATCCATCCATCCATCCATCCATCCATCCATCCATCCATCCATCAATCCATCCATCCATCAATCCATCCATCAATCACTAATTCCAGTCATCCATCAATCCATCAATCAATCAATCAATCAATCAATCCATCCATCAATCCATCCATACATCAATCCATCCATCAATCAATCAATCCATCCATCCATCCATCTTTCCATCAATCCATCCATCCATCCATCATTCTGATCATCATAAAAAATACATTAGGAATTAGATTTGTGTGAAAGTGAATGATCCAATTCCACAAGTGGTAGTAATATGAGACAGAAAAGTATGAAATAAGAAAGGTAGAGATAAACTGCCACGAGGTAAAACCTAGTAAAGACAACCAGTATTTCAGCAAGGAACGTCTTCTTTGAAAGAAACAAATAAGCAAGATAAGATATTGTTACAACAACGGTGCGGCACCACAAAGTTAGCTATATCCTGTAACTGTGACGTGCTGCTTTATTCGTAATGTCCCTATATCATTGGGCTCCTCCTGTTATTTTCCTCTCAACATTTCCCTCAAGTATGGCTTCTGTTATTGTATTGTAGATCTTGAAGTGAGAAAGATATTATAACAGTGTGATGTGAGAATTTACATCATGATTATCATTATCATCATCAGCAGGTGCCGTGCCGACTGGCGTTGGTCATTATGCTTCTCCAGAGTACACAATCCTTCATGCAGGCCATCAGCTCAGTTGGTGATCTCCTCTCACATCATCTCATCAGACTGGCCAGTATCATTTCTCTTGGTCTTACTCTTGATCTTCTTCCTTCTATTTTGTCTGTTGTTATAATATTTTCAATGCCTCCCCCCCTCCTCTCATTGCATGTCCTATGAAAGTACATTGTCTGTTATTTTTTGACAAGATTTTTTGTCTCTCCAGCTCTTCTCCTACATTCTTCATTAGTTATTTTTGCTGTCCAGGGGATTCGCAACATTCTAATAAACCACATTTCTGCTGCTTCCAATTATTTTTGTGCAGACCTGCCTATTGTCCATGATTCACATCCTTATAACAAGATAGGTTCAATATAGCATTTTAGGACTCGTTTTCTAACATTCATTGATAAGGATGTGTTGGATAATAAGTTTCTCATTCTCTGAAATGCAGTCTGTGCTTGACCTATTCTGTTCCTAATCTCTGTTCTGCATTTCCCATCTGAAATAATTAATTTATACTTTTCTGTTTTCAATTTAAAACTTTTTAATATTTCTCCTTTTTCTGGTTGTTCTGCCAGCACTTACAGACTACTTTCATAAATGTGAAAACATGAACATTGCCTTAATTAATAGTGTTCGATTTTTGCACAGAACTGAACTCTGCATTTTATAAATTTACTCGGTGTTTAATTTCAATGTTTATACAACATCATGTTCCTAGAACTAGGGATCCATGTGAGAAAACGAAAGGTCATCAGATAGACTACAAGGACAAGTGACTTGAATGAACAACAAAACTTAAAAAAAACAACAACAACAAAACTGGCGTGCCAAAAATTACAGTAGAGAAATGTATGATTCTTCTTCAGCGTTCGAGGTTGTTGGTCACTTCAGATCCTGATCCCTGTCGACATGGCAAAGCTCGCAGTCCTCTCCAGATCCTGATAGGTGTCCCAAAGCTTTTGTTCCAAGCTTGCATCTCACGTCTCAGGTCTGCATGGTTTGGGCACTCTTGAAGAGATATTGCTCGGGATGTAGCTGGATTAGACAAACAAAGCACCGTGCACCCTTGAAAAGAAAAAAAGGAAAGTAGACTTCTAGATGACGGTCAGGGATGGAAGAAAAGGTTTAGGTCCGGGAGAGAGCCTTTGCGTCATAACAGGCTAGATGTTACCAGTTGTGATGCTTCTGTAGAAGTTTGTATGTGTGTGTGTTTATCCTTTTCTTCAGGACAATATATAGTTACAAAGGTTCTCAAAATGTAGGAGTTTTGTGCTGTCCTTTTTAGGACAAACGCAGTATTTTTTTTTGTAGTGATTTTGCTGACCTTGTGACAGAAGTTCGTTTTTTTTTCATCGAGGAACTTATGTGTTGTTCTATATATTTGAAGTATGTGAATTTGGCTTATTTTTTATCCCTGGTATTATAATATAGAACTTATGACTTCCAATGGCACACCTTTATATTGCCAGAATATATCGTGTTCATGCATGCGAAATGTTCCTGCCGCGTGGAAGAAGCAGTTTTTCAGCACATCTCATATAACATCACTCTCATCTTCCTCATATTAAACTGGTGTCTGGACGTTCTGGAATCTGGACTCCATCCCCCACATGGACACTTACAGCTGGCAGCAATCAAGATCAAACAAATCATCCAGTAAACTAACAAGAGGTAAAAAGTACGATGAACTGAATATAGGAAGACGTGTGCTAAAGGTAGACGCTATCGTCTTCTGTTCGGTAGAGGTGAACCTGCGGACAATATTAGGCTAAACATGTTTATGGGTAGTGGCCCGCTGGGGAGGACACCAGAGTGAAAAAGGGAGGGGAACCAAACTACAAATAAGAAATGACACCATCAGGGCAAAATTTGGAGTAACACCATTGCTACACTATATCCAGAAACAGCAAGTCAAATGGTTTGACCATATTACACGGTTACCACCAGACAGTATATCACAAACAACAGTCACACTAAGATTCGTAAGTAACGGAGAAAGAGGCCGCCCACGTAGGAGATGGAGAGAGGAAATTACAGAAGCATTAAATATCCCATTATATAAAGCAAATCGTCGAGCCCTATCTAGACGTCTATTTGTCCCCTCAACACCGAAATGTATATGAGGAAAGAGACAGGACAAGACAAGACAAGACTACAAAAACAAATTATTGTTTAATGTAACAGTCTTTTAATACTGCACTTGCACATTCAGTTGTTCCAAAGGCAGTGACGTATATGTTGTGACTGATCTGTGCCATACAAAGTCACATAGTAATATGAGGCAACAAAGTATGAAATAACAAAGGCAGAGATCAAATATAACGAAGTAAAGCGTAGTAAAGACAAATATTATTTCAGCAAAAAATGTCTTCTTCAGAAACAAACAAAAAACAAAATAAGATAAGTGTTAAATGTCACATAGGACTCCCATGGCAATTAGTCAAGTTCTCCTGTCTTCGGCGAGCTTTTCAACCTCCTCAAAAGATGTTATGCTTATTAATGTGGCCTATCTTAACAGTCTCCTCTTTAGAGTTTCACGTGGTCGTCTTCTTTTTCTTCGGCCTGTTGTGTTTCCATTTGATAGGTTGTTTTGGGATGTGGAATATGGCTATGTAACAGAGGATGTGGAATATGGCTATGTAACAGAGGATGTGGAATATGGCTATGTAACAGAGGATGTGGAATATGGCTATGTAACAGAGGATGAGATGAAGAAGTAACGGACGCAAATTCAGACTTGTCAAACGATATCAAAACTGAACACAAAGACAAAATGAAGAAAAGTGGGGTACTGTTAGTTCGAGATTTAGCAGATAAAAAACAGCTAGATCACCCAGAAAAAAGGATTCTTGAAGGTCAATGCTGCTTTTGCAGTTCGAATTCTAACCTCCTTTCTGGTGTCACCATCCTGGTCTGTAGAGATTGAATGTGAATATTTTTTGTTGGTTAAATGGCACAATCTTGTCAAAAGTAGTTGGGAAAGAGTTATTCACTGGGCAGGCTAATTTTAGGTTGGCAGAAACTGAATTAAGGTAATAAAAGAAATGGATCACCTGGATGTGTTGGGCGTCAGTGAAATACGATGGGCAGAAGCAGTGAAAAGAACAGCGGAAAACCGTAAGTTAATAATATATTCCGGCAGAGACGATGGGAAATACCAGGAAGGAGTGGGTATAATTATGTCATCTGCGGCAGCAAAGAACCTTACAGAATGCGAACCAGTGAACAGTCGTATGATAAGAGCGCGATACAAAATAAGGCACTGAAAAATGGCAATCATGCACCAACGAACGATACATATGATGAAATAAAAGATGATTTCTATTACCATCTACAACAACTTATCAACAAAGTACCTAAACACGACATAATAATTGAAATAAGATTTCAACGCCAAGGTAGGAAAAGATAACACCAACTTAATGGAAAAAGATGGAATTGATACAATAAATCAGAATGGAGAAAGATTAATTGAAATACGTTTAATAGACGACATGGTCATTGGAGGAACCGTATTTCCACCCAAAACAGCATGGTTATCTCAATATGATAGAACCAGAAATCACATAGCTCATTTTGTATTTGAAAACAATTCAGAACATATCTGGTAGATGTAAGAGCATTTAGGGGTGCAGATGTCAACAGTGATCACAACATTTATACAGGGAGGATAAGACTTAAACTGAAAAATCAACACAAGAAATCAATTCTCATAACGATACACTGTCATAGAATACAAGAAGAAAATCCCAACAGTGATTTCAATTTGGAACTTACCAAATATTTCACATCACTCAAAGAGATAGACGAGACAGATATAGATGAATTATGGAATGCATACAGCACAGCCATAATCAAGGCAGCAAAATCAAGTGCTGGACTGCAATCAACAAGTAGAAAAGCACGGATATCAGATAGCACTTGGAAATACATGCATGAAAGAAGAACAGTTAAATTAGCTATGTTGAATGTAGGGACAGATCTTGGAAAAGTTTTGGCAAAAGCAACATACAAAGAACTATACAATAAAGTAAAAAGTTCAGCTTGAAGAGACAAAAGAGAATATATGGACAATATGGCAGAAGAAGCAGAAAATGCAGCAAAAACAGGAGACAGCAAAACTCTATATAACATACAGAAGAAGCTAACAGGTGCTATTACCCCCAGAGAAAGAACAGTCGTGAGCAAAACAGGCAACCTATTAACATCAAGTAAAGACCAAAAGCACAGATAGGATGAACACTTTCAAGAAATACTTAATCGACCACACCCCAATGAATTAATAAATCTTGAAACCGATTTACCACTCCCACAACTAAATGTCAACTTAGATGAAGTTACACTGAATGAAACTGAAACAGCAGTGAATCTACCAGCTAACAACAAAGCTACAGGTGAAGATGAAATAACAGTCGAAATGTTAAAAGCTATTAAAAGTGACAACATGACCCAACTACAAAGAATGTTTAATAAAATTTGGAAAGAAGAAAAAGTCCCTTCTAAATGGAAAAAAAGAATCATTGTTAAAATACCTCCAAAAAGCAACTTCAGTGATTGCAATAATTGGATGGTTGTAATCTTACAATCAGTTGTATCAAGGGTGTTTTGTAAAGTGATTCTGAATTAAGGATGAGGTGGATACTGCAATGAGAGAAGAACGAAGAGGCATGATTTCGAAAAGGGAGAAGCTGTCTCCACTAGATATTTACTCTAAGAATAATACTTGAAGAACACATTGAAGAGCAGAAACAATTAATCCTGAACTTCATAGACTTTAAGAAGGCATTTGACAGCATACACAGAGATTCATTGCGGAGAATTGTAAGACTATATGGAATATCATCTAAAACCGTCAACATCATTAGAGATCTCTACAACCGATATGTTTGTGCAGTCAAGACAGAAGAAGGAATGAGCGAATGGTTTCAGATTGAAGCAGGCATGAAACAAGGATGTATATTATCTCCACTGCTTTTTTGGAATTACCATAGACTTTATAATGAAAAGATGCTGTACAGTTAAAACCGGCATTGATTGGGTACATGGGACCCACATAGAAGATGTTGATTTTGCAGATGACATAACTCTTGCCAGTGACAATGTGAAATCGATGCAGGAAAAAAAGGATTCCTTGTCTTCCTTGGCTAGCTAATTAGGTATTGAAATTAACAAAGACAAAACAAAACAAAAATGAAACTTCCTCATTAATCAAGAAGGAAAGATATATGTAGAAGGAGCAGTTGTTGATGAAGTAAACCAATTTACCTTGGCAACTACATAGACAAGGATGGTCATACCAGGAAGGAAGTTAGAATTAGAATTGCAAAAGAAGCATTGTCCTTAGAAAATCTTGCGAACATATGGCATTCAAAAGTTATAAGCACAAAAACCAAGTTAATTCAAATGTGATATAAACCCTCATTTATGCACACGGAAGCTGGAAATCAACTAAAGAAATAGACAAGAAATTAGACTCTTTTGAAAACAAATGAGTAAGAAAAATACTTCGTACAAAGTGAAACGAATTCAATAGCAACGCAGAGATAAGACAGGTGAGCAAATAACAACATGTCTCATGGGTGATCAGAAAAAGATGGACGCATGTAAGCCATGTGATGAGAAGAAACAATCAGAGAATTGAAAAACAAGCTGTCAAGTGGAGCACACCAGGCCGAAGAAAAAGAGGCAGACTACGTGAAACTCTAAAGAGGACATTGTTAAGAGAAGCCGGTTTAGTGGGCATAACATCCCTTGATAAAGTTGAAAGACTCACCGAGAACAGGAAAACTTGGCAAACGAGTATGCGAGCGCCATGTGACGTTTAACGGAAGAATTGTCAAAGTATGAAAATTGGTTATCTTCTTCTACAATCTACATTTTTACTGCTTGATTAATAGGAAGTTTAATTATTTTTGTTTTTTCCTTGTTAATTTCAAGTCCTATTTTCCCTAGCCTGCGAATACAGGGTATCTGTTCTTTCTTGCATCGGGTTCACATTGTCACTGATAAGAACTATGCCACCTGCAAAATCAAGATCTTCGAGTTCGGTTACATGTACCCAATCAATACCTGTGTTACATGTGCAGCATTTTTTCATTATGAAGTCTGCGGCTAATTCCAAAAAGCAAAGGATATAGTATACATCCTTGTTTCAGGCCTGTTTCAATCTGGAACCATTCACTCATTTCTTCTTCTGAATTGACTGTACAAACATTGTAGAGATCCTTAATGATGTTGACAATTTTAAATGGTATTCCACACAGTCTTACAATTCTCTACAATTAATCTGTGTATGTTATCAAATGATTTTTTTTAAAGTATATGAAGTTCAGGATTAATGGTCTTTGCTTTTCAATATGTTCTTCAAGCATTATTCTTAGAGTAAAGATTTGGTCAAGGCAGCTTCTTCTCTCCTCGAAATCCTGCTTTTTCTTATCTCATTGCAGTATCCACTATATCTCTGAGTCTATTTGGAATGACTTTGCAAAATACTTTTGACACATCTGATAATAAGGTTACTCCATTCCTATTATTGCAGTCACTAAGATTGCTCTTTTTGGTATTTTAACAAAGATTTCTTTTTTCCATTTAGTATGGAACTTTTCTTCTTTCCAAACTATATTAAACATTATCTGTAAGTTGGTTCATGTTGTCAATGTTACTAACTTTTAACATTTCGGCTGTTATTTCATCTTCACCTCCAGCTTTGTTGATAGTCATTAAAATCACTGCCGTTTCAGTTTCGTGTAGTTTAATTTCATCTAGATTGACATGTAATGTAAAATAATTAGATGTGCTTAGTATTATCTTTCTTTGAACAGTTCTGTTATATGAAAAACGAAAACAATAGACCATGATATTTTGAATGAACTGAACTCAGGACGAACATGGAAGATAACTGACATAAATATAAAGTATACATTTACAGTAATACCTCGGGTAAAAAAAAGGAATATTAAACAATTTATGTACAACGTTTACAGTTGATACTTTTGACTGAAATTTGAAATGAACTGTTAGATCTTTAGCTAATTTTCACATCAAAATATCACTCACGTGGGAAGTACTTTTCACGTTTTGTATGCCGTTATAAGAGAAGCATTAAATGGGAAAACACTCAGATATACCACTCTGATGCTCTTTGCATACACTCCATCAGTGGGTTTAGCCATCTGACACCATATCGTTAAGCACACACTGTGTGAAATATCATTGAGCAGATAATACATATTCATATAAACCATAGTGACATGTCAAGGCTTAGAGTACCATCAATAATGCCTGTCTTTAGAACTGGGAATACTTGTATAAAACGGAACATTACATTTCTGGGTGTATCTCACAAATTGTAAGATGCAATTTAATCAGCAATTATAATTTTATTAATAAAATTTTCATAATTTTTCGATATTCATAATATATCCATATTTTTTTAGATAGGAAAACAATATAACAGCGTAGGCACAGCTCATGTCACCAGTACAACAAGTTCTACACCATCGTTCGTGATGTTTGGAAAGATGTGGTTTCTGAAGAGTCTACTATTCTGTGTCCTGGTAGGACAGGTCAATGCTGAAAGTAAGATAAATTCTATTCCAGTACTGATCATAATTTGAAATATAAAATTAAATGCAGAAACGTAGATGGAAATATAGAGTAACTAACGATACATGAGAAATACGAAGAAAATGAAGTAAATGTAAGTACAAGTGGTAGTGAATAATATGCACATGGCAAACAATGTGGTAGCTTCGCTTTCATTTTACCAAACGATATCGATATCGGTACTGAGCACAGACAAGTAAGACGCTATGAGTTTAATTAAGGTGGAAACAACAAAAACAAACATATCTTTTATTTATGTTCATCAGGCAACAACTACGAGAAAACGAACCAAAAAAATAACAATAGATAGATAACAATAAACTTAAAATTACGAATATGACAACCGGTAGGATGAGTCATATTTGTAACAAGTTGTTTATGAAGTATCTTACACCTGAATGTACTGCCCTGTTCTTGGCTAACGTACATGGCGTCTTGTCCTTATTCGTGTCAGATTAATATGTACTCTTCTGCTGGTTTTCTTTCGGAATACAGGCGTTTTTCCTATTGTCTCATGTAGGATTTTGCTGTTAACCTCAATGATTCTATTAATGTGTTCTAAATATATCCATGACTTGAACTTTGTTTGAATGCGAGTTATCCCCTTTTTCTCTTTGTGTTTCCGCTAACATATTTAAGCTCTATTCAGTTCAGATTTTGCCTGTGTTAAAACTGAGCTATCTCACAGCGTGTACCGCGAAATTTAAGTACAGTAAGTAAAACCAATGCTTAACGTTCCATTCATCACACACTCTGGCTTTTCTAAGTTCTTGTATACATCTTTATGCTGTTCACATGTCATATTATTTGATTAAACTGCTTCTGGTACGTTTCTTGATCGTATCCAGACATTGTAGATTTTGACTAATTCCTCTTTCGTCTTGCCTTGTCTCCTTCTTCATAAACTTTTCACTGTTGAGGAGACAAAAGGACACTGATAGGGCTCTTCCGTCCAGATTTCACTTTGTTTAAATCTGTTTAAATCTTTGACTTCAAATCCTCGTGCACACAATCCACCACACAATGACTGTGGCCAATGAAACTCTCACAGGTAAAAGGTGTATGAGAAATAAAAATTAAATTCTGTGCTGCCAAAGAGATACCTAGTAGACACGGTGCCAGTGTCTATATTTTCTTTGACTTGTGCGGTCACTGGAGTGGGTTAGGGGAGAAGTGGGAAGTGATATGGTCAGTATCATGATAAAAAACTTTCCTTCACCTGCTGAAGATCACTCGTGTGCCTTCTAGCCAGTCATGATCCGGAGACTTTCGGCACGAGGGGGGAATGTACTAACTATGAAACTTGTACTCCTCTCAGGAAAAAGAATGAAATCGTATGTTTACGTATGAGAGTAATCCGAGTTATTTTCATCTCTGTTACTACTACCACTACTACTACTTCTACTACTACTACTACTACTACTACTACTAATACTAACAACAACAATAACAATAACTACTACTACTACTACTACTACTACTACGATTACTACTAGCTACTAGTGCTATTACTACTTCTATGAATAAAAATACAAAGTTTATTACTACTACTATTACTATTGCTATTACTACTAAAACTTTTTCTGCTACTACACTTTGTACTTTGCTGTGGGGTGAAGACGCCGGTCCAATGAGGCAATCAACGACCCATAGCTCATATGCTAGCGTCAGGGTTAGCCAACCATAGCTGACCAAGACCCTGTCTCACCTCTCCGTGGAACCCCCGGTAGCCTGGCTAACGAGGCAGGGATCGCCATATTCCCCATGGTGGTGGAGTCTGCTAAAGAAGCATTGCACACTCTCTTCATTTTAGCTGTACTCCGGGACTGAAAAAGTAGCTGCCATAACCCGATCCCACGCCGATACGATGCTGTGCCTCAACACCTCTACAGCATCGGCTGCGAAGAACAACAGCTCGCAGTTACAGGGAGATTGCACAACCAACCAACCAACCAACCAACCAACCAACCAACCAACCAACCAATCAACCAACCAACCAACCATACTTTGATATAGCAAGAGAGTATCCCAGACGAAGATTCTAAATCGGTCCTTCATGTATCTGTGAGGTATAGGATCTCAGTGTATACAGCAAATCTTAGAAAATAAATTACAACCTTAGGTCGGTGATTCTTATTCTACCAGATCACGTGATCTGAGTCATGGTCTCTCTCTTATTTTTTTCATGAGGTCATGTCACAGATGCTTTGTCATTTTCAAGGGGTAACCAAATGAACTGTGGTCTATAACTTTACTTGTATAAGGTCTGTTGTTCGTAGCTTAATAAATGTAGACAGAGGTGTATGATGTAGTTTTACAAAGTGGCAGAGGGAGTGAGTAAAGTGAGAAAAAACGAATAGAAAGTATGAGAACGTATAAATGAAAAAGATGCGACATCCGACATTTCGGCGTGAACCTGAGGATTACATAACAAACGAGACAAAATACGAATAACTAAACTGGAAACTTATCTTAATGTGGCATCCTCCAACAGAATGGAACACAGAAATGCCTGTCACTAGACGAGACATAGAGAACACGCGGGGCCACACGAAGAATAAGCCGACAGAGCCAATCGTAAAGAAGAAGCGGAGGTGGGGGGGGGACGGCGCTGTTGTAGGCTCCTCCTTATTTTCCAGACTGGCTGTCTCAACGAAAGCTGGAATCAACAAAGTCTTCAGCTTCCTTTAACTTCTTTAGTTTTACACCTTTTAAATCTGTGATTTATACTCTACTTTCTTGTTTCTTTCTCCTAGCTCCCCTCCCTATCGCCACCATCTCTTTTTCTCTAACAGCTTTCATGTGTCTATTACCCTTCCCCCCTTCCTCTGTTTCCGCCCTCCGCCCTAATCCACCTCTTCTTTACGTTTGGCTCTATCGGATTATTCTTTGTGCGGCCCAACGTGGTCTCTATGTCTCGTCTAGTGACGGGCATTTCTGTGTTCCCTTTGTTGGAGGATGCCACATTAAGATATGTTCCCCGTTTAGTTATTCGTTTTTTGTCTCGTTTGTTATTTAATCCTCAGGCTCACGCCGAAATATCGGTTGTTGTATGTTTTTCATGTATACTTTCTATTCGTTTTTTCTCACTTTACTCACTGCCTCTACCACCTTGTAAAACTATACCATACCCTTATTATTTGAACCAGTTTTACTGCAGTCGCCATTTCCTTTATCTTTCGTAACTTAATTATTCGTGAAAAAAAAATAAATGTGTTATTTCAGGTTCATATATTACCGATAATGAGGCGATGGTATATGAGTTGATCAACGGACAGTACGATGACCTGGATCAGCTGACAGGACCAGACTCAAAGAGAGATCGTCTCCAGGCTACATTTTGTCCAGTTGTTGTTCAGGATCTAAGTAAAGTAAGTTTTCCTATCTATCTATCTATCTATCTATCTATCTATCTATCTATCTATCTATCTATCTATCTATCTATCTATCTATCTATCTATCTATCTATCTATCTATCTATCTATCTATCTATCCTTTCTGCCAATGTTTTTCTCTTAATATTCTCAATTTGTGGTTATTTACATTCTGCATTTTTATGTTTTTTAGCTCCATCATTGCACATGCTTTTATTTCTCTCCTTGTTTGGTTTATTATTCTGACAACTGCCAGTGGAAATTCGCACTGATAAATACAGATTTTATACATATATGGGTGTGAATATTTGTCTTTTGAAATACAAGTATATGCCTGACATAGTAAAATTATTTACTTCAGGAAACGTGTCATAAGCGGAACTTTTTATTTTAAAGTAAACGGATGAGGACATTAATAATGAATCTTTTGCTTTGAAACTCATTTTTTTTCTGTTGTTGACAATAATCGTTCACAATTATCTTTGATTTGCACAATCCTCCATTATACGTGTGTACATCACCGAGTCTGTGACGGGAGCTGTTATTTGCTGAAGTCCTTGGATGGACACAGATTTATTCCTCTATGTCTTTGATCACTGTTTTTTTTTTTACTCCAGTTTTCAGCAGCAGGGAAACGTGTATAGAGAGCGAAACATCTACATAACTCCTCAGCTCCTCAGACATCTATCTATCTATCTATGCCTCTGACCCCTCGTGGAGCATAGGCCGCCAACAAGAGCTCGCCAGGCAGTTCGGTCCTGAGCCACTCTTTCCAACTGTCTCCATGTCTGGTTCATTATTTTGATGTCCGTGTCAGACTTCGGCGCCAGGAGTTCCTTGGTCTCCCTCTCCTCCTTTTACCCTGTGGGTTCCATATTAGGGCTTGTTTATTAACACATGCCTTAGAAGGATTCTACAAATACGATGGCCAGATACCATAAGTAACCAAGAACTGCAGCAGCGAACAGGCCAGCAACCAGTGGAAGACGACATCCTACGAAGAAGATGAGAATGGATCGGACACACCCTACGGAAATCCACATCCAGCACTCCTCAGACAAGTGAGCTTTAAACTCCTGACACCCTAAGAATGATAGATCCCCCCCACTTGCTGTGACTGCAAGAGGTCTGTAAGTTGTTGAATTTAAACACTTCATGAGGTTGGATGAAGTACTCGAATTCCAAAATATAGCTACTTAACCAGTGGTCCTTGCTGCTAGTTCATCGGAATCTAGTTCCTTCATGCAGGAACTTTTGTGGCCTGGACGTTTTGTATCCGCTGTTTTAACAGGAGGACCTTTGTATCCAATGTTTTAACAAGAAGAGCTTTTGTATCCGATGTTTTAAAAAGAGGAGCTTTTGTATCCGATGTTTTAACCAGAGGAACTTTTGTATCCGATGTTTTAACAAGAAGAGCTTTTGTATCCGATGTTTTAAAAAGAGGAGCTTTTGTATCCAATGTTTTAAAAAGAGGAGCTTTTGTATCCGATGTTTTAACCAGAGGAACTTTTGTATCCGATGTTTTAACCAGAGGAGCTTTTGTATCCAATGTTTTAACAAGAGGAACTTTTGTATCCCATGTTTTAACCAGAGGAGCTTTTGTATCCAATGTTTTAACAAGAGGAGCTTTTGTATCTAGTGTTTTAACAAGAGGAGCTTTTGTATCCGATGTTTTAACAGGAGGAACTTTTGTATCCAATGTTTTAACAAGAGAAGTTTTTGTATCCAAAGTTTTAACCAGAGGAGCTTTTGTATCCAAAGTTTTAACCAGAGGAGCTTTTGTATCCAAAGTTTTAACAAGAGAAGCTTTTGTATCCGATGTTTTAACAAGAGGAGCTTTTGTATCCCATGTTTTAACAAGAGGAGCTTTTGTATCCCATGTTTTAACAAGAGAAGCTTTTGTATCCAAAGTTTTAACCAGAGGAGCTTTTGTATCCGATGTTTTAACCAGAGGAGCTTTTGTATCCAATGTTTTAGCCAGAGGAAGTTTTTCACACTGAGACACATGCTAATTGTGATAGTTTTTTTATTGTACTGAATACTTTTTACATTGGCAGCCGGGATCTGTGGCAAGTCTATGAGGCCAAGACACCCGACAACTAAGAAAAAGAAAGACATCATGGGAGGAAAGATTCTAAAACAGTTTCCATCTTTCAGCATAGGACAACGCACGGATAGCTAAAAGAGACTACCCACATCTTGTAATAGGCTGACAAGTTTATTACTGGTGTTTGTTATGGCTTGGACAATTTGTTTCTCAATTTCTGCGATCTCACATTTGTCTGTATGTAAACCTGCCAAAAGGTACACTTCTAACACAGTGTCTGCCCTTAGTGCTGAATATACGGCTACTTGTTTGGGAATATTCAGGAAATATTGTTGTAGTGATTTTTGTGTGTGTTATGATCAGCGCTGAAAAGTTATCGGGCCGTGCCCACAGATCAAAATCGGAGCGTAACTGGAAAGAGTGTTATTTTAAATTATAAGGTGATCTGACGCTAATCTTTGACTGTTTTCGGAACAATGACAGAAGAAATGTCAACGAAAAGTGTGGAATTTTCAAGGATGGAACTCACTATCATGAAGTTTCTGTTCCTGCAGAAGAAAGCTCAGAATGTTTGCTGCAGACCTTGATGGACATGTGCCCAATATACTCAGCTATGAAAAAGTGGTGTGCTAACTTTCAGTGTGGAGACTTTCAGACGATATGCATCACGATCTGAAAGTCCTTCAAGAGTGCGGACTCCTGAATTTGGCAGATCGTCGAATTTAGGCTAAGACATTTGTTCCGGTGCTAGGAACGTCCAAGGAGAATTTGGGCGTGTAACAATTGTTGGTTAAGTGGGTGCTGAAATGTCTGAGTGTCAACGAGAAAATATGGACACTACAAACTGATTTTGAGCGAACGAGTGATGTCTATTCGGAACGACTCGTCACTGTTGATGAAACTAAGGTACATTACTATGATCCTAAGGCGAAACGACAGTCCTTGCAGTGAAAGCATTCTTGGTGTCTTTGGTGCACTATCGGTAGATGAAAGCACTCTTGGTGTCTTTGGTGCACTATCGGTAGATGAAAGCACTCTTGGTGTCTTTGGTGCACTATCGGTAGATGAAAGCACTCTTGGTGTCTTTGTGCACTACCGGTAGGACTTTCTCTGTGCAGATTGCTGATCTAAATGTATGTGCCTATTAAGGGAGGAAAAGTATAAAAAAGTAGGAGGGGGGGATTGAGAAAAGTGGGCTATTTTGTTTCTTTTGAACAGTGTGCCGGCTCATAAGATGATCGGAATTTTAAAGAATTTGGTGCATATATTTCCAGTCTTCTCGCGAGATCTTTTCCATCTGTTTAAGAACCTTAGCAAAGAATATGAATGGGAGGAAATGTTCTTATGAGTTTGGGCGTGGCTGCAGCAGCAGAGCAGTATTTCAATGACCAGATAACACACACTTATATATAAATATATATATATATATATATATATTTATATTTATACGAGGGATGATGTTCGCGGCCGAAGGTACAACGGAGTATTTGTGGACAACTTTTTTTGGGTTATTTCTCAACATGGTCCCCTTGCAAGTTTATGCACTTAATCCAGCTATCCTGGAGCATACGGATCCCTTCTTTGTAAAAGTCAGCATCTTGTGCCAGTAGAAAGTGATCTAGACCATGAATGACGTCACCATCCGAAGCAAACACTGAGATTCTTTTTTGAGTTTGGTAAACAGGTAATAGTCCTAAGGGGCCAAATCTGAGAAATAAGGAGAATGTTCAAGAAGCTGGAAGCCGCATTCATGAATGGCAGCCATTGCGACCGCCGACTTGTGAACTGGATCATTGTCCTGATGAAAGAAGACTTCTCTCGTCGTCAATTTACCTCGATGCTTTTCCTTCAATTTGCCTTCTGAATCCCAAAAGATGGAAGCCATCACTTTGCCTGCAGACAGAACCACCCTTGCTTTCTTTGGAGGTGGGGATCCATGATGTTTCCACTGCTTTGACTGTTATTTGGTTTCTGGTTGAAAATGATGAACCCAAGTCTCATCCATAGTCACAAATTGCTTAAGAAACTTTTCAGATCTCAAGACAAATGCAATGGCCAAGACTGTCTCTGGACATGTTGAGACGTTGTCGTTTGTGATCAGCTCCAAAAAGTTTCGGAAAACATCGAGCAGAGACCTTTTTCATTTGAAGATTATTGTGCGTTCCTGGGAGATGCCCAACTCAGTAGCAATGTACCGCTCAGTTAGTCGTCGATCCTCCATTATCATGGCATGGATTCTGCCAGTGGTTTCATCGGTGGTTACCGTTCTTGGTTTTCCTGGACGGGGATCATTTCCAGACTCTCTCTTCCATGTCTGAACTTTGCTGCCCATTTCTTCACTGTGCTATAAGAAGGGCCACACTCCCATACTGTCTCCATCAGATCCTCATGGACCTCCTTCGATGATAAACCCTTGATGCAGAGGTAGTGAATGACTAACTCGATGAGAAATTTTATCCATTTTCTCAATTTCTGCCACACCTTATCACTTCAGTAGACTATAAAATAAAATTGGATGCATTAATTTCTTGAAACTTGATGTTTAATCTTACATTAAGATGATCTACAAATGAACCTAATATCAACTGTTTGTTTCAAGTATTTGTACCTCATTTCATTCATTCATTCATTTGCTTGTTCCTTGCGGAACTTTGCCTCTCAAACAGTACTCCTGTAGGCCTCTCGGTTGTGAGCAAGATAGCCTGCTGCTGCGGCAACCATTTGTAGATCGTCAACGATGTCTTGCAGCTATCTTCATTTTGGTCTTACTCTTTTTCTTTTTCCCATTATGTATCCTTCCAATACGGTCTTCTCTAAATTATTATGACGTTTAATGTGTCCAAAATATTTAAGTTTTCTCGCTTTAATCCTCTTTACTAGCCAGCCTTCTTCAATATTAAGTTCTTGTAGTATAGATATATTTGTTCTTTTTTGTGTCCACGATATTTTAAGAACTCTTCTGTAGCATTTACATTCAAAGGCATTTATATGTTTCTCAGCTGTTTCGTTAAGTGTCCAGGTCTCACAAGCATATGTTGCGATGGGAATTTAGGCCTCGAATTTATCAATCAACTCAATCCTCGTATATATATATTATATATATATTATATATATATATATATATATATTTATACGAGGGATGATGTTCGCGGCCGAAGGTACAACGGAGTATTTGTGGACAACTTTTTTTGGGTTATTTCTCAACATGGTCCCCTTGCAAGTTTATGCACTTAATCCAGCTATCCTGGAGCATACGGATCCCTTCTTTGTAAAAGTCAGCATCTTGTGCCAGTAGAAAGTGGTCTAGACCATGAATGACGTCACCATCCGAAGCAAACACTGAGATTCTTTTTTGAGTTTGGTAAACAGGTAATAGTCCTAAGGGGCCAAATCTGAGAAATAAGGAGAATGTTCAAGAAGCTGGAAGCCACATTCATGAAAGGCAGCCATTGTGACCGCCGACTTGTGAACTGGATCATTGTCCTGATGAAAGAAGACTTCTCTCGTCGTCAATTTACCTCGATGCTTTTCCTTCAATTTGCCTTCTGAATCCCAAAAGATGGAAGCCATCACTTTGCCTGCAGACAGAACCACCCTTGCTTTCTTTGGAGGTGGGGATCCATGATGTTTCCACTTCTTTGACTGTTCTTTGGTTTCTGGTTGAAAATGATGAACCCAAGTCTCATCCATAGTCACAAATTGCTGAAGAAACTTTTCAGATCTCAAGACAAATGCAATGGCCAAGACTGTCTCTGGACATGTTGAGACGTTGTCGTTTGTGATCAGCTCCAAAAAGTTTCGGAAAACATCGAGCAGAGACCTTTTTCATTTGAAGATTATTGTGCGTTCCTGGGAGATGCCCAACTCAGTAGCAATGTACCGCTCAGTTAGTCGTCGATCCTCCATTATCATGGCATGGATTCTGCCAGTGGTTTCATCGGTGGTTACCGTTCTTGGTTTTCCTGGACGGGGATCATTTCCAGACTCTCTCTTCCATGTCTGAACTTTGCTGCCCATTTCTTCACTGTGCTATAAGAAGGGCCACACTCCCATACTGTCTCCATCAGATCCTCATGGACCTCCTTCGATGATAAACCCTTGATGCAGAGGTAGTGAATGACTAACTCGATGAGAAATTTTATCCATTTTCTCAATTTCTGCCACACCTTATCACTTCAGTAGACTATAAAATAAAATTGGATGCATTAATTTCTTGAAACTTGATGTTTAATCTTACATTAAGATGATCTACAAATGAACCTAATATCAACTGTTTGTTTCAAGTATTTGTACCTCATTTCATTCATTCATTCATTTGCTTGTTCCTTGCGGAACTTTGCCTCTCAAACAGTACTCCTGTAGGCCTCTCGGTTGTGAGCAAGATAGCCTGCTGCTGCGGCAACCATTTGTAGATCGTCAACGATGTCTTGCAGCTATCTTCATTTTGGTCTTACTCTTTTTCTTTTTCCCATTATGTATCCTTCCAATACGGTCTTCTCTAAATTATTATGACGTTTAATGTGTCCAAAATATTTAAGTTTTCTCGCTTTAATCCTCTTTACTAGCCAGCCTTCTTCAATATTAAGTTCTTGTAGTATAGATATATTTGTTCTTTTTTGTGTCCACGATATTTTAAGAACTCTTCTGTAGCATTTACATTCAAAGGCATTTATATGTTTCTCAGCTGTTTCGTTAAGTGTCCAGGTCTCACAAGCATATGTTGCGATGGGAATTTAGGCCTCGAATTTATCAATCAACTCAATCCTCGTATATATATATATTTGAAACATGACATGTCGTGTGCGTTGAACTCCTGACTCAATATGTGAAAATGTAGCAGGATATTTACTGGATAAGATGAACAGCCGTACTTAATTTTCTTTGAATGTTAAAGCCATTGAATTGTTGTGTTTCACAGTTAGGATTTTTTTCATATAGTTTCCCTTGAGATATTATGTTCTAATGAGAGTGTATCGTGTGAAAATGTGAGCGAGTCTTAAGCAAGAAACCCTGACTAAATAGTAGGTCTGGTTTTGAGTCTGTGTGGGAAGTTTGGGTCATGAGTTCACTCTTGTCATGTTCAGTTAAGAGTCATTTGTGTACGTGTGCTTGCGTAGTTAGATGTTAAGAGTGTGATAAATGCCTCTAGTCCTTATGGCGGGGAATGTAACAGCACGTTCCAGAGCCGCTTAGAATTATTGTGTTTCAGATGTTACTGTGATCAGTTTTAATGGTTACTCAACACACTCTGATCATTCCCTTACTCGATCATCCCCTTACTCGATCATCATTTGTTTGCGGGTAATGAAGATTTGTGTTGTGAGGGGGGCTTCCTTGATTACTTGAAGATATTAGTTCTTCTGTAGCTTAGAGTGGTTGTCCTGGGTTCCTGAATAGTGTTCATTATGTCAGGACTTTATTCGTGTGTTACAGTTTAGTATAGTGAACTGTTTCATTGGCGCAGCAGCAACTGTATACATGGGTACCCCTCAAGGAAGAGGGAACGGTTACAGGGTATGAATCATTTTAATGACTTATTCACTTCTTCGATGGACCGTTAACATTTTTGTCACCTCTATCGTATTATACAGTTATAACTATTTATTGAAAAATAACTCTTGGCTGAGCGTCGAATTGTTAAAATGACCCAAAAATCATGTAGTGCATCTGTTTCGCCTTATATTCTTATACACTACACCCACGCCTTCTGTTCGTTACAACATCAGGAGTCGCGGCGTCTTTATTCTCCCATGCCCTGTTCATTTGTCTCATTCTGATTTAAATTTATATGAATACATTAATAATAAAATATTGTTAGTATATAATCAAATGCATTCATTCTATTTATCCTCACAGGTAGATGATTTTATTTTACATATCCCTAGAGAGGCTGACTCAATCAGCAATCACTCTCGCCAACCACGTGAAACTAAGTTTGATCTTTTCAGCCCACGTGAAGCTGGTCGTTTCACACTGCAGTAAGCTAGTCCATTGGAAGTGATAATAAAATTCAACTGTTGAAGTTCTGAAACGTCACTGCTGCCTAGACATGTCTCTGAACCATCATGAGTTCTTTCCTTTGACTGTACTCAATGTTTTCAATGCATTGAGTCATTGCTAGTCCTGTTATGCCATGTTACTTACATAGGTCACGTGCTGTTGTCGCTTCATTTCTTCTCAGGAAATACGGAAATAAGCCTAGGTTTTCCATCGTTTTTAATTACCCTAACATACACGAACTTTGCTACAGGTCATTAATTCCTTATACAAAGTGCCGATACTCCTTTATGATATATCATTTTGTTTGAAGTTGGATGTGTGTTAATTATTTTAGAGCTTAAAATTAGATTTATAATTACACAGAAAGTGCAGTTTAGCTAGCAGAAAGTAGGTGGAAACTGAAAGAAGTTTAAAGAAAGCTGAATTTTTTGTTAATTCTAGCTCTGGGTGGGGACAGCCAGCTTGGAAAATAAGCTGCTGTTCTAGAGCCTTCTGGGAACTTTCATCAGAAAAATAGGAGCGGATTGCAGTAACAGAAATGTCATGTTTTCCGTGGTGGTTTCTTTGGCAGAAGTATTTTGCCATTGGTGTCCGTGCCCTCTGAGTGAGATACCTCGTTACTGTATTGACGAAAACGACCTTCTAAACGTAAACCAGTCCCCCTTATTGCTTTATATCACAACGTTTGCAATAATGGCATAAATAACATTGCATGAAGTGCAGGTGAAGCCCTCCTGAACTAACAACGTGGATTTTGGGAAGGAAGCCTGGCTACCTTTAACAACAAAGGAGCAAGTATTACATTTACGGCCACCGCAACTTTTAGTACCATAAAAAATCTTGTCCTATATCATGAGGCGACTTCCAACTAGTAGGTCACTGAAGTTCTTGTCCTGTCCGTAGGCCACCAATGGGGGTTCCCCAAAAAGTTCACGTGTATCAAGCTCGGTCTGGAGGAGATGAAGATGATGAAACACGGTCTCCCTAACAGCCAAACTATGGGGAGGGAGGGGGGGTGGTGGAGTGAGGGCTTGTTGTCGCGAGATATGGCTGATGCAGTTCCTGGATGACCTGAGACCAGGTTCTGAATAAACGCCCTGGCGGAAGAAATCCACCATCTTGTGAGCTTGATCACGGAAATCGACATCCTCGTTACATAACTCTCGCAACCTAAGAAGTGGAAAAAAGAAATATAATCCTTACACGATTTAGCGTGGGAGGAAGAGTACAAGAAATAGCTATGAGAGTCTGTAGGTTTATATGAGACTGAGAGGAAGAGTATAAGAGATAGCTGTGAGAGTCTGTAGGTTTATATGAGACTGAGAGTACAAGAGCTAGCTGTGAGAGTATGTAGGTTTATAGGAGACTGAGAGGAAGAGTATAAGAGATAGCTGTGAGAGTCTGTAGGTTTATAGGAGACTGAGAGTACAAGAGATAGCTGTGAGAGTATGTAGGTTTATAGGAGACTGAGAGGAAGAGTGTAAGAGATAGCTGTGAGAGTCTGTAGGTTTATATGAGACTGAGAGTACAGGAGAAAGCTGTAAGAGTCTGTAGGTTTATAGGAGACTGAGAGTACAAGAGAAAGCTGTAAGAGTCTGTAGGTTTATAGGAGACTGAGGTGGGAAGTCTGGAAGAACCAATAGTGACGGTATTATGAAGAAAGTTAACAGAAGTTGTAGTTTTTGTACATTCACACCCACATGCCTTTTTTGTATTCACACACACATGCCTTTTTTACATTCACACCCAAATGCCTTTTTTACATTCACACCCATATGCCTTTTTTACATTCACACCCACATGCCTTTTTTACATTCACACCTACATGCCTTTTTTACATTCACACCCACATGACTGTTTTTACAGTCACATCCACATGCCTTTTTTACATTCACACACACATGACTGTTTTTACATTCACACACGCATGACTGTTTTTACATTCACACACACAAGACTGTTTTTACATTCACACACACATGACTGTTTTTACATTCACACACACATGACTGTTTTTACATTCACATCCACATGCCTGTTGTTAAAAATTCACACCCACATGGTTTTTTACATTCACACACACATGACTGTTTTTACATTCACACACACATGACTGTTTTTACATTCACACACACATGACTGTTTTTTACATTCATACCCACGTGACTGTTTTTACATTCATACCCACACATGACTGTTTTTACATTCACACACACACATGACTGTTTTTACATTCACATCCACATGCCTGTTGTTAAAAATTCACACCCACATGGCTTTTTTACATTCAAACACACATGACTGTTTTTACATTCACACACACACATGACTGTTTTTACATTCACATCCAAATGCCTGTTGTTAAAAATTCACACCCATATGGTTTTTTTACATTCACACACACATGACTGTTTTTACATTCACACACACACATGACTGTTTTTACATTCACACACCCATGACTGTTTTTACATTCACACACACATGACTGTTTTTTACATTCACACACACGTGACTGTTTTTACATTCATACCACACATGACTGTTTTTACATTCACACACACATGACTGTTTTTACATTCACACCCGCATGGCTTTTTTACATTCACACCCATATGCCTGTTGTTAAAAATTCACACCCACATGACTGTTTTTACATTCACACCCCCATGCCTGTTTTTAAAAATTCACACCCACATGCCTTTTTTACATTCACATTCACATGTATTTTTTCTTTTACATTCACACCCACATGTCTGCTTTCTTTTTCATTCGCACCCACATGTCTGTTTTCTTTTACATTCGCACCCACATGTCTGTTTTCTTTTACATTCGCACCCACATGTCTTTTTTCTTTTACATTCACACCCACATGTCTGCTTTCTTTTTCATTCGCACCCACATGTCTGTTTTCTTTTACATTCGCACCCACATGTCTGTTTTCTTTTACATTCACATTCACATGTCTTTTTTCTTTTACATTCACACCCACATGTCTGCTTTCTTTTTCATTCGCACCCACATGTCTGTTTTCTTTTACATTCGCACCCACATGTCTGTTTTCTTTTACATTCGCACCCACATGTCTTTTTTCTTTTACATTCACACCCACATGTCTGCTTTCTTTTTCATTCGCACCCACATGTCTGTTTTCTTTTACATTCGCACCCACATGTCTGTTTTCTTTTACATTCGCACCCACTTGTCTGTTTTCTTTTACATTCGCACCCACATATTTAATAGCACAGAACACACTAATACTGCCAGAATGGCTGCATAAATAAGCAGTGACTTGACACTGATTACAAAAGACACTACAGACATCGTATGCCTTGAAATAAATATTCAACCAACACTATCAATAATATCATGCTTACAGTTACTAATCATTCGTAATGTTAGTTTATTGCAAATAACAGCCCACAGCTATTAGTTATTATGAATAACGTCTCTAAACTATCCCTTCTCCATGACTCATAAGGGAACGTACCTCGGTCCATATGTGGCATTTTTTGGATGCATTATTGTCTTCATCAGAGTCCAGGTGCTTATTTCATGAATTCCGCCAGTACTCACTCTTCATCATCACTAGAGTCAAGATCAGTTTCAGTTTCATAATCAAAACTGAACTCTGTACTAAATATGTCGACACCACACTCTGCCTGAAGCTATCGTAAGAGACCAAAATGGCAGAAAAGACCTTTCTTTGCGTACATATTTCCACGCGATATTTCAGAAGCAACATCATACACAGACCATTTTTAACATGAAAAATTATCTCCTTTTATAACTAAAAGTATTTATGGTACAAACAAAAAAATCTATCATGTAAAGACAACTGAAACTCAGCCATGCGGCGCGAGGCATGGCCAGAGGACACAAGCTTTGGGCGAAATCTTTGGAGGTCCTATCAGGATCTGGATAGGACTGCGGGCTTTGCCCATGTCGACAGGGATCGGGATCTGAATTGACCAATAACCTCCAACGCTGAAGAAGAAGAAGAAGAAGAAGACGTCACGTCATACCGTGAGTTTTAAGGTGATGGCATGTTTCTTACCATGCTTTGCTAGATCATTGCACTTCGCCAGTTTGAAGATCTGTTTATGAACTCATAAGGGCCTGTACTTTCAGTTACAATAAAAACTAGTTTCATTGTGGACTGCGCTAAGTTATTTATTCATATCCCAGTAACCTGGATGGCAGTGGGTGTATCTTCTTATTCTATATTATATCGTTTGCTCTATTCATGTGCGATGACAAGGGACCGTTCATATAATATTTTAATTTCATATATTCCATGCGCCAATGAGGTCCTTATGAACAGTGTAATCTACTGTACTGTAGCCCATTTTATTATTTGCACTATACAGAATATATAATAGCTCTAAATTCTTGTGTAACTATGTTAAGAAGAGAACGCCTCAAGTTTTACAGATCGTTCAAATCTGTGGGCATTTAATATTTTAAGACATCGATATTTCTCCAGCAGCATCTATGACTTTTCTTTCAGATACCAGTCATATTCGTTACCGAGTCAGATAACGGAATTGTTGTAAGGGTCCGCTTGCGAACTGTAAAAGAGATACGCCCAGGAGTTGTAGCAATGGAAACGTACAATATTACAAGACCTAGTTTGTACGAGTAAGTATCTGGGGGATGTTACAATATTACAAGACCTAGTTTGTACGAGTAAGTATCTGGGGGATGTTAAAGTATGATATGCGAGAGAAGATGTAACAGTATCCTGTGTTATCCAGGTCATGATATAACCATAAAAGAGCCACTCACAACAAACACACTTGCGACGAATCCGTAATGGGTTATCTGTGTTGACAATGTGATTGTTCAAGGAGAACTATATAACTGTTGCTTTTGTTGAGATGACTTGGGCTTTTGAACATTACATCAGGAAATGATGTCATTACCTTCACGTTGAATGGGAAGAGTGATTTCGTTTCTGCTTTTTTTCCCTTCTTTATACACCATAATGTCGTCAGGGAATGACCGTGTCTGCCCCTTTCCACCAGGTTGTTGCCCACTACCTGCCACAGTGCAGACACTGAGTTAGACTGGCGATAGCAGGGAATTCTGTGGCTGTCAAGGATAAATTATTAGATCTTCTGTAGATCAACTGCCAAATCTCAGCGCCAACTTCTTCTGCAGCAAGGCCGTAGCTAACCATCTGATGAGGGTGCGCTTAATATCTCAGAACAGCGTGCTTGATATAGTCTGTCTTCTACGTCTGTTGCAGCTTGCTAGGGTGCGCTTCATATCTCAGAACAGCGTGCTTGATATAGTCTGTCTTCTACGTCTGTTGCAGCTTGCTAAGTCCGTCATCTAAGATTGTTGCACCCTGCTGAGTCCGTCATCTAAGACTGTTGCAGCTTGCTAAGTCTGTCTTCTAAGTCTGTTGCAGCTTGCTAAGTCTGTCTTCTAAGTCTGTTGCAGCTGCACGTAGTTGAATATCACTAAAGGGAAAGGGCTTGTGGAGATTCTTATGCTGGTGTAACATGCCTAGAAGCTTGATGGCTTTGTTTTTTTTAAAAATGTTAACGTTGGTTGAATTCATGTTCTGTCAGTTCCAAACCAAGCCCATGGTAATCATATTAACTGAACTGGTGGAAATGAACATCACAGTCTCAGTTCCCGGGAAGAAAAAAAGGCAACAGAAGCAATATTACCAGCAAAGAACTACATTATCTTCACGTAATCTTCAGCTTCAGTTCCTCGCATCTCTTAAAAACCGTGATGTGTTTTTCTTGCGGAAAACATGGGGGGGGGGGGCATCAGAGCATGTTCCATAAGATGAGATGAGACAAGGTTCGGCTGTTGTTCTGATTAACATAGTTCATAGACTTGAGTTCTCCGTAGTCTCCGTGTTTTGACCGGCTCTGGTTACTTCGTCATGCTAGTTACAAGCACATCGAAGCAGACAGGCAGGCAGACAGGCACACAAATCGACGGACAAATACACAAATAGACAGACAGAAAGACTGGCACACAAATAGACAGACAGCTAGATGCAAAATAGACAAACACATAAATAGACAAACAGATAGATGCAAAATAGACACACACAAATAGACAGACGTACAAATAGACAAACAGACAAACATACACACAAACAGAGATAAACACAAATAGACAGACACACATATAGACAGACATACATATACAGACAGATACACAGATACACAAACACACAAAGAGACAGGCAGACACAGAAAGAGACAGACAGGTACACAAATAGACAGACAGACAGATAGTATTAATATTTAATCTTCTCTCATCAGAAATCCTCCATTTGTCTTCAACAAGACAGAAGTAGAAAACCTGAAAGCTGAGGAGATTGAACATCTTAGTTTGTGTACAGCAGAGTTTCAGATCGATAAAGACCACGCTACTGGTGTATGGGAGTCATGCACAGGCGCTGCCACTGGGGTAACTCCGTACACATAATCACTAATTTCATATGGTTTCGTGTCGTAGTTTGGCCCAAAAAATGTCTGCTCTTATATATACCAAATAAATATGTTCTTGTTTCTGTTTTGTGATTTTATATCAACATGCATGCCTATCTACTATCGTATCTACATGTTCCATACATAACTCGATAATACATATTCTAAAATCACTCACTTCTGCTCTCCCCCACCCCCACTCTCTGAACCTTAAGTACAAAAGGCAGATGGGCCTTCCGCAAGGGTTTTCCACAAACGCCTGTCCTTTGACTTTTTTTCCGTTCTAGCCCAGGTGAGCCCTGTATTACTCGCCATCTTCTCTGTTGTTCTTCTCCACATCCCCTGTAGCCTTCCCTTACTCCAATCCCCCTATGGTGCCCATCCCGGCGCTAACTTTTGCAGTGAGTTGTCAGTCTTCTGAAGCACACATCCCCCAACGTCTTTCCTCAAGAATACATCTTCATTTCTGTCAAAATAAATGTACTACTTCTTCTGGTGTTTGTCCACAATATTCTTCAAATGCTTTGTAAACATTTTAAAATGCATCAGCCCTACAAGTACCCTAATGTCACGCTTCAGAGAGCGAATCAACAACACAATTCCTAGAGTCATCAGTACGGTGTTACCAGTCAGTCATTTGCATGTCCCATGTGGAACTATGGCTCCCTAACAGCTTTCCTGTAGGGCTCTCAGTTGTAAGCAAGATGCTCTGCTGCTGATACATCCATTTGCAGATAATCAACGATGTCTTGCACCACCTTCGCCTTGTTCTTTAAAAAAATAGCAAATCACATTTTTCTACTGATAGTGTTGTACTTCCTATTTTGTGATATTTCATGCTTCGCGGTGTTCCTATCTCTAGCAAATGTTTCGGTTCTCTAAACTTTTGATGGTCTGGGAGATATATTCCCGTCTAGGTCATGATTCCCAGAAGTCTGTGGTTTGTTTGTTTATGATCATGCTCGATCTCCGCATATTCTGCCACATTCTGTTACTAAGTTCTAACATCGTCCTTCGTTGGGGCATACCCAGTTCTCTTGGCTTATATTCACGTGTATTTCCTGTACTAATTAAACATATACAACATGTGATACACAAATGATATGTTCACATATGAATTTCTGCTACTAATTCATTCACGTGTGCAGCTGCCAAAGCTATAGCGCTGTAGGATCGTTTTGTGGTGTCAAATGTCATTTAATTCGCAGTCTGAATGCCGCATTTATGCCTACTTTTAAATAAATGTATTCTTCATGTTCACAGCCAGATATCGTTCCCAGTCACACAAGAGTTAAGGGCATATTTCTGGCATAAATCCAGAACGCTAACATTACATAAACCCAAAGTAAGACTGGAGAAAAATAAACGTGTTAAAACATTCATTCATTCATTCATTTGCATGTCCCTTGCCTCCCTAACAGCACTCCTGTAGGCCTCTCGGCTGTGAGCAAGATGGCCTGCTGCTGCTGCATCCATTTGCAGATCATCAACGATGTCTTGCAACCATCTTCGCCTTGATCTTCCTCTCTTTATTTTTCTCATTTTATACCCTTCAAAAAAGGTTTTCTCTAGATTATGTGTCCAACATATTTAAGTTTTCTTAATCCTCTTTACTAGCCAGCCTTCTTCAATATTAAGTTCTTGTAGTATGGATATATGTGTTCCTTTTTGCGTTCATGATATTTGAAGAACTCTTCTGTAGCATTTATATTCAAAGGCATTTATGTGTTTTTCAGCTGTTTTTTAAGTGCCCAGATATCACAGGCATATGTTGCGATGGGAAAGATGCATGCCCTTAAAAATCGTATTTGTGTAGTTCTGTCTGTTCCTCTCCACAGATTCTTTAGTTGTTTTACTTTCTGAAGAGCGATATACGTCCTTGTTTTCATTTCTCGCATGGTATCTCCATTATTTGTTAAAACACAGGCAGGTTTTAAAGTCATTCCTGAATTGACGCTATTTTCTACCAATTTCTGCCGTCGTTTATGAAGTTAACTTTGACGTTGACAAGTTTTGTCTTGCGTCTCCCTCCTCAAATATCTTTCGGTGTTAACAGAAGAACGGGCTTCCCGATAGAGATCACCGGCTTGGTTTAAATGAAGGTGTACGTAAGTTTTGCTTCAATATAAGGGTGTACGTATAGTGTGCCTTTCATAAGGGTGTACGTCAGGTTTACTTTACATAAGGGTGTACGGTAGGTTTGCTTTAAATAAGGGGGTACGTAAGGTTTGCTTTCAATAAGGGGGTACCTAAGGTTTGTTTTAATTAAGAAAAAAGCGTTTTACTATATTTGTCTAAGATGACTGGTTTATTATTTTTGCTGTAGGAACGTATCACTTCCCCCAAACGTCACTCCGCGTCGCTCCCCACCCCACACACATTTCTAATCTATTCTAATCTATCCCCTTCTCCCCCCCCCCCTACACACCTCAACACACACTATCAAATACTGGTCTCAGGGAATTTAAGATCAAATAGTGGTCTCAGGGAATTTAAGATCAAATAGTGGTCTCAGGAAATTTAAGATCAAATAGTGGTCTCAGGTAACATAATATCAAATACTGGTCTCAGGGAATTTAAGATCAAATAGTGGTCTCAGGTAACATAATATCAAATACTGGTCTCAGGGAACTTCAGATTAAATACTGGTTTCAGGGAATTTAAGATCAAATAGTGGTCTCATGTAACTTAAAATCAAATAGTGGTCTCAGGTAACTTAATATCAAATACTGGTCTCAGGGAACTTAAGATCAAATACTATTCTCAGGGAACTTAAGGTCACATACTGGTCTCGGAGAACTTGAGATCAAATGGTTTCATGGGAGCTTAAGATCAAATACTGGTTGAAAAGTAACGGGGTAGCCTCGAATATCCCATCGCACACCATTCATGTCTCTGTGCGAATAAACACAAGTTTATAAACACAAAGCTGGAAAATATCAGCGTACGACCAGGTAAAATATTCTGCTGCGAATCACAAAAGAAAAGATATTGCTGATCAGTATTATCAGTACAAATATTTCTGAACGTATCAAGTATCTGAAGATGTTCCACGTCAACTGGAAGGAATGTTAGCTCCGGATCTTTCCTAACAAACTTATAGTTTCCTTTCAATGCTGCTTTCCGTTGGAACAACACAGCAACGTTCGAGTAGGATTCTGCTACTACAAGTGGAGATAACTGTTTGTAGCGTTTCTTGTGTTCTGGTGAGCGTTCACATATTTTCCAACTCAAGCAATCACGCTTAACTGATCTGGGCATCCACTAATGCTAAGTTCTGTGTCCTTTCGAGAATGATCAAAATATGCTTAAAACTATTTTCCTCTTCATTTTATGCTCAGCCCACATAAGATAAAAATAAAATAAGGTAAAATAAAATTTTGAATCGAACTTTTCGGAGGGGGGGGGGGGGCTTAAAAGTTAAAAAGGTAGAACCTATTTAGTGTCTATCTGGGGGTGAGGGAGGGGGTGTTGGTGGAGCGAAATGTGAAGCACGATAATATCCGTTGAGGAAATGTCTTTTTCTCCTTTTTATATGTATCAATATACTCATTGTGTTCAAATGTTCATTTGTGCTTGTTATACTAAATTCATCATAATATGCTAAGTTAAAATGTTCTGTGAATTATGTAGTATTTAGAATGATTATGTTGTATTGCAGGAACACGGGGGGTATGTGGTAACCATATACTGCGACAACATCACTGTATCCGTGCCAGCCTTGGCTCTGGAAAAGTCCACTATTACACCGTACACCATGAAGCGTAGGTCTGAGAAGTAAGTGTCTTTTTTCTCACTCTTTACATTCACTATAATGTACCATTTTTCGATCAAGATGAAGTCAATATAATCTGTCGCTGAATTCGAATGCCGTCAAAACTATACTTTTGTATACAGTAATCTTCTTCATTGTTGGCTCAGACAGCAAAATAAATATCTCTCTCTCTTCTCTCCCTCTCTCCTCTCTCTCTCTCTCTCTCTTCTCTCATAAGTGTGGCAGTTGCTTTCAGACTCTCCTATCACCGCATGGCTTCTCCTGCAGGGGATTGAAGTCTGACCGGGCCATTTGCCTGAGCAGGCATGTGTGGAGAATATGCTGTCTTGCCTGTGCGTCTTGTTAACAATTCATGATCTTCTAGTATCTCTCATAATCAGAGATTTTACTCTCATCGCTTTTTTATTGGTAGATCTGTCAGTGTTCAAGGACTGATGAGACCAGTTCTGTGTTACTTGTATTTTATCTGGTGCCCTTGACATGGCTTTCCCGTCTGGCATCAACATTTTGTTTTTACTGCTACTTCTGTCACAAGGAGATACATCCTGTTACAGCATGAACCGACTACTTTGAACGCTTCCTTCATGAGGATGTAATGTCATATCGTTGGTTCTTTAGTTGTGTGTTACATGCAGTAGGTTGTGATTATTTAAGCAGAGAAGACGGTGATAGTAACATTTGATCTCCGTTAGATCTATTGTCCCTATAGGATATTTCTTCTTCTTCTTCTTCTTCGTCTTCTTCTTCTTCGGTCGCTTCTACCACCAAGACCGCCCTGTGATCTCACTGAATTTACGCCTGTGGCCCTCGTTAAGTCCTGTGGTTCCCCATGTGGTCCCCGAAAGGACCACACGAGATCCCCGAGAGGATCACAAGAGGTTCAGACTATCGTAGGGCTTGAGACTGTATTCCTGGTGGGTCTCAGAAGCGGGATTGTGTGACACCGTGGTTGCACCAGTTTAGTCTAGTGTTGGATTTTCTCACTGGAAAACCTCGACGTGTTTTGAGATACCCTTGTATCACCGCCGGGTGAGAGGTGGTTGCCCATCCAGTCCAGTGTTGGACTTTCTCACCGGAAAACCTCAGCATGATTAGGATACGCATACATCCCCGCCGGGTGAGAGGTGGTTGCTATCTAGACTGCCCTGGTCCAGTGTCTCCGACTTCAGCAATTTGTGGTAGTGGCCGCTACCCTTCCTAGTTGTTACCACAATGGAGCTTTCGTCCAGGAGGATGAATCCCCGCCAGTAGTGACTTCCATCCCTGGGTTAAGCCGGTTTAGGCATATTATCCCAGTGTGGGCGTGTTCGGGACGTGACCGACCTCTAGAGCAGAGGTACCGTGACATGCGTAGCCTTCAAGTTTCACCTCTGGTGTGAGCCGGTTTAGGCGTATTTCACCAGTATGGGTGTATATCGGGCGTGTCAGACCTCTAGAGCGGAGGTGACGTGACATGCCTAGCCATCAAGTTTCAAGCTTGGTGTATGCCGATTTAGGCATATTTCACCAGTGTAGGTGTATTTCGGACGTGGCCGGCCTCTAGAGCAGAGGTGCCGTGGTATGTGTAGCTCTCGCTGCGATACTACTGGACATAACGATTAAACTTCACTTTATCCTTTCCTTCACCTTCTCACATCGGCGCCCCACAGCAACCCTTATTTCTTTTCCGCAGTTTCTTCCTTGACCGGGAGGAGCGTCACTCCACGCGCGGCACCCGAAGAATCTCGCCAGCAATGTCTTAACCTCTGGGTTAAGCTAGTTTAGGCATTTCACCCGTTATGAGTGCACTTAAGACGTGGCTGACCTAAAGACCAGAGGTGCCGTGATTTGACTGTTTGCTTCGCTTTATCCTTTCACCACCTTTTCCGCAGTGATGCTGCGCGGCAACCCCATTTTCACCCTTCTTCACTGGCCGGGAAGAGCACCGTTCCACGCTAGGCAGCTTAGAAATCTCGCCAGCAGCGGTAGATGAGCTACCAAACGTGCCTCTCATCTACCCTACGTATCTGGTTTTCAGGCGCCAGATATTCGCCTTCGCCCCTTTTTCTGTCAGTTTAAACAGTTCTGCCACGAGAAGGCTAGGAACTGGACTTGACTGCCAGAGGCTATTTGAGACCTAAGTGCGAAATTCTCCACCCCACCTCCGGCAATAACAGTCCTTAGAACCTATAGGATATTTGATCTCCATTGTATCTATTGTTCCTATATGATGTTTAATCCACGTTGTGTCTCTTGCTCCTATAAGATATTTGACCTCCTTTGTATCTATTGTTCCCATAAGATGTTTGATCACCGTTGTATATATTGTTCCTATAAGATGTTTGATGCACCGTTGCATATTGTTTATGCTCCTTGCAACATAAAGGCGATTGTACTTCTGTACTGTTCCAAGACCTATGATAAGTCATTTACAATCTTTCATTACATTTTTCATTTGTTAATTAATGTGAATCTATACGTTTTCTCCTCTCTCTGATTCTTCGTCCTGTTTGTTTATGTTTGATAAAGGCTCGCGCCAAAACATCACAACTTTGTAATCGTTAAATAATGAAGCTGCTCCTACATTTTCCTAGTTTATACATTCTGATATCACAGATTCACTGCTGTGGTTCGTGTATAGTTATATACCTATATACTAATTAATGTGCCTACTAATGTCACTTTTACTCCTAGCCCAGGAAGCAGAATTAGCAACATTTAGTGTACGAGACCAGGTCTTGTATTTGTACTTGTACGAACTCCCTGTAACTGCGAGCTGGTGTTCTTTGCTGCCGATGCTGTAGAGGTGCTGACTCACATCATCGTATCGGCGTGGGAGCGGGTTATGGCGGCTATGTTTTCAGTCCCGGAGAAAAGCTAAAAAGCAGAGGGTGTGCAATGCTTTTTTTAGCAGACTCCACCACGTTAGTCAGACTAGGCCTATTACTGGAGTTACCACGGAGAGGTGGACAGGGTCTTGGCCAGGTATAGTTCGCTAACTCTTCCCCTGGCATGTCAGCTATGGCACGCTGATGGCCTCATCGGACAGGCGTCTTATATAAACTGAAATCAAGGGATGTAATCACTGAAAAAATAATATCGGCCGATCTAAGCGTCCGCCATACGTTTTATAACATAGGACGTTATTTGATTCGGATGCTCGACGATCACTAAGTTATATCCCTTTGTTTACATGAGATGTGAGATACGCGTGTTGAGAGCTATAATCTGTTAGTTCTCCGATCGGGATTGCTGAGCTGTACTATAAGATTATGGAACAATGGCCTATGTGCAGTGGGGCTTTTTTTCCAAATGGTCGTTATGCAGCCGATGAATGTTTTGTTATTGCATCACAAACATGAAGTATAAATACTCCAACTCCCAAAGTCCTAGCACACCAACTGTTAACTTTAAATACTTTTAAAATTCTAAACAGGTACCCACTTATAGGAGTTTCAGAGAACTACCAACGTGTATGTGGCGAATAGAACGTTGAGGACAACCAGCAAGGCGAACTAATAACAGCAATTTAGGAAATAAAAACAGACAGCAAGCATCACAGATCCAGTGTTAATTGTTGCTTCTTTGTCTCTCTGCCTACTTCGTTGTATTTTTTTCAATGTCCGTTATATCGGTGTTTTTGTTTGTTTCTCTGGTTCTTCATCGCCACCGTTATCTTTAAGTTGGTGCTGATGTGTTGTAATGTTAGTGTTGTTGTTGGTGTTAGTGTTGATGTTAGTGTTAGTATTAATGTTTGTGTTGGTGTTAGTGTTAGTGTTGGTGTTAGTGTTGGTGTTAGTGTTAGTGTTGGTACAGATACTGATGTTTGGCGTTTTTTTTTCCTGTTCGTGCCATTCTATGACACTTACTTTGTTTCATAATTAGGAACAGAATAGGCCAAGCAAAGACTGCATTTCAGAGAATGAGAAACATATTAACCAACACATCTTTATCAATGAATGTTAGAAAACGAGTCCTAAAATGCTATATTGAACCTATCTTGTTATATGGAAGTGAATCATGGACAATAGGAAAGTCTGCACAAAAATCATTGGAAGTAGCAGAAATGTGGTTTATTAGAAGAATGTTGCGAATCCCCTGGACAGCAAAAATAACTAATGAAGAATGTATGAGAAGAGCTGGAGAGACAAAAAACCTTGTCAAAAAGATAAGAGAGAGACAATGTACTTTCATAGGACATGCAATGAGAAGAGGGGGCATTGAAATTATTATAACAACAGGAAAAATAGAAGGAAGAAGATCAAGAGGAAGACCAAGAGAAATGATACTGGACAGTCTGACGGGATGGTGTGAGAGGAGATCAGCAACTGAGCTGTTGGCCTGCATGAAGGATCGGGTACTCTGGAGAAGCATAATAGCCAACGCCAGTCAGCACGGCACATGATGATGATGCTTGTGTTGTTATGTAACAATTTTTGTATCAATAGGAAACAACGAGGGTTTCGTACGGTAAAGTAAGAGAACACAGTTTTTGGGGATTAGACCTCGAAAAATTGTAGACAAAGCACTTAAGTGAGACGTGAGAGAAATAAAAATCACAAGATAATTACCTGGGATTCGAACCGCGGACTCCAGTAGGACGATCAGCCGTCTAGCATTGAGAGAAGTGGTTGCTAACGAACTGCACTAGCTCACACTGCCTGAGATCTAATCCTAGGAAGAACAAGGCGACGATGGCTGCAAGATGTCGCTGATCATCTTCTAGTGCACACATCAGCAGCAGGGGCTCTTGCTTTTAACAAATTGTGTTGTAATGTAGGTTGTTAGTGTTGATGTTAATGTTAGTGTTAGTGTTGATGTTAGTGTTAGTGTTGGTGTCTGTGTTAGTATTAATGTTAGTACTGTTGTTAGTGTTAGTGTTAGTATTGTTGTTAGTGTTGGTGTTGATGTTAGTGTTAGTGTTGATGTTAGTGTTAGTGTTGGTGTTAGTGTTAGTGTTGATGTTAGTGTTAGTGTTGGTGTTAGTGTTAGTGTTGGTGTTAGTGTTTGTATTGTTGTTAGTGTTAGTATTGTTGTTAGTTTTGTGTTGGTGTTAGTGTTTGTGTTGATGTTAGTGTTAGTGTTGATGTTAGTGTTAGTGTTGTTGTTAGTGTTAGTGTTGATGTCAGTGTTCGAGTTGATGTTAATGTAAATGTTGATGTTAGTGTTTGTGTTGGTGTTAGTGTTAGTGTTGATGTTAGTGTTAGTGTTGATTTTAGTGTTAGTGTTGATGTTAATGTTAGTGTTGATGCTAGTGTTAGTGTTGATGTATGTGTTAGTGTTGATGTCAGTGGTAGTGTTGATGTTAGTGTTAGTTTTGATGTTAGTGTTAGTGTTAATGTTTGTGTTAGTGTTGGTGTTAGTGTTAGTGTTGGTGTTAGTGTTAGTGTTGGTGTTAGTGTTAGTGTTGATGTTAGTGCAAGTGTTGATGTTAGTGTTAATGTTGGTGTTAGTGTTAGTGTTGATGTTATTGTTAGTGTTGATTTTAGTGTTAGTGTTGATGTTAGTGTTAGTCTTGATGTTAGTGTAATTGTTAATGTTAGTGTTAGTGTTGATGTTAGTGTTAGTGTTTATGTTAGTTTTAGTGTTAGTGTTGGTGTTAGTGTTAGTGTTGGTGTTAGTGTTAGTGTTGGCGTTAGTGTTAGTGTTGATGTTAGTGTTAGTGTTGGTGTTAGTGTTAGTGTTGGTGTCTGTGTTAGTGTTGATGTTAGTGTTAGTGGTGGTGTTAGTGTTAGTGTTCATGTTAGATTTAGTGTTAGTGTTGATGTTAGTGTTAGTGTTGATGTTAGTGTTAGTGTTATTGTTAGTGTTAGTGTTAGTGTTGGTGTTAATGTTAGTATTGGTGTTAGCGTTAGTGTTAGTGTTGGTGGTAGTATTAGTGTTAGTGTTTGTGTTAGTGTTAGTGTTGTTGTTAGTGTTAGTATTGGTGTTAGTGTTAGTGTTGGTGTTAGTGTTGCTGTTAGTGTTGGTGTTAGTGTTAGTGGTAGTGTTGGTGTCTGTATTAGTGTTAGTGTTGTTGCTAGTGTTATTGTTACTGTTAGTGTTAGTGTTGGTATTGTTGTTAGTGTTAGTGTTGATGTTAGTGTTAGTATTGGTGTTAGTGTTAGTGGTAGTGTTAGTGTTGTTAGTTTTAGTGTTGATTCTAGTGTTAGTGTTAGTGTTGTTGTTAGTGTTAGTGTTGATGTTAGTGTTAGTGTTGTTGTTAGTGTTAGTGTTGTTGTTAGTGTTAGTGTTGTTGTTAATGTTAGTGTTAATGTTGTTTTTGTGTTAATGATAATGTTGTTGTTTGTGGTAGTGTTAGTGTTGTTGTTAGTGTTAATGTTAGTGTTAGGGTTGTTGTTTGTGTTAGTGTTAGTGTTGTTCTTAGTGTTAGTGTTGTTGTTATTGTTAGTGTTATTGTTGTTGTTTGTGTTAGTGTTAGTGTTGTTAATTGTGTTAGTGTTAGTGTTGTTGTTAGTGTTAGTGTTAGTGGTGTTGTTTGTGTTTGTGTTAGTGTTAGTGTTAGTGGTGTTGTTTGTGTTAGTGTTACTACTGTTGTTTGTGTTGGCGTTAATGTTAGTGTTAGTGTTGTTGTTTGTGTTAGTGTTAGTGTTGTTGTTAGTGTTAGTGATAGTGCTGTTGTTAGTGTTTGTATTAGTGTTGATATTAATGTTAGTATTTGTGTTAGTGTTAGTGTTGTTGTTAGTGTTAGTGTTTGTGTTAGCGTTATTTTTAGTGTTAGTGTTTGTGTTAGTGTTAGTGTTTGATTTAGTGTTGTTGTTAGTGTTGGTGTTAGTGTTAGTGTTAGTGTTAGTGTTGTTGTTAATGTTAGTGTTACTGTTGTTGTTAATGTTAGTGTTAGTGTTAATGTTAGTGTTACTGTTGTTGTTAGTGTTAGTGTTGGTGTTAGTGTTAGTGTTAGTGTTTGTGTTAGTGTTAGTGTTGATATTAGTGTTAGTGTTGGTGTTAGTGTTAGTGTTGGTGTTAGTGTTACTGTGGTTTTTAGTGTTAGTGTTACTGTTGTTGTTAGTGTTAGTGTTGGTGTTAGTGTTGGTGTTAGTGTTAGTGTTAGTGTTTGTGTTAGTGTTAGTGTTGGTATTAGTGTTAGTGTTGGTGTTAGTGTTAGTGTTAGTGTTTGTGTTAGTGTCGTTGTTAGTGTTAGTGTTTGTGTTAGTGTTGTTGTTAGTGTTAGTGTTGTTGTTATTGTTAGTGTTGGTGTTAGTGTTAGTGTTGAGTCCATAGTTACAGGATTGCTAAGATGAGTAGTGACACCCCCGATGCCGTTAAGTCCAAGTTCAGCCCCAACGGCATGGGGGCCCTTGGGGTGCGGGTGGGATGTGGCGACATTACAAATAATGGGAAACGACCGATATTAGTACCGAATCCATATTTTTCGGGGTCACTGAGATGAATAGTGGCACTAGAAAGTCAGCCCCATCGGCAAGGGGGTGGGGTGGGGGAGTGAGGAGTGGTGAAAAATAAAATGTCCAGATTGACCGAGATTAGATTCGACTCCATAGTGTTCGGGATCGCTAATTAATTTGTGACAGTCCTGATGACAATTAATGCCACGTTTAGTTGAATAGAAGGAATAAAACTTTGTAGAAACGTGTAGACTCTGTAGAACGTTCTAGAAAATTTCAGAAATGAACAGAATATTGTAGAACTTTCTAGAACATTGTGAAACTGAGTAGGCCTCTGTAGAACTGTCTAGAAGGCTGTGTGAAATGAATATAACGTTATAGAACCGTCTAGAAGGTTATGGACATGAATAGAACTTTGTGTATTTTGATAAATAAAATTCCAGGCAACGCCGTGTAATCAGCTAGTAAGTAAAAATAAAGCAGCATCCTTTTTTTAAGACCAAATAATCTCTAACAGCAGATTCGAATGGTCTCATGGCTTAATATAAAATCAGTTAATTTAGTTTATATGACAAATTATAGGAAAATATGGGCACTAACACAATGTCCCTATGTGCCTCTAAGGTCTGGCATGATCACCTTTACTTTTTCACCTTTTATTTACGTCATCGTTATAATCAGTGTGATGTCTTTCTAAATGTAGTTAGCATTTGTAGAAGAGATTGAAGTTTGACTAAGAAAAATCGGAACTATGTAGTAGATGATCTGAAACGCTGAAATAAGTTCACCGAACGGCTGAGGTAACTCTCCCGCTAGTATTGTTGAATTTTTCCTGTTTAAGAAAGGGCTTTCTCGTGTTTATTATGATTATTTGCACAGTAGAAACTGCAAGTGGTTACAGCACAATATAGATCGGTGTTGTTGAATTTTTTTAAAAATATCTCAAACTTACAGAGTTCATTGTTGTGTCTTCAGTTCAAAGACATTCATCGAAATCATCACTTTTAATTTCCCATTGCACTGTAGAGACATCTCCTGTCGCTGAAGTTGTAATCATGCAGGCTCCGCTTTGGCGATTGACTGAGGCGAAACTTCACTGTTACTCCACTTCTGTCAAACTCAAAATAGACTACTCAGATTCAATCTCAGGTCATATGACTTTCACCTACAGACGCATCATCGGCTTTCTCATCAACTCTCTTCTTGTGTTCCATGCCAGGAGTGTTCAGTTGAAACGTACATGACGTAGTTTATGTGGTTGATGTGGTTGGTATAGTTGATGTGGTTTGCTTGTGATGGTTGACAAGAACAAGAACTGTAGTTTTGAATACAGATTTAAACACTGAAGTATACATAAGATATAATATATATTGTATATACGATATTTCAACTTAAAAGTGTTTTCTTAGATAGACGAGAAAACAATCAAACGAAAAACCAGAACAGAATACTGCATGCTGTCTTGAAAGTCAGAAGCAAGTAAGAGACCTATAATTGATATATATGGAAAAAAAAATCTTTCATCTTAAAACCTCTTATAAAATAAATGTACATTTGATGAACTTTGTCAAGTGAAAACATGTGTTTCCAGCGCAAAAGAAATAAATAACTCCCAATATCTGAATAATGAAGGTAGATGTCAGGGACACAAGGTCGGAGGACCCAGAAGGCGACGTTAAGTCACCAAAACGATATATGTCACATCTGAACCATCTTAGAACAACATTCGTACTGTTTCGTGAAGTGCAAACTGTGCTCCATCCTTTAGAAATTGCAGGTCTTTCGAGGTAATTCCTGGGTGGGGCATGTCAAACAACTCTAATATGGATTTCTAACGATAAGAATTTAGTCTGTTGTCTACAAAGATCTGTTGTCTACAAAAGTCTGTTGTCCATCCCTTCTTTTCCGAAGACCGGGAATTCACAGCTCACGGTCGCTTTCAGAGAGAACAACGGCTTGTCATGCAATTATTGAGGATTAACTGTTGACAAGTATCTCATATTATGTTTATTTACAAACCCCAACAGCTGAAATTGATCTTCGTCCGTCATCAACAAATAGTTCACTATCTTAGTTCTTTCCCTAGCAATCCAGTCACGACGGTGCAGTACTCAGTCTGTGTCTAGGTTTACCAGTTTTTGAGCAATGCAGATCTTATAGGGATTAAATCTGATCTTCTTCAGCGTAAGGCCATGCTTTTTTCAGTTTATATCTAAAAGACAAGGGAACCGATGTGGAGAGCGTAGTGGACTGCAGTGAAAGACTTCCTTCACTATCTTTACGTTCTCTGTTGTGGCACAGTTCATGGAAACTCAAGTTTGACGTCTCACACACTACCGTTACCTTCGAATGCACTCACCCACACCAGGGTAGTAATCCGAGACGTAACGCACTCACGTTGTTGAACATCAAAATAACGTGTACATCTAAAATGCTCTTAGGTCACAGATTATGTATTCTAATTATAAACGAACAGAGCTGGTCAATGCGACAAGGTAAATCGTTCGTGAGTCAGTTAAAACGCCGTCATCTTCTCCTTGCGATGATTTTGGATAGTATGTTGCTAGAGAATAAGGAGATCCTTGGTTTAGATTGTTGTCATGGGAGCCTGTGATTTAAAAACTGTTTATCTTGTTAGGGAAGGCTTAGAATAGCCACTTATATTTTAATAATGCAATTTTGTGTATTGGACATGTAGTGGAATCTTCCCACCTCTCATGAAGAAATTGAACCACTCCAAATTATGGAGGAGCGCAGTCACTGTGAAAAGATAACAATCCTAACAGAGGTACCAGGCATACACAAAAAGGACTACATAACAACACTTCAGATGAAGACACTGACCCAGGAGCTGATTGACAGCAAATACAACCCAGCTGAATGGACACATGTGTACACAGATGGGTCTGTAAAAAATCAGTAAAAAATGGAGGTCGGGACGTTTACATAAGATACACAGATGGGAGACAAACCAAAAAGGCCTTCGTGACGGGAAAGACTTCCTCCAACTACAGGGCAGAAACAACAGCCCACCTTAAAGCCCTCATAACACTTAAAACAGAAAACCCGGTCCCACCATACAAAATAGCCTTCTTCACAGACTGCATGGCACTTCTAGAATCACTAAAAACAATAACCCACAGGTAAACATACAGGGAATCACAACAGAACTGAAGCACCTTACACTGTCAACAACCATGGTCCTACAATGGGTAACATCCCACTGTGGAATAGCTGGCAATGAAATAGCTGATAGCCTATCCAAAGCTGGCAGCAATCAAGATCAAACAAATCATCCAGTAAACTACCAAGGAGCGAAAACCATAATCCGTAACCAGTGCAGATCTGAATGGAAAAAGAAACGTAAATGCAACAATGAACTGGATTAAATACATCAACTACAAAGACATCAGCAAACCATCCTCTTTCGTCTAAGGACAGGCCACTGCAGACTACTGAGCCACCTGCATCGATTCAAAATGTCTCATACAGATGAGTGTTCATGTGGCAGTGGAGTCCACCCCAGAACATATCCTACAAGAGTGCCCAAACCATGCAGACCTGAGATGTGAGACATGGCCAGAGGACACAGCCTTGGGGCAAATGCTTTGGGACTCCTATCAGGATCTGGAGAGAACTGCGAGCTTTGCCATGTTGACAGGGATCAGGATCTGAAGTGACCAACAACTTCGAACGCAGAAGAAGAAGAAAAAGTGAGTATGACATTTGTGTTATAATTTGATGGAAGCTTTCTTCCCAATGGCGTAGAGCAATCTCGCTGGGAATTTCGTGATGTAATATTTCTCTCCTTTTAGTCATCACCTTCACCTTCACTTCTTCACAACTCATTTTGCTCATCAATAAATGTGGTTCAATTGTTATATTTTTACATCTAGGACTTTGTCAGTTATTGAGCTGATGCATTTGTCAGTATCGTCGAGTGATTGCCAGTTTAATCATGGTCCAGTTACGTCACTTATGTTCTAGTGAAGAGCGTTAGAATGTCTGGGTCATTGTTGATGTGTTACCCTATGTATAGTGTAGTAGCAGTTTGCTAATTGGTTCATCAACCTGTAATCAGTTAATAAGCTGTTAAATCAACAACAAGAAGTAATACTCAAAGCAGAAAAGAGAATTACATAATCGCACATTAAAAGTTTTCCGCTTATACGCTGTACTGGCTTTTATAAAATCATGAGAATGTAGAGAGGTCTGTCTTGGAAGAGTACACAATGGGAAAAAGAAAGAGAGGCGAAGATGGCTGGAAGACATCTTTGATGATCTGTGAATGCATGTGTATACCACTTTGAGACAATGAATTGCAAGAATAGTGATTAGCAGAAGGGAATATGACGAGGTTGTCGTTTGTGTTCCTCTGATACATTATTGGAAGAAATGGCTGAATGTCTCTGCAGGTGTCTATGAAATATTCAGTGTGAAATGGGAATGGATAGTTGATGACAGTACTGCAAGAAAGTAGTTTCAAAAGCTCAACCGTGCGGACACCGATAACATAGTCAAACCTTGACTGTGAAGCTTCTATGGCAGTATTCCCTTAACTATGGGATACAAGCAGTACTGGTACGCAGGAAACAATTAATAGTACTCTTGTTTGAAAGGTATTTTGGTTGAGACCGTAAGCAGGGGTCTTGAGATAAGCGTGCAGCATGGAAAAAAACTGAGTGGGTAAGGATAGTATAAATACCACTCACGATTAGCGAAAGGGGAGCCTTACGATGTGTTAGAGAGAGAGTCTCTGTTAGGTAGAGTTTTCAGTAGGAGCTGTTTTTGGTAGAGGCAAGTTAAGTTAAGATGTAGGATTTAGTTTTCGAGATAGCTGAAGTTGTTGGGTTGGAAACGTTGTAAGTATGGTTTTTATTGTATAAGTACATTGTAAGGTGTTCTCCCATATGGCGTAGAGTTTTCTCACGCCGGGAATTGTCATTGTAACCGTCTTTCCAGGCTGATGGGTTACGTTTCCATCCTCATAATTTCATCCCTCATTTTTCCCATCAATAAACTTGTGTAGTCTGAATATAAAAACTACACCACTGGCTTTATCGAACTCTCACTGTTTGATGAGTTTTGTTATGTTGGGAGACTGCCAAGTTCAGTTAAGTTGTTGTATCAGTATTATTCTGTGGAGTGAAAGCCTGGGAGTCTTGTTGGATTTTCTTAGTGTGTAACAGAGAAAATTAGGTTGTCTTATAGCACCACCAACAAGAAGTAATTTCTAAGATGAAAGGAAAATTGTACTAAACAAGAAGACTAATCACCCAGTAGGATACGGGTTCATTTGAGTTACAGGAAATAATATTCCTCAGCGGCACTTTATACTTCTTTAGTTGGGGCCGGAACCAGGCTCTTCTTTCACAGTCTGCAACAATTTGTTTTAGCTATTGCTCGTGAGCCGCTGGTTTCATTCACGGTCTATACTTCTATTTGTGACGGCTTGGCAGGTCTCCACGTTTGTAGTATTTCTTGTATTCAGTGGTGTAAAGTTGTAGAATACATATAATTTCTCTATTTTCACCATGTCCTAGATCAAGATTATCGATCGATGACCTGTTTAGTTTCGTAGCCTCGTTTCGTCACTTGAGGCTACACGTATGTGTAGTTCCGTGACATGCGCAGACTAGTGTTCCGGTCATTAGGAAGTGTTTTACTAGAGTAAGGACAGCTAGCTTAACAGTTTGGGAAGTTGTCTGCAGATAGATTAGGAGCTGATAAAACAGTTGTTAGTTAGGGAGTCAAGAATGGAGTTCGGTTAGCTAGCTAGTGTTCGAATTTCGGGTGGTAGTTCCGTCAGCATTGGCTTCCCGACATCTTCTGCCGGAGAAGAAAAGTAGTCTAGACAGTAATTGATGAGTTGCACTGACGTCCTTTTTTTTATTCGAATTGGCGTCAGGGTCGTGTTAACGAATCTATGCGTCGTGTCCTCGAGGCAGCGACGATGTCCAGCTTGCTCAAGAGTTTGGGGGCACCTCTAGCTCCTAGGGCCTAGGCGGTGCAATTACTGAAGCCATACCAGTAGCTTGTATCCAGTCCAGTGAAGCTGATCCTGAACCAGTTTCCTGCCAGGAACCAAAGCAGCTTGTTACATCACATTTCGCTCGTACTACGTAGAAAGGGACAGATAACAATTTGTATCTTAAATGTGACCTCAGCAAGTAGTCAAGCCTCATCGCACAGACTGAACATTACTAACTATAGCTCAAGTAGTGAACATTGGATTTATCTACTTTCATTCTCTTTGGAAGTTTGCTTAACAATTGGACAGTTCTGATTAGTCCAGACAAAGTACACATTAGAATGGTGGATATAGTAACTTTTTGGACCATTTTCAACGGAGAAACAGTCTTTTGAAATGAACATTCTGTTGTATTTGAAGTTACCAAATATACTCCTTCTGGAAAAGATTATCTAGAATTTTAAGGAGCATTACTGTGTTTAGACGTTATGGACAATTATCCTGTACTGCTGGTGAATTCTTTCTGGAGTAGGATTAATTATCAGTTATTTTAACATTCTGTTTGTGATTTTATATTAGCAATGATGATATTGATATTAGTGGCATTAGTGCACGTGTCATTATTCTTAGTTTCTTTATGTTGATTAGTGGTAGAAAACTGAGGATTTTTAGTTACAATTTTTTCAGAAAGATTGCCATTTGCTGATACTGACTATTTAATTAAAAAGTACTGCAATTAGTCTGGTCAGTATTAAGTGAAATTAAAGATGGATTCGTTTGGGTAGATTGTATAATTCTAATTTTTTGTTTATAAATATGAGTTATATGTCTGGGTTTTCCAGAAAGACTCCTGTCACTATGGAAGACGGTAAGCTTTGCCATGCAGTGGATTGGAAGTGTACCATATGCCCTTGAAGTACCATTACTACATCTGGGATGTCCCTGTGAGACTGTGCTGCACTTGGAGATCTCTACAGCATATCTTTTAAAAAATGATATAGTTCTTTTGCAGCCATTAGTGAAATGTGAATGTTTTTTTTTCTCTTTCAGCTTGTTTACTGTATATTGGCCTTACTAGTAGTTAGCTAATGCTTGATGATAAGTCAATTAGTCTTGACTTATAGGTAACATTACTGATTATGACTTATAGATAGCTAAATGTTCTGGCATATACCATGTTTCAAATTGGTTATTACCTTGGATGTGACAGTATTACCTCGGATGTGATGTTATGAGGAGATTGCACAAACAGGTGTAACTCTCTGAATGGATACTTAGCCCGGAACATGGAGCTCACATGTGACCGAGGCCAGGGTAAAGGTTACCAGAGTAGCCTCATGTTTGGGCCTAGATGTTACATTTTTTTCTGCGCCTACATTTGATATGTGGCACAATGCCATTTGAGAGATAAATGGAAGACGGATTAGCCTTGTACTCAAGTTTTGCCTAGTCTGCTTATGTGTAGCGTGTAGCCGCATGTGACAAGAATGGATGATTATGTATTATTCTCAAAGTTTTACCTGTTCTACATATATTTAACTGATAGTTGCATATGATTTAGAATGGATGATTAACACTTGTGACCATGTTAACCTATTCTGCACATGTAGAGGATATAGCCGCATATGATAGTAATAGAAGATTCTTATATCTTATATCCTTCCCGTGCCGTTAAACGTCACATATGGCTCGCAAAGTAGTTCGCCAAATTTTTCCTGTCTTCGGCGAGTCTTTCAACCTCATCAAAGGATTTTATGCCTGTTAATTTGTCCTCTCTTAACAATGTCCTCTTCAGAGTTTCACGCGGTCGGTCTGCCTCTTTTTCTTCGGGCTGTTGTATTCCACTTGATAGCTTGTTTTGGGATTCTCTGATCATTTCTTCTCATCAAGTGACCAACATATGTCCATCTCCTTTTCCTGATCACACATTAGACTGGTTGTTGTTCAGTCATCTGTCTTATCTCTGCATTGTTCTTGAATTCGTTCCACTTGATGCTGAGTATTTTCCTTAAGCATTTGTTTTCAAAAGAGTCTAATTTGTTGTCTATTTCTTTAGTTGTTTTCCAGCTTTCGCATGCATAAATGAGGGTGGATATTACATTTGAATTGAATAGTCTTAACTTGGTTTTTGTGCTTATAACTTTTGATTTCCATATGTTCTCAAGATTCTTGAAGATTGGTGCTGCTTTTGCAATTCTGATCCTAACTTCCTTTCTAGTGTCACCATGCTGGTCTATGTAGCTGCCAAGGTATGCAGATTGATTGACTTCTTCAATATCTGTCCCTTCTGTGTGTATTTTTCCATTTTGATTGATGAGAATTTTCATTATTTTTGTTTTGTCCTTGTTAATTTCAAGTCCTATTTTGCTAGCCAGTGAAGACAGACTCTCTGTTTTTCCTGCATGGAATTCTAGCATCGAAAAATAGAAGATTAGTATACATTATAACAAAGTTAACCTATTCTGCATATGTACATCATATAGCTGCATTTGACAGTAATAGAAGATCATATATATTAGTACCAGAGTTTACCTGTTCTATACTTGTGCAGCGAGGAGTCGCACATGATAGCATTAGATGCTTGTATATGTAGTGGACCTGGTCTGTGTGGGTTTACCTATTCTATACATGTGTAATGAGGAGTAGCACATGATAGCAATAGATGCTTGTATATGTAGTGGACGTGGGCTGTGTGTAGCAGAATGTCACAGGAAGAGAATTTGATCGGTGGAAGAGTATGAAGATGTATGTTTGAGAGTAAATTATTATCTTAGACTCAGATTGGAGTTACATTATAATCTAGATTATATATAATAGGCGGCTTTTTTTAGACTTCTGACAGGCAAAACTCTACTTTTTGGGATAGGGGAATAATATTTCAGTATTCTCTTAACTATGGGATACAAGCAGTACTGTATCCAGGAAACAATTAATAGAGTGAGTACCCTTGTTTGAAAAGTATTTTGGTTGAGAGCGTAAGCAGGGGTCTTGAGATAAGCGTGCAGCATGGAAAAAAACTGTGTGGGTAGGGATAGTGTAAATACCACTCACGATTAGCAGAAGAGGAGCCTTACTATGTGTTTTAGAGAGAGAGAGAGCGTCTCGGTTAGGTAGAGTTTTCAGTAGTAGCTGTTTCTGGTCGAGGCACGATAAGTTAAGATGTAGGATTTAGTTTTTGAGATAGCTGGAGTTTTTCGGTTGGAAACGTTGTAAGTATGGTTCTTATTGTATAAGTATACTGTAAGGTTTTCTCTCATATGGCGTAGAGTTTTCTCACGACGGGAATTGTCACTGTAGACTTCTTTCCAGCCTGATGGGTTACGTTTCCATCCTCATAATTTCATCCCTCATTTTTCCCATCAATAAACTTGTGTAGTCTGAATATAAAAAATACATCACTGGCTTTATCGAACTCTCACTGTTTGACGAGTTTTGTTATGTTGGGAGACTGCCAAGTTCAGTTAAGTTGTTGTATCAGTATTATTCTGTGGAGTGAAAGCCTGGGAGTCTTGCTGGATTTTCTTAGTGTGTAACAGAGAAAATTAGGTTGTCTTATAGCACCAACAACATGAAGTAATTTCTAAGATGACAGGAAAATTGTACTTCACATGAAGACTAATCACCCAGTAGGATACGGGTTCATTTGAGTTACAGGAAATAATATTCCTCAGTGGTATTATACTACTTTCCTTCTTACCTAATGATTATGCCTTACACCAAGGTGTTGAAAACAATCCCAGTACCAGCACTGGGCGCTTATCAGCCAAGCCAGACCCTTCTCAAAACATCAGAGTTCGGCACTTTGTCAGCCCAGTCAGATCCTTCTCAAAACGCCAGATTTCGGCACTTGTCAGCCCAGCAAGATCGTTCTCAAAGCGCCAGAGTTCCGCACTTGTCAGCCCATCAAGATCTTCTCAAAGCGCCAGAGTTCGGCACTTGTCAGCCCAGCAAGATCGTTCTCAAAGCGCCAGAGTTCGGCACTTGTCAGCCCAGCAAGATCGTTCTCAAAGCGCCAGAGTTCGGCACTTGTCAGCCCAGCAAGATCGTTCTCAAAGCGCCAGAGTTCGGCACTTGTCAGCCCAGCCAGATCCTTCTCAAAGCACCAGAGATCCTGCACTTGTCATCCCAGACAGACCCTACTCAAAGCACCAGATTTTGGCATTTCTACAAGTTTCGCTTCAGCAGCAGGCAGTGTCAATAATATCGCCCACGATATTACCCCCACCCTCCAGCAAGGGAAGACAGAAAAGGTTTCTCCATGGAGATGAAAAGGGAATTTTCCTGCTTCCCCAACACAGATAACCCAATGGACCCAGTTAACCCAGGTGGCAGAGGCGGTTGTCAGACAATGCTGGTTAGCGACAACTGCAAAAACGTGGCGAACATTTGACCCTTCATCATTCATCTTACATCCTTCCCGCGCCGTCAAACGTCACACAGGGCTCACATGGTAGTTCGCCAAGTTTTCCTGTTTTCTGTGAGCTTCTCAACATTGTCAATGGATTTTATGCCCACTAATTTGGTCTATCTTAACAATATTCTCTTTAGAGTTTCACGTTGAAGACCTCTTTTTCTTCGGCCTGGTGTGTTCCACTTGATGTCTTGTTTTGGGATTCTCTGACGGTTTCTTCTCATCACGTGAGCGACATATGTCCGTCTTCTTGTCTTTGACTCTATACAGTTATAATAATGTACTGAATTAATAGTCTTATCTAATGTTTGATCTTAATTCCGAGGATGCACACAAAAACGAAAATCATTCCGCGCACGAAATTTAAATACCGTGCAAACAATAGTATCATTGTGCCATTTTAACTCTTAAGAAACTCACGATACCACGTGTGATTGTTTTCCAGGTTAATATCAATTTTAAATTCTACTCTCCAATGTAACGATATAGCTCACATTTAGACACATATTTTAAAACGAATAACAAGGTTGAATATTATGCCAAAGAACGTTAGAGACACATAGACAACGACCAGGTGTCGAAATGTTGGACATCAAAAGCCATGTACCGTCTGTTATTGGCTGTATTCTGACGCACTACATTTAAGCTCTCCTGTTTCTGCCCTCGAGGAGCGCCATCTTTGATCTCCCCTACACGTTTATATTTATGTAAAATTATGTTAAAAATTAACAGATAACAATACTGATATGTTATCAGTTATATCCACTCGTCCAGCTTCAGGCCTGGCACGATGTTTTCATTTAGCATACTCTTAGGGAAATAACAAAATATCCGTTTGCGTGAGACTAAGGTCAAAAGAGGCTTACCTGTCATATATCGTTTGTCGTCTCATATCGAATCACTGCTCGATCTATCTCTCTGGATTCATTTTGCAGTAACTGGACCCTCACGAGTGTTAGTAATGTGACGCTGTTGGAATTTTGGAGCTCTGTTACTGTTTATACTTGAGTTACAATCAGCGTGAATTCAGTCATGCCTCTTCTTCAACGCGTTTCCTTGCATGTTTTTTTGTGTGTCGTTCTTGGCTGAATTTCTTACATATGTAAGGTGTTAATGCATCAATAAATCTTCTAGCGCTATGTTGAAGCCAGTCTGAATTATGCCCACGATGTACGTCTTTACATGGCTTACTGCATCATTGTAATCATCGTAATGTATTTCCAACATTTGAAGACTTTTTCTTCTAGACTGTCTACACGTTCAGTTATAATGAAATCTCTAGTTCTCCGTGAAGTACACAACAGTGACTAGCTACACTCTGGTATCACTGATGATTGTAGAGAATTCTGCTCTTACTGAAACGCTCGCTTCGATATTTCAGTCATTTGTTCCACTTAGAACTGATGATAATGAATATGTTCAGTTTTGATGTTTAGTTTTTAACATCAGTACACAATTTAAGAACCTTCATTAATCTTTCTTTCCGTAGTATCTATCAGCTTGTGTAACACGTCGCTGTGATTGGACTTGTTGCGGCAGTGGATCGTCAGACTAACCTCTGCCATCACAGAAATATTACGTTCTAATTACTGTCCCATATCAGTGATCTATGTGATGTACAGTGTCAAACTGTTACTATTTTCTTATAATGGCTTTAACATTTGAAAATGCCTGTTTTGCAGGAGTAAGTTCTGGCTGTGAGCGCTTGGTACCTGTTACACCGGCTGCCAGTGACCTCATTTATGGGATTTTCAGGTGTAGTTATAGAAAAGATCACAAAATAAATTATGAGATCTGACACGGACAAATGCACGAAAATCGTTTCAAAACATAATTAAAGTATGTTCTAGATAAAAATAAATACATTAGCTCAATGCTTGTCACGTTTAATCACCTGATTTACGAATGAAAAAAATAAATTTAAGAGGTCTTCTTTATACATGAGATAAATAACTGCATGTCAGTCGGTCAATCATTTTCATATCGCTTTTGGAAATTTGCCTCCTTGTAGGCTTCTCAGTTGTAAGTAAAATGCCCTGCTGCTGATGTATCAATTCGCAGATCATCAACAATATCTTGCAGCCATCTTCGGCTTGCTCTTCCTCTCTTTTTCCCATTATGCACCTTTCCAAGACGATCTTATTTAATTTTCGTGACATTTAATGTGGCCAAAATATTCAAGTTTAGTTAATAGCTGTGTTCTTGTTCTATGGTGGTAACTTATTAGGCTGCAGTTCGTTTAAAATATGAAAGCTGCCTCTAAGATTGTTCAGTCACGATCGGCTAGAAAGGTTCTTCAGTATCTGGAAGTGGTCACCACTATGTTTAGGTAACTCTAAGTGAAGGAATGGCCCCTTCTTCTTATGTAACTATCATGTCATGAGGGAAATGCTGGCCTGGAATCATCCCAAACTGTTACCATCACTTGAAAGAAGTAAACAATATCGAAATCGTCCATACCCTGTTGTCTTCTCACACAATCCAGAAAAGGTTCGCAAGAATGGCGCCACCAATGTTTGCTAGCAGCAGTGCCATCATTCAATGTTGTTGTTGCTGCAATATTGTTCCTCCAGCGTGGTATGGTTAAAGTTCCATTTCTTGATTACTAGAACAAGTGCTACTGCGGTTGTCAAATCTTTTATCTCTATGTATCATCTGATATCATCTCATTATGCACACAGAATATGCAGTGGTATAGCTATATATACATAACTCACATAAATAACCTGACATGCCTTTGATGTCCATGGATCACACCTGTTTTCAGAACTGAGAAATGTCTGTATAAAACAGAACATTATATTTCTAATGTTTCTGCAAAGAGCGTCAAGTTATGTACATTTTGAACCAGCATTGATAATTTTTTTTAAAATAAAATGTTCCATCGATTTGCATAATTATGTTTTCCTGATATAACATCACACACGTATATAACAGCATGGAGAGCAGTTCATTTCACCAGCATAACAAGTCCTACACCGTCGCTCATGATGTTTGGAAGGATGTGGTTTCTGAAGAATCTGCTATTATTTGTCCTGGTAGGACAGCTCACGGCTACAAGTAAGATAAATTATTTTCCAGGACTGATAAAGCTTTGAGAGATAAAGTTAAACGCGGACATATAGATGGAAAAACAAAGTAACTAACGATAATCGAGAACGGCCGAGAAAGTGAATTTCCAATAAATTATATAAATAAATATATTTTACATATAAACTTACATAAATTTATAAATATTTACATATAAATGGTAGTGAATAATATTCACATGACAAACAACGTGATATTTTGGCATTCAAGTTTGCCAAATAACATCACTAAACACAGACAAAAGGAAGAAAAAGTGAGGTACTATGAATTTCAAGTATGGAAAAAAAACATCTTTGTTTTTGTTCAGCAAACAAAAGGATCGAGAATAGGAACCGAAAAGAATGAGATATAGATAACAAGAAACTTAAAATGACGAATATGACAACGAGTAAATTGAATCATTCTTGTAGTACATTGTGTAAGAAGTGTTGTACACCTGAACGTTCTATCTTGTACCTGTCTCTGTAGTTGACCTCTTGTCATCTTTCGCTTATTCTTATGGTCGGATTTTGCTATTAACATTAATGGCTATATTTCTTCATATGCTTCAAATATATGTCCTTTAAAGAACATTGCTTGCGTGTGACTTCAGTCATTTGTATGTCCCTTGCGGAAGATTGCCTCCCTAACAGCACTTCTGTAGGCCTCTCGGTTCTGAGCAAAATTGCCTGTTGCTGATGCATCCATTTGCACATCATCAACGATGTCTTGCAATCATCTTCGCCTTGGTCTTGCTCTATTTCTTTTTTCCATTATGTACCCTTCCAAGACGGTCTTCTCTAGATTATCATGACATTTAATGCGTCCAAAACATTTACGTTTACTCAGGTTAGTCCTTTTTACTAGCCAACCTTCTTAAATATTAAGTTCTTGAAGCATACATATATTTGTTCTTTTTTGTGTCCTTGTCATTTCAAAAAGTCTTCGGTAGCATTTACATTCAAAGGCATTTATATGTTTCTCGTCTGTTTCGCTTATTGTCCGGGTCTCACAGGCATATGTTGCGATGGGAAAAAGCATTCATTCATTCATTTGCACGTCCCTTGCGAAACTTTGCGTCCCAAACCGCACTCATGTAGGCCGCTGATGCATCCATCTGCAGATCCTCAAAGATGCCTTGCAGCCATCTTCGCCTTGGTCTTCCTCTCTTTCTTTTTTTCCTTTATGCACCCTTCCAAGACGTTCTTCTCTAGATTATCATGACGTTTAATGTGTCCAAAATATTTAAGTTTTCTCTAGTTAATCCTCTTTACTAGCCAGCTTTCTTCAATATTAAGCATTTATTCGTCAATATTAAGCAGTTACATTCAAAGTCATTTATGTGTTTCTCAGCTGTTCTGTTAAGTGTCCAGGTCTCACAGACACATGTTGCGATGGGAAAGGGATGGCGACTGCAGTAAAACTGGTTAATATAAATAAGGTAGATAGAGGTGTATGGTGCAGTTTTACAAAGTGAGGGAGGAAGTGAGCAAGGTGAGAAAAAAACGAATATAAAGTATGAGAATGTATAAATGGAAAACATACAACATCCGATATTTCGGCGTGAGCCTTATTCGAGGATACATGCAAAAACAAAATACAAACATATATAACTTATCTGAAGCGTCTTGCTCTCAGCAAAGCTTAATTGTGTGTGGAAGAAGGAGGAGGAAGAAAAAAAAACGTTGCCAACAGACAAAAGATTCCCGATATAACCAATCATAGCGAAGAAGCGGAGAGAGAGGAAGGCAATAGAAACATGATAGCCGCTAGAGGTGTCGGGTGGGGGGGGGGGGGGGAAGGGGAGAGAAAAGAGGACGCGAGAGATAATGAATGAAGAACTTAAACACCTACAGGGAGGAAATGTAAAACTGGTGAATGGGACAAGACCAATATGTTGGCAGAGAAGGAAATAGGATGGTGGTAGGGAGGGGTAGCATAGAGAAAGAAATTAGAGTATAAAAAGGCCAGTGGAAAAAGAAAGAAGTTACAGAAAGCTGAAGACATTGTTAATTCCAGCTGGGTGGAGACAGCCAGTCTGGAAAATAAGGCGCTGTTCTAAGACCCTCCGAGATCGTACATCTGCGGAACAAGAGCGGATCGCACTAACCGAAATGTCCTGTTTGCCCCTGTGGTTACCAAGGCAAAAATGTTTAGCCACAGGTGTCCAGGCCCTCTTAGAAATATCATTGAGATGCTGGCGAAATCGATCTCCTAACCGTAAGCCAGTTTCCCCTATGTACTTCAAACCGCAACGTTTGCACATGATAACATAAATGACATTTCGTGAAGTGCAGGTGAAGCCCTCCTGTACCGACAACGTGGATTTAGGGAAAGAGATCTGGCTGGCCTCGACAACAAACGGACAAGTGTTGCATCTACGGCGTCCACAACGTCTGGTACCATAAAAAGTGTCATCTGTCTTAAGATGACTACGAATTAAAAGGTCCCTGAGGTTTTTGTCACGTCTGTAAGCCACCAATGGGGGTTCCCCAAAAAGTTCACGTGTCTCAGGCTCGGTCTGGAGGAGGTGGAGATGGCGAAACAGTATGTTTTTAACTGCCAAGCTATGGGGGTGGTACGTGAGTACTAGTTTCACCCTGTCCGAGCAACAGTGCGGTTTAGGGGTGAGGGCTTGTTGCCGCGATATATGGCTAATGCGGATCCAAGACGACGAGAGAACGTGGTCTGGATAGCCGCGTTGACGGAAGAAATCTAGTAATTTGTGGCCTTGATCCTGGAAATCCAAATCCTCCTTACACAAACGTCGCAACCTAAGAAGCTGGGAAAAAGGAATAGAGTCCTTACACGATCTGGGATGGGAGGAAGAGTACAGGAGGTAGCTGTGAGAGTCTGTAGGTTTATAGTAGATAGAAGTAGTAAGCCCGGAGGGGCCGATAGTGACGGCAATGTCAAGAAAGTTAGCGGAAGTAGCAGAGATATGGGAGGTGAAAGAAATGACAGGATTGTATTCTTTAACAAAACTGATAAAGTTGTCAAGGTCTTCCTCTGGCATTGATGTGATCCCAATGCCATCGTCTATGTAGCGTCTATAGAAGGCGGGAAAAGGGCCTCTAAAGGCTCTCAGAATCTTGTGTTCGAAGTGGCCCATGAACAGACACGCGTAGCTGGGGCCCATCTTGGTACCCATGGCTACACCACTAATCTGGTCAAAGTAAAGGCCATTGAATTCAAAAGAATTGAGTTGGAGGACAAGTTGTGTAAGGCGCATAATAGTAGAAGTAGGAATAGAGGGATTGCGTCTTTTGTTCAGAAAGAACTTGACGGCCTGAAGTCCCTGGTCATGTGGGATGGATGTGTATAAGGATACTACATCAAGGGTGAAGATACGGTAGGTGTGACCAGGCAGGAGTGTAAGGGTCTCAAAAGTAATGAGAGCATGATTGGTGTCCTTGAGATAAGTGGGCAGACTAGTGACCAGAGGTTGAAAGATGCTGTCAAGAAAATCAGAGATTTGTTCCGTAGGACAGGAACAAGCAGACACTATGGGCCTTCCTGGGTTTCCTGGTTTGTGAATCTTAGGGAGTAGATAAAAAGATGGTTTCCCTAAGCAGCTGTCGCGGATGTGAAGATGTGTAGCCGAGGGAGAAAGACCAGACTTGGTCTTGTGGATGAGTTCGTTGATCGTGTCTCGAACATGGTGGTTGTTGGCCAGAGTCGGATCTTGAGGGCGAGAGGCATAAAATTTAGTGTTGCTCAGCTGGCCCATGGCCTCCTGGATGTACAATTCTTTCTTCCAACAAACGATAGCTCCGCCCTTGTCTGCACTCTTGATCACGATATCTCGCCTGCGCTGAAGTTGAGAAAGTGCGCGTTGCTCCCCGGGGGTCAGGTTCGAGTGTCGTACACGGGGAAGGCGAAGCTTGCGGATTTCGTGAAGAGTGTGATCAATGTAGAGGTCCAAGGCACGAGACGCTCCTGCTGAAGGTGTCCAGGTGGATGGTTGTTTGGAGAAGCGAGAGAAAGGGTCATCATCGGAGGTGGATTGGGATGATGAAGGTTGGGACGCGTCTTGGAAATGGAACTTTAAATGCAGTCTGCGATGGAAACGGTGGACATCTTGAAGGAGTGAGAACTGGTCAGCAGAAGGACGGAGGGGAACAAACTGTAAACCTTTCCCCAGGACAGACAATTCATCAGCTGAAAGAGGAATATCCGGAGGGATACAAACCACCTTAGTGGGGGCAGAAGCGGGGGCGGGTCTGGGAGAGGCCGTAGAGGGACGGAGAGCAGAAAGTTTCTGCTTTGTGAGAGAGGAAAGTTGCAGGTAGAATTGTCTGTTGGTGGAGTGAATAATCTCGCGGATCAGGCGATAGATGAGGTAATTATCATGTGTAATGTGGTGGAGACGGGCAGAGAGTAGAGCGATCTGACTATCGAGGTCCGAGAGGAGTTTAATGTGTCCCTCTACGACACAGCGCATGCGTTGAAAAGCGCAATTGGTTTCGATAGCACAAAGACGCTGACGGATTCTGGGGTGGAGAGTGCCCATGGCCGGTGAAAACTTAGAAGTAAAACCTTTGGGAACAACCCTCAGGCGAAGACAGTTGTTGAGAAAATTAACGTGAGAAGTGAACCGCGTCTTCTTGTACGTGGAAAAAGCGAGGTCAGTGGCGGTACGGGAAAGGAGAGGTGACAAAAGACTGAAAGACAGAGTAATAAAAGCCTTGAGAGATTTTGTGATACGATTTAAAGAAGGCATGGTGACCAGAAGAGATATCGAATGACTGGGGTGTGGAGGGAGAGTAGAGGCTAACCTGACAAGCACAGAAGGAATGAAAACTGCGTTTAAAGTTCCATTTCCAAGACGCGTCCCAACCTTCATCATCCCAATCCACCTCCGATGATGACCCTTTCTCTCGCTTCTCCAAACAACCATCCACCTGGACACCTTCAGCAGGAGCGTCTCGTGCCTTGGACCTCTACATTGATCACACTCTTCACGAAATCCGCAAGCTTCGCCTTCCCCGTGTACGACACTCGAACCTGACCCCCGGGGAGCAACGCGCACTTTCTCAACTTCAGCGCAGGCGAGATATCGTGATCAAGAGTGCAGACAAGGGCGGAGCTATCGTTTGTTGGAAGAAAGAATTGTACATCCAGGAGGCCATGGGCCAGCTGAGCAACACTAAATTTTATGCCTCTCGCCCTCAAGATCCGACTCTGGCCAACAACCACCATGTTCGAGACACGATCAACGAACTCATCCACAAGACCAAGTCTGGTCTTTCTCCCTCGGCTACACATCTTCACATCCGCGACAGCTGCTTAGGGAAACCATCTTTTTATCTACTCCCTAAGATTCACAAACCAGGAAACCCAGGAAGGCCCATAGTGTCTGCTTGTTCCTGTCCTACGGAACAAATCTCTGATTTTCTTGACAGCATCTTTCAACCTCTGGTCACTAGTCTGCCCACTTATCTCAAGGACACCAATCATGCTCTCATTACTTTTGAGACCCTTACACTCCTGCCTGGTCACACCTACCGTATCTTCACCCTTGATGTAGTATCCTTATACACATCCATCCCACATGACCAGGGACTTCAGGCCGTCAAGTTCTTTCTGAACAAAAGACGCAATCCCTCTATTCCTACTTCTACTATTATGCGCCTTACACAACTTGTCCTCCAACTCAATTCTTTTGAATTCAATGGCCTTTACTTTGACCAGATTAGTGGTGTAGCCATGGGTACCAAGATGGGCCCCAGCTACGCGTGTCTGTTCATGGGCCACTTCGAACACAAGATTCTGAGAGCCTTTAGAGGCCCTTTTCCCGCCTTCTATAGACGCTACATAGACGATGGCATTGGGATCACATCAATGCCAGAGGAAGACCTTGACAACTTTATCAGTTTTGTTAAAGAATACAATCCTGTCATTTCTTTCACCTCCCATATCTCTGCTACTTCCGCTAACTTTCTTGACATTGCCGTCACTATCGGCCCCTCCGGGCTTACTACTTCTATCTACTATAAACCTACAGACTCTCACAGCTACCTCCTGTACTCTTCCTCCCATCCCAGATCGTGTAAGGACTCTATTCCTTTTTCCCAGCTTCTTAGGTTGCGACGTTTGTGTAAGGAGGATTTGGATTTCCAGGATCAAGGCCACAAATTACTAGATTTCTTCCGTCAACGCGGCTATCCAGACCACGTTCTCTCGTCGTCTTGGATCCGCATTAGCCATATATCGCGGCAACAAGCCCTCACCCCTAAACCGCACTGTTGCTCGGACAGGGTGAAACTAGTACTCACGTACCACCCCCATAGCTTGGCAGTTAAAAACATACTGTTTCGCCATCTCCACCTCCTCCAGACCGAGCCTGAGACACGTGAACTTTTTGGGGAACCCCCATTGGTGGCTTACAGACGTGACAAAAACCTCAGGGACCTTTTAATTCGTAGTCATCTTAAGACAGATGACACTTTTTATGGTACCAGACGTTGTGGACGCCGTAGATGCAACACTTGTCCGTTTGTTGTCGAGGCCAGCCAGATCTCTTTCCCTAAATCCACGTTGTCGGTACAGGAGGGCTTCACCTGCACTTCACGAAATGTCATTTATGTTATCATGTGCAAACGTTGCGGTTTGAAGTACATAGGGGAAACTGGCTTACGGTTAGGAGATCGATTTCGCCAGCATCTCAATGATATTTCTAAGAGGGCCTGGACACCTGTGGCTAAACATTTTTGCCTTGGTAACCACAGGGGCAAACAGGACATTTCGGTTAGTGCGATCCGCTCTTGTTCCGCAGATGTACGATCTCGGAGGGTCTTAGAACAGCGCCTTATTTTCCAGACTGGCTGTCTCCACCCAGCTGGAATTAACAATGTCTTCAGCTTTCTGTAACTTCTTTCTTTTTCCACTGGCCTTTTTTATACTCTAATTTCTTTCTCTATGCTACCCCTCCCTACCACCATCCTATTTCCTTCTCTGCCAACATATTGGTCTTGTCCCATTCACCAGTTTTACATTTCCTCCATGTAGGTGTTTAAGTTCTTCATTCATTATCTCTCGCGTCCTCTTTTCTCTCCCCTTCCCCCCCCCCCCCCACCCGACACCTCTAGCGGCTATCATGTTTCTATTGCCTTCCTCTCTCTCCGCTTCTTCGCTATGATTGGTTATATCGGGAATCTTTTGTCTGTTGGCAACGTTTTTTTTTTTCTTCCTCCTCCTTCTTCCACACACAATTAAGCTTTGCTGAGAGCAAGACGCTTCAGATAAGTTATATATGTTTGTATTTTGTTTTTGCATGTATCCTCGAATAAGGCTCACGCCGAAATATCGGATGTTGTATGTTTTCCATTTATACATTCTCATACTTTATATTCGTTTTTTTATCACCTTGCTCACTTCCTCCCTCACTTTGTAAAACTGCACCATACACCTCTATCTACCTTATTGCGATGGGAAAGATGCATGCCCTTAAAAATCGTATTTTTGTGGTTCTGTCTGCTCCTCTCTACAGATTCTTTATTTGTTTTACTTTCTCAAGAGCGATAGATGTCCTCCTTTTAATTTCCCTCATTGTAACTCCATTATTAGTTATTAGTGATTCAATATATTCAAAACTCTCCACTTCTTCCAGTCTTTCCTCATTGATACATATTTCAGCTGCCTTGTTTGTTTTGTCAGTTGTCATCAATTTAGTTTTCTTTGCATTAAGATAGAGATTCTGCTCTTCGCTGTTCGTACGGACTGACATAATTAGTTTTTCCATTCCTTTTTGTGTTGTGGACAGTAATACAGTGTCATCATTATATCTAATCTCTGATATTTCATAACCTCCAATTGATATGGCATCGTAATATTCGTAACATCCATATATTTCTCAGTTATCATCCTAATCCTACCGCTTCTCTCGTTCCGCTATTTCTTCTAAATCCAAATCTGCTGATCACTGTTTTCCACATTTATTTTGTTTCCGACGCTTTCAAGAATAACTTCACACAAATTATTCGTTACATGGCTCATTAAACTGACGGTTCTAAGGCCGGCACATTCTACTGAATTGTTTTTTTTATTTTATTTTACTGTTTGGCAGTGCTGTAAATACTGAAATTGTCAGATCCCGTGGTAGGTAACCCTTACTATACTTGTATACGTCACTACACAGGTTAGCCATCTTCTTTTTTCAACATTTTCACACGGGCGGGGAGGGGGATAAATGCACAAACCAAGAAACATCTGGTAGTGTCCAAAAATGAAACATTATATTTACCTATAAGAGTTGTTCATTGTTCATTGTTCATTTCTCTCCCATTACCACTATAACTACTACTACTACTACTACTACTACTACTACTACTACTACTACTACTACTACTACTACTACTACTACTACTATATCTACTATTACTACTACTACTACCACTACTACTACTACTACCACTACTACTACTACTACTACTACTATATAATCTACTACTACTATATCTACTACTACTACTACTACTACTACTACTACTACTACCACTACTACTACTATTACTATATCTACTACTACTATATCTACTACTACTACTATATCTACTACTACTACTACTACTACTACTACTACCAATACTACTACTACTATTACTATATCTACTACTACTACTACTACTACTACTACTGCTACTACATTACTAATAGTGCTACTACTAATACTACTAGTACTACTACTACTACTATTAATATATCTACTACTACTACTATTACTATATCTACTACTACTACTACTACTACTACTGCTACTACATTACTAATAGTGCTACTACTAATACTACTAGTACTACTACTACTACTATTAATATATCTACTACTACTACTATTACTACTATTCCTACCACTACTACTACTACTACTACTACTACTACTACTATTACTACTACTACTGCTACTGCTACCACTACTACTTCTAATACTACTACTCAGTCAGTCATTTGCATGTCCCTTGCTGAACTTTGCCTCCCTAACAACACTCTTGTAGGCATCTCTGTTGTAAACAAGATGGCCTGCTGCTGACGCATCCATGTGCAGACTATCCACTATGTCTTGCACCCATCTTCGCCTTGGTCTTCCTCTAATAATATTATTAATACTACTACTACTATTATTTCTACTACTACTACTACTACTATTACTACTACTACTTCTAATACTACGCTTAATACTTTGCTACGATACGAGTTTCTCACAATTCAGTGCTCCAGTGATTGTGAAATAGAGCAAATTGTGTACTGTTGGCCTTCAAAAAATACATTATCACCGTAAAGTAGGCGGTTGTGTCTTCTCTCTTTTTATTATTCATTCTCTCCAAAGAAGACGCTTTGTATTTTTCGAGGGCTATACACAACGCGTATTTTGCGTACACCCTGTTCTTATTATTTTATTAATTGGTACAATTATTTTGTAATCAAAATAAATGTACTATTTCATGTTTAGAGATTACAGAGACTGAAGCGAGAATGTTTGAGATGATCAACGGTAAGTACGATACCTCGGTTCAGGGCGCAGGACCAGACTCGGGTAGAGATCTTCTCAAGGGTATTGCTTTTCCAGTTTTTGTTCAGGCTATAAGCTCAGTAAGTATGTCCGTCTATCTAGTATCCATCCATCCATCCATCCATCCATCCATCCATCCATCCATCCATCCATCCATCCATCCATCTATATATCTGACTCTCTCTATCCATTTGCGCGTCATTTTGGTCCGTCTTTCATTTAGTCATCATGATTTTAATGCCCATGTTTATCTGTTTAATATTTCTTAGTTTGTCATTATCTACTTTCTGTCATTATCTACTTTCTGAGAATTTGTTTTCTAGTTTTATCATCATGCAGACTTAAATCTCTCTCCTGGTTTGGTTTATCGTTCCGACAACTGTCAGCGAAAGTGCTGACTGATAGAATGAGCCAACACATATATTTGTGTGTTAATATTTGTCTTTTGAAATGTTATGCTTGGTATCATGAAGTTGATTCTTTCATACAAAAAGTAAGCCACTTCGCATATTCTCGCATAATGCTTTTGCAGAGAAAATATTTTTTATTTGCTATCCTAATTAGACTTTCTCCTTTCAAAGTTATGATTCCCTTGTACAATCTAACAAGAAACATTTTATTCGCCAGCTGGTCCATTCTACTTCTTGAAGGGAAGGTGTTTCTTGCTGGAGTCTTGAGATGTAGGCAATGTTTATTTCGTTCCTTTCATTGTCTCAACTTTCTGCTCCTTTTGTCAGTAGTCGGAAACAGTTATAGAGAGCGAAACACCTATACAACACACGGTTCATAAGAGACGTGAGATTTTAAACTCCTGACGGTTCTAAGGACTGCAAACGCGCCACAAACAGCCTCTGGCAGTCAAGTCCAGCTCCTGGCCTTCCCGTGGCAGAACTGTTTAAACTGACAGGAGAAGGGGCGAGGGCGAATATCTGGCGCCTGAAAACCAGTTACTTAGGGTAGATGAGTGTCACGTTTGGTAGCTCATCTGCCACTGTTGGCGAGATCTTCAGCTGCCGTGCGTGGAGCGGTGCTCTTCCCGGCCAATGAAGAAATTTGCAAATGAGGTTGCCGCGCAGCATCACTGCGGAAAAGGTGGTTGAAAGAATAAAGCGAAGCAAACAGTCAAATCACGGCACCTCTGGTCTGGAGGTCGGCCACGTCCTGAGTGCAGTCATATCGTGTGAAATGCATGAACCGGTTTGTCCCAGAGGTTAAGCCACTGCTGGCTTGACTTTTCAAATGCCGCGTGTGGAGTGAAGCTCCTCCCGGTTAAGGAAGTAAATGCGGAAATAAAGGTTGCTGTGCGGCGCCGATGGGAAAAGGTGGTGGAAAGTGAAGTTTAACCGGTATGTCCAGTAGTATCGCTACGAGAGCTATACCACGGCACCTCTGCTCTAGAGGCTGCCTACGTCCGAAATACACCTACACTGGTGAAATATGCCTAAACCGGCACACACCAGGGGTGGAACTCGATGGCTAGACATGTCATGCCACCTCCGCTCTAGAGGTCGGTAACGCCTGATAAACACCCATACTGGTGAATTTTGCCTAAACCGGCTCATACCAGGGGTGAATCTTGAAGGCTATGAATGTCACAGTACCTCTGCCCTAGAGGTCGGTCCCGTCCCAAACATGCCCATACTGGGAAATGCCTAAACCGGCTCAACCCAGGGGTAGAAGTCACTAGTGGCGAGGATTCGTCCTCCTGGACAAAAGCTCCATCCTGGTCACAACTAGGAAAGGTAGCGGCCACGACCGCAAAATGCTGAAGTCGGAGACACTGGACCAGGGAAGTCTAGATAGGCAACCACCTCTCACCCGGCGGGGATGTCTGCGTATCCTAATCACGCTGAGGTTTTCCGGTGAGAAAGTCCAACCCTGGACTGGATGGGCAACCACCTCTCACCCGGCGGTGATACACGGGTATCTCATAACACGTCGAGGTTTTCCGGTGAGAAAGTCCAACTCTGTCCTGGGTGGGCTGACGCCTCTCACCCAGCGGGGATGCACTGATATTCCAAACACGTCGAGGTCTTCCGGTGAGAAAGTCCAACCCTAGACCAAACTGGTGCAATGAAAACCACGGTGTCACGCAATCCCGCTTCCGAGACCCACCAAGAATACAGGCTAAAGCACTGTGATACTCTGAACCCCTTGTGGTCCTCCGTGGAACTCATGTGGTCTATCTTGGACCACACAGGGGACCACCGGACCTAACGAGGACCACATGTGTGAATTCAGTAGGTTCACAGTGCGGTTTTTGGTGGTAGAAGTGAACGAAGAAGAAGAAGAAGAAGAGTAAACTCCTGACACTCTAAGAATGATAGGTTCTTCTTTGCTATGACTTTTAGAGGTCTATGAGTTGTTGGTTTTAAGCACTTGGTGGGGCTGGATACACTACTCGAACTCTCAGATATAGATACTTACCAATTATCCTTGCTGTTTGTTCACTAGAATCGAGTTCCTTGAAACAGGACGTTTCTTCTCCCGATGTTGCGTCCGCTGGCTGATTTGTCTCCTGGCGTTTTGTCAACTGGACGTTTCGTCTCTTGACGTTTTATCCCCTAGACGTTTCGTCTCCTGACGCTTTGGCCCTTGGACGTTTCATCTTCTGACGCTTTGGCCCTTGGACGTTTCGTCTCCTGACGCTTTGGCCCTTGGACGTTTCGTCTCCTGACGCTTTGGCCCTTGAACGTTTCGTCTCCAGTGTTTCAACGCCAGGACGGTATTCACGCGAGACATAATGGAAACTGTGATACATTTTTATTAGGTTTAATATTGTGCATATTTGGAGATGGTATTCGCCACAACTCCTATGAGGGCAAGGTGTGAAATGAAGAAACCAGAATATTGTTTCTCAACACTAGAATGATCCATGGACAGCTAAATTGTTCTACATATCGTTTACTGTCAGCAATTTTTTAAGCGGGTGATTCATATTATTTTGACGTCTAGAATTTCCAAGCGACAAAAATACTTCAGATGTATTTGCTGAGTTATCTGAACTATTTTTATCTTCATTTCCCATTATTAGTATTCGTCTTATTTCATGTTTCTATGCTCAGCATCTTTATATACACATAGTAGCATATTAAGAAAAGCAAATTTAGACAATTAGATGCAAATGAAATTTCTTTCAGAAACCGCTCTTATTCTTTCTGGAGACAGTTAACGAAAAACTTGTACGGGCCCAGCTGCGAACTATAGAAGAAACAAGCCCAGGAGTTATAACTATGGAAGTATATAACATAAAAAGACCCCATGTGAAAGAGTGGGTATTTCGTCATGTTAAAGTATGTTGTTTGAGAGAATATATAACAGTATGCTTCTGTTATCCTGTCCATTCAGTCACCACAAATACATTGACAACGACACGTCATTCAGTCCCCTGTGGAACTTTGTCTCCCTAACAGCTCTCCTGTGGGCCTCTCAGTTGTAAAAAAGATACCCTGATGCTGACCATTTGCAGATCATCAAACGAAGTCTTGCAGCCATCTTCGGCTTGGTCTTCCACTCTTTCTTTTTCCCATTATGCATCCTTCCAAGACAGTCTTCTCTAATTTCTCGTGACGTTTAATATGTCCAAAATATTTAAGTTGTCTCTGTTTAATACTCTTTACTGGCCAGCCGTCTTCAATATTAAGTTATTGTAGTGTGGATATATTTGTTCTTTTTTTGCGTCCATGATATTCAGCGTCGGGCATTTTAAGACTATATGGAATACCATTTAAAATCATCAGCATCATTAAAAATATGGACAGAGGCTGTGGTCATTCCCATGGTTCTGGAGCATGCCTATAAGCTTGAGTTCTGCCATGTTTTCTCAGTTCTATACCATTGTTATGTTCAAAACGTTCAACCCAGTGTCTGATATAACACCCTAATCTAAGTTCTATACCATTGTTATGTTCAAAACGTTCAACCCAGTGTCTGATATAACACCCTAATCTAAGTTCTATACCATTGTTATGTTCAACATTTCACTTCACTGACTGATGTAACAGCCAGTTCATGAGGAGAAGAACACAAGCTACCAGAACAACGTTATCTTCATGTGATCTTCAGTTTAAATTCGTCACTTCTGATAGTTATGAAGACGTTCTTAACAAGATCCTTAAACTGGATTGTTAAAAACTGCTATGTGTGTTCTTGTCGGATCTCATGGGTTACATCATAGGACGTACCTCACCATGAAGCACACGTTATGTTCCAATCTGTTGTTCTGATTTTAAAAAAGCATACCGAAATGTTTCACGGACTTGTCAGAAATGAGAGTATCTTGACTGGCTGTCATTACTTCATGGCGGCAGTTGTAAAGACAGCAGGACAAACAGAAAGACGTATGGATGTTTGGATGGATGGGTGCATGGATGGATGGATGAGTGTGTGGATTGATGGATTGATAGATAGATGGATGGATGTATGGATGGATCGATGGATAGATGGATGGGTGTGTGGACTGATGGATAGATGATGGATAGATGGATGGGTGTGTGGATTGATGGATGGATGGATAAACGAATGGATGGAAAGGTGGATGGGTGGATGAACGGATGGATGGATGGATGTGTGGAATGATGGATGGATGGTTGAATGGATGGATAGGTTTATAGATTGATGGATAGATAAATGAATGCAAGGATGGGTGGATGGATAGATAAATGGATGGATGGGTGGATGAATGGATGGATGGATGGTTGGACTGACGGATGGATGGATGGATGGATGTGTGGAATGATGGATGGATGGTTGAATGGATGGATGGGTGTATGGATTGATGGATAGATAAATGAATGCAAGGATGGGTGAATGGATAGATGAATGGATGGATGGGTGGATGAATGGATGGATGGATGGATGGATGGATGGATGGATGGATGGATGGATGGATGGATGGATGGTTGGTTGGCGTTATTACTAAACTTTCTCTTGCCAGATGGAATCCTGAAACCTTCAACAGAACAGAAATAGAAAACCTGAAAGCTGATGAAGTTGAGCATCTTGACGGCTGTAAATCACAGTTTGAGTTCTTTGGAGATCACTTTGTTGGTGGATGGGAGAATTGCAAAGACACTGTGAACGGGGTAACATCACATGTTTAGTAACTAATTTCATATTCCCATCTGGGCTCATATCATAATTTGTTGTTTTCTAATGCCATATCAACATACATGACTACCTGCTGCCATATCCACATCTTCCACATACAAACCTCTCTAATAGAAATTCTAACCGCTGTTGGCGAGATTTTTCAGCTGCCGTGCGTGGAGCGGTGCTCTTCCCGGCCAATGAAGAAAGGTACAAATGAGGTTGCTGCGCAGCATCACTGCGGAAAAGGTGGTAGAAAGGATAAAGCTTCATTATATTCTGCTACTGAGTGGTAAACTCTCATTGTCAACGCTGATTCGGGGCATATAAAACTCACTAAGCTTGTCTACGCTTATTCTGGGCATATAAAGCTCCATGAGCCTGTCCACGCTAATTCGGGGCATATAAAGCTCCATGAGCCTGTCCACGCTAATTCGGGGCATATAAAACTCAATAAGCTTGTCTACGCTTATTCTGGGCATATAAAACTCCCTGAGCTCGTCCACGCTGATTCAGGGCATATAAAACTCACTAAGCCTGTCCACACTGATTCGGGGCATATAAAGCTCACTGACTCTATATTCACGTGTATCTCTAATATCCGTTTTTCGTATACAACTTCTTAAATAACATATTCACATATGAAGTTTTCTAATAAGGTAATCGCAAGTGCAGCTGTCAAAATGACATATCTTCGTTATCATATTCACATAATGTGGGTCCAATTATCATTTTATTCCCTGTTTGATATTATCATTTTCATGCCTACTTTTAAAATGAGCATAATATTCATGTCCACAGCCGCCTAACATTCCAGGTTATATAGGATGTAAGTCCATTCCTTTTGTTTTGGAAAAAAAGAACAGTTATATAAAATAAGAGCTTAATAAGACTGAACACACATTACTTTGTTAAAACACCAACACTGTAATGTTAGTACATAATACATATTTCTACTGTCATTTATGAAGTTGGATTGTTCGTTTGTATGTTTTGTCCTGTGGTGTTTTGTTTGTTCCCTTCCTCAAATACTACATAGAGTTCCGGGATTTGCTTTAAATAAATTTACATAAGGTTTGCAGTCTCTTTCATCTATCATCTGTGCTGATGGCAAGTCATAATGTTTCCTGCCGCTATTACTATGAAATATCGCAACATGGGAAACAGAACACCATCACTACAAAACGCGTTTTGTTATTTTTCTCGAGTTTGCTGGTTTATTACTTTTAATTTACCGGATTTTCACACACCGGGTCATCCACATTACATCCCCTGCTACACAATTTGATTCAGGCTATTAATTTTTAACCTTCTTTCTTATCTTTGTATACAATTTCTAGCCGGTGTTGTAAGTTTTCCCTTCCCATCTGTACCCCAGAAAGAATAAAACGTTTAAGTAAATCCCTTGTAGAAGTATTAAACACTGTGTAAGCAGCAGCGCTAGATGATCTTCAAATAGTCGAGGAGCGATAATTTATCTTAGATGGTGCTATGTAAGAAATAAAATTGTGTTTAATACAGAGAGCTTCATGAAGTGAATTCAAAGTGAGAAATAACATCTTTTGGTTTCAAGTTTGATTTGTTTCTACCAACAACATAAACAATGAAATAAATGGGTTTTATTATCTTTATCCAACAGCAAAATTAGCCTAAAATCCTTCATTTCAGTCCCAAGTTCACCTATATCATAAGATAGATATTCTATTTATCTATCTATCTATCTATCTATCTATCTATCTATCTATCTATCTATCTATCTATCTATCTATCTATCTATCTATCTATCTATCTATCTATCTATCTATCTATGACGCAATATAACATAACAAGTAATAGAAAGTGAACATAATTCAATAGTATAAATGACTTCTTGTAAATATTTTATGATATTGTGACTCCAAGAACCAGTACCTCTAGTCTTGATGCTTTTGAAGCCTGATGTTTCTAACTCTGGTGCGTATATGGTGCCCTACAGAAAACTAAACAAAATCGAAATCGTCCATACACTATTGTCTTTTCAAACAGTCCAGAAAAGGTTGGCAAGAGTGGCGCCATGAATGTTTGTTAGCAGCGGTGCCATTCTTCAATGTTGTTGTTGATGCAATATTGTTTTTCCAGTGTTCAACTTTCAAAGTTACATTCACCGACAGTAAGTGTTTGTAAACATCGACCCCCATGTAGTTGGCGGGCACTGCATGTATCCTCAAACTACTTGACAACTGTCTCACTTTCCTTGCGAAAATTCATGTGCTCAGACACATCATCGAAAGCTTTATCTACATTATCTGGAGAAACAAAGGCCAGCGTTGGTAACATACGAATCCTAGCATACAGTGAATGTTATGGGAAAAAAAGAAACTTTACTATTTGTAGGAACTTAAGATCAAATGCTGTATCAAATAATAAGGCATCAGTCTTAACTGCCCCATCTACAAATATTGAGTTTTCTGAAATAAAGGACCAGTCTTGACTGCCCATCTACAAATATTGAGTTTTCTGAAATAAAGGACCAGTCTTGACTGCCCATCTACAAATATTGAGTTTTCTGAAATAAAGGACCAGTCTTGACTGCCCCATCTACAAATATTGAGTTTTCTGAAATAAAGGACCAGTCTTGACTGTCCCATCTACAAATATTGAGTTTTCTGAAATAAGGCATCAGTCTTGACTTCCCCATCTACAAATATTGCGTTTTCTGAAATAAAGGAACAGTCTTGACTGTCCCATCTACAAATATTGAGTTTTCTGAAATAAGGGATCAGTCGTAAGTGCCCCATCTACAAATATTGAGTTTTCTGAAATAAGGGATCAGTCTTGAGTGCCCCATCTACAAATCATTCAGTTCCCTGTCGCAGTAAAGCCTGTAGTGGCGGCTAGAAACTATCAGCGTGTGACCAGGTAAACGCTTCTGCTACGAATCATAGACAAGAAATTTGTTGATTAATATCCTCAATATTATCTATCTAGTGGCACTTCCTGTGTTCTGGTTAACGTTCACACGTTATTTACTATCTTAAACCATCGTATTTATCTTCCTCTGCTTTGATGTGAACGTCCAGTAATTCTCTGTTCTGTGTTGCCCTCTCGACAGTGAGCACCATCGTCTTTGAGATTTGCATTTTTCGTGATACTATGTTCAGTTAGTATGAGATAAGATGAAATATGATTATAAGTTAACTTAAAAAGAAAAATATCATTTCAGCTAAAATTTTTCAGTTGGGTAAAATATTCGCGTGGAAGGTGGCGGGGGGGGGGGGGAGAGTGGTTGGTAGCGAAATGTGGAGCATGATAATATCCGAAGGGTGACATGTGGAGCATTATAATATCTGATGTGACATGTGGAGCATTATAATATCTGATGTGACATGTGGAGCATGATAATATCCGATGTGACATGTTGAGCATGATAATATTCGGTGGCGAAGTGTGGGGCATGATAATATCCGGTGTGACATGTAGAGCATGATAATATCCGGTGTGACATGCGGAGCATGATAATATCCGGTGACGAAGTGTGAAGCATGATAATATAAGTTGGCGAGATGTCCGTACCCTGATATATTTGTCAAGATACTTGGTACGTTCAAATTTTCCTGTTTTTTATTGTTTTTAAATACGTTAAAGTGTTCTTCAATTATGTAGTACTTAGAATCATTATGTTGTATTGCAGAAACACACGGCGTATGGGCTAACTATTTATTGCGACGCAGTCATTGCTAGCGTGCCAGTTGTAGCACCAGAAAAATCCAACCTTCTCCCTACGACATAGTGCTCAAGTCTAAAAAGTAATCGTCTTTGTTTGAATGTTCATATTCACTATTTTTAATCCTGATGTAAGTCAATATAATTCCTTTGTGAGTTCAGATGCTAAATAAACCTACATTTTTATATTAAAAAAAATAATATCCTCTTTTCATGGCCAGAAGGCATATCGGGGACACAGTATTAACCACTTTATCTCCAAGATCTTAGACAAATCAGTTTCAAGTGATCATTACCACGAATGGACGCATTTACGTTCCAAGATTTCCCTGGGTACACAATTTTTAGAGCCTGGGGTCCATTCTCTTTGTGTGGCGGTACCTGTTAAAACAATCCCTTGTGCTGGGAATTTAACCCTGTACCTTGTCCAAAAATGTGACATTCCCGCTTCAGTACACACGTTCCGTAACTAAGCACAGTGAGTACTGAATAAATTTCATTAATAACATAACCTTTCTCATTTCCGCTGTCAACCAGAATATCATTGTATTTGTTATTTTAGTCCGTGGAAAGTCAACATATTAAAATAACAATTGGTCGTTGCTTGTATTACATCTATCATTACAAATAAAAGAGAAAAGAAAGTAAACGTTTCTCTATAAAACTTTGTCCATGAAGTTTATTTATATTTATTTGAAATTTTGAGTGGTATATTTGTATCTCCTATTATACGATATAAGCACCTGTGGTATTTCGTTTTAGTGTTCATATTTTCTTAGAATTGGCAACACATAGGTAAACGGTGTGGACAGAATAAAAAACCAGCCAACCTTCCTTCACAAACTCCAGGAGGATGGTGCCCTTATCTGCATCTGGGTGGCTGGAGCTCCGCTGACTGGATCAAACCACCAGTCGTCTCCGTTATGGAAAATGAAAGTGCTCTGCCTATATCCTCACTGTAGGGTCCATGGCGATAAATCTCATAATAGAAACAGCAACATCACCTGCTCGCTTTCCTTTTGCTCCCAGCACATTAAACAGCTGAATTACCATTTACGTCCACCAAAGCGTGTTAACATGTAACGGAAGATGAAGCTGCATAACTACTGACAACAAACATTCATCACATAACTGTCCACTCTACTTTCTATGAGGTAGGACGCCATGTAAATGAATGTAAATGCTACAGAAGAGTTCTCCAAATATCGTGGACACAGAAAAGAACAAATATATCCATACTACAAGAGCTTAATATTGAAAAAGGCTGGCTAGTAAAGAGGATTAAAGAGAGAAAACTTAAATATTTTGGACACATTAAACGTCATGATAATTCACAGAAGATCGTATCGGAAGGATACATAATGGGAAAAAGAAAGAGAGGAAGACCAAAACGAAGGTGGCTGCAAGACATCGTTGACGATCTGGAAATGGATGCAGCAGCAGCAGGCCATCTTGCTCACTACCGAAAGGCCTACAGGAGTGCTGTTAGGGAGGCAAACTTCCGCAAAGGACATGCACATGAATGAATGAGGACGTCATGTGATTTTGGGTGTTGGGCGAACACTGTATTACATACTTAGCAAATCAATATGGAATACTGTAGCGTATCTGTATTTGCTATACACTGCAATATTACACACCTGGCAATACAATCGCTTTCTTTATACGAGGGGTGAGATACAGGTATTGCATGCTGGAAGCTGTTAGTTGAACTCTTTATGTTATTGCTGCTTTTGTTCTGGTAGAAAATTCACAGCAGGACTTGATGAAATCATCAACAAGATATTACGCTACTGAGCCCAAGTAATTACAGATACACTAACATACATTTACAATCAGTGCATTGCACATTGTCATTGTAGTCAGTCTTTTAAAATGGCAAAAATATATCCCCTTTGTAAATCTGGTTCGAAGAAAAATCCTGCAAGCTATAGGCCACTTTCCATTCTATCGACTTTGTCAAAACCCCTAGAAAAACACATAGACAAAACAACCTCACAACACATGCAAGAAAATGATTTAATTGTTACCTGTCAGTCATGTTTTACGACGAAATATTCCAGCCACACAGCTCTCACAAAAATGACAGGATGTTAGTTATCTAATATAAACGATGATACATTATATGGTCAATCATTTGAAATGATTGATCATGAAATCCTAGTTACAAAGCTTGATACTTATAACTTACACACTGACTTGACAACATATAGTACATCTTTTCTTCCCAACAAACAGCAAGTAGTTTGCCTCAGAAACTCAAGTTTATCTGTGATTGATAATGGCGTTCCACAGGGATCTATTCTTGGTCCCTTTCTTTTTACCATCTACGTCAATAATCTTCCACTTCATCTAAAAAAATCACCTTGTGACTGCTTTGTTGATGACTACACAGTTTACACTAGTGACACTGACTGTATTAACCTTGAGTCAGCTCTTCAAATTAAAATAAACAGTTTAATTAACTGGAACAACAATAACAGAACGCTCATAAACACCAGCAAAACTCTTTTCAACAAAGCAGAAATTAACACATTCACCAACAACAACACTACATCTCCACGCTGTAACATCACAGATGGAGAATGTTAGTGAACATAAAACTCTATGTCTCATGATTGATCACCACCTCAGTTGCAATCATAATGATGACAATCTAACCAAACTCATTGCACAAAAAGTTTACCAATTTACTAAAATTAAAATTTTCTTGACATAGACACCAGAAAAATAAACTGCATATCACATACACAAACACATTTGGACTATTGTTCCATAATCTAGAATGGTTAGTCCATATCAAACATGAAAAGGATTTCATCATCATCATCATCATCATCATCATCATCATCATCATCATCATCATCATCATCATCAGGTGCCGTGCCGACTGGCGTTGGCTATTATGCTTCTCCAGAGTACACGATCCTTCATGCAGGCCATCAGGTCAGTAGCTGATCTCCTCTCACACCATCCCGTCAGACTGTCCAGTATCATTTCTCTTGGTCTTCCTCTTGATCTTCTTCCTTCTATTTTTCATGTTGTTATAACATTTTCAATGCCCCCTTCTTCTCAATGCATGTCATATGAAAATAAGTTGTCTCTCTCTCTCTTACTTTTTTTTAATAATATTTTTTGTCTCTCCAGTTCTTCTCATACATTCTTCATTAGTTATTTTTGCTGTCCAGGGGATTCACAACATTCTTCTAATAAACCACATTTCTGCTGCTTCCACTGATTTTTGTGCAGACCTGCCTATTGTCCATGATTCACTTCCATATAACAAGATAGGTTCAATATAGCATTTTAGGACTCGTTTTCTAACATTCATTGATAAGGATGTGTTGGATAATATGTTTCTCATTCTCAGAAATGCAGTCTTTGCTTGGCCTATTCTGTTCCTAATTTCTGCTCTGCATTTCCCATCGGAGGTTATTACTGCTCCAAGGTATTTGAATTTCTGCACCTGCTTTAGAATAGTTCCGTTTAATTTATACTGCATGTTGGCGGATTCCGTTTCTTAGATATCACCATAGTCTCTGTCTTTCTGATGTTCAAAGTAAGGCCATTCTGCTCACTTTCTTTGGCGACTTTATCCAAGAGATTTTGCAGGTCTTGTTGGTTCTCAGCTATAAGTACTGTGTCGTCAGCATACTGAAGATTGTTAATATTGTATCCTCCAATTTTTATGATTGGTTGTGTTATGACAGTTCTTAGAATATTCTTGCTGTATAGAGAAAAACGGCCTAGAGACAGTACAAATCCCTGTTGCACTCCTTGTTTTATAGGTTGATATTTTCCAGTTCTATTTTCAACTCGAACTGCTGCTTCTTGCTGACAGTATAGATGTTTTACAATCCTCAGGTCTTTGCCGTCTATATTGATGTCTTCAAGCATTTTAATAATTTCATTATGTTTCACCTTGTCGGATGCCTTGCTGTAATCAATGAAGCTTAAGTAGAGATCTTTCTCTACTTCTAAAGCTCTTTCTGTTAGTGTTCATAAAGTATAAATGGCATTGTTTGTTCCATTTCCTTCAACAAATCCAAACTGTTCATCTGCTATTTCCATTTTTATCTTTTTCCTTGTTCTTCTTATAATGATTCTCAGACGTAGCTTCGTTATGTGACATGGGAGGCTGATAGTCCGGTGGTCGTCACATTTCTTTGCACCTGGTTTCTTTGGTAGTGCTATAAACGTGGATTTAGTCAGGTCACTGGGCATATAACCACTGTTGTAAGTGTCATTCAGTAACTTGGTTATTATTTTTATTCCTGTCTCCTCTAGTGCCTCTATTTCTTCTATTGTTATATTATCAGGCCCAGTCGCTTTTCCTTTCATCATGTGTTTGATGGCATCTATGACTTCATCTTCAAGTATTGGTGATCCATCACAATTTTCAGTATCTGGTGTTAATTCTGGTCTTTCTTCTCCATATAGCTCATCGATGTACTCTGTCAACCTGTCCACAATGTCTTCTTTTCCCATTAACATTTTACCTTCTTTTGATTTCAGGCATCCTGTGATATATATATATATATATATATGTGTGTGTGTGTGTGTAATATATATATATGTATATATATATTTTTTTAACCTATGAGTTCACTAATTCGTTTGTGCATGTCTATGCATCTATTTGTCTGCATTGTTCATTTAGCCACACTTTCTTTGGTTCTCTGCATTTGCGTCTTATTTCTTTATTTATCTTCCTATATTTTTCTTTATCCTCCTCTTGTCCAACAGTCCTAAGATGTCATCTGTCATCCATTTATTTTTAAGGGCTTATTTTTTTCTGTGGTATTATCTCCTTAATAGTTTGGTGACAGAATCTCTTAACATTGCCCATTGTTCATCGATACTATTTATCTAAGCTATTGCATTGTATCTATTTGTTATAATAACTTTGTATTGTTCTAGCAGTTCTTGGTCATTTTTAAGGAGTTCTGTATTCAGTTTGGTGTTTCTCACTTTTCTGCATGCTTTCTTTAGCTTTATTCTAATTTTTCCACAGAGTGGGTCATGGTCACTATTGTAGTCGGCTCCTGGTATGGTTTTGTTGTCAGTAATGCATTGCGGAATCGTTTGTTGATTAATACGTAGTCTATCTGGTTAAAAATTTTATTGTCTGGGCTGCACCAGGTTGCTAGTCTTTTGATGTTGTTTAAACCAGTTGTTTCCTACAACCATGCTATGTATTCTTGCCCATTCAATTAATTTACTAACTCTGTCATTCCTCTCCTCCAGTCCATAGTCACCAACGATGTCTGAAGTTCTTCCTTTACCAACTTTGACATTAAAATCTCCCATGACTATAGCAGCTTCAAGTGATTTGTGTCTTTTAGGGCTATCTCTATGTAATTATAAAACAGCTGTACATCTTCTTCACAACTTTCAGATGTTGGAGAGTACACTTGTAGGATTTACTCACTTCAGAAACGAGCAGTAAAGCTTATACATGGCAAACATTCAGCACATATTACAGATAAAAACAAACATCGTGATATTCTATCCCTCAAGAAGGAATTTATTTTCAACAAGGCTAAGTTAATCATACAATTCTATCGCAAAATGCTGTACTGTGTTTGTGTTCTCTGTTCAAATCCAACCCAAAATACAGTCAACGATTAAGGAATTGTATTCTCCCAAAACTAATGCTTGACATGTTTAAAACCTTCTGTTACTCAGCTGCCCGTTTCGGAATGCCCTACCAACTCATGTAAAACTAATAAGTAACATTCGTTCTTATAACTTCAAACATTGTCAACATCTGTTTGATATGGACTATATGCCTCATAAAGCATAGTCTAAAGTAGGTTAAAGTATGGCTTGATTGTTGTAATTTTTTATACTGCTTTTCTATAAATTTGTTAGTTTTAAATGAACGTAAGAATGCTAGTTGATTTCATGTTGTTGCATAAATCTGAATGTGGAGTGGATGGACAAGAGATACGTGTATTATTTATTTATGTAGTCATTTAATTATGTCGTCATTATTATTATGCTCATTAACAAATGCTGAATGACTGTGACTGAGTGAAAGCTGTATAATGAAAGGCAGAATGTTAGACTAGCCTGCGTGCCCCATTCTTAACACTTTGAAAATAAAGTATGTTTGTTTGTTCGTTCGTTGTTGACGTTTTTGCTGCTGTTGGTGACGTTCTGTAAGCAGCAATTGCTTTGTTTCGCTTCACCATTGCGGAGGAAATAAGATTCTGCCAAAGTTTACAACCTGATAACTTTATGTCTTCTCCTTATCTTACTCATCATGTAGAAGATAACGAACAATGTTTGCCATGGCTAGAAGATTTCGTAGTTGTTTCCAGTTAGAATACTATACTCTATCGTATATATCTTACAGCATTCGCCTGATGAAGCTGAAATGATAAAATGACTGAAATCTGAACTGTTTCAAACATATACAACGAGAAAGCAGCTATCGTTGTAGAGACCAAAAGCATCTGACAACAGCTTTTGGTATTCGCATGGCTTAATATAAAAATTTAATACCTTAATTTAAATTCATGTCATATTGTCATGGAAAACAGTAGTCAGTAGAAACATCTGTAAATCCTGATTTTGTCAGGCTAAGCCTGATGAAAGAAAGTGTAGTTCTGACTGGATTGAGAAGGTTGCTACTGTTGCAAGGGAAAAAAAATATGAGTCAAAGTGAAGATATCACTCTTAAAAATACTGCTGATAAAGATAAAAGGTAAAATTACCGTTACATGGCACTGAGGGATATTGGGGTATACGGTGTAAAGCCTTTATTTTCCACAACCTTCAGCACATGAGAGTGTGATGTGGTCACTATCACTCATGGGCGTTTCACCTTCCCAGATTTCTCTAGGACCCATCTTTGGAGGAAGGGCGAACCTCGGGACCTTTTTTTGTGTGTACCAGAAAAAAAAAAATCCCACTGCTAGGACTCGACCCGGTAACACTGGTTTATTAAATCGAGCGCCTAACCACTCGGGTAACCAGGCCGATGGTGGGTGTCTTATTCTTTTCACTGAACAGGTGGCGTCATTTTACAGCTATTTCATTATTATAAAATGATGTTATTTGTTTAATGAAAAATGAATTAATAAAAATATCTTATAGAAAGTCATTAATATAAAGTCATTAACATTACCTATCAGAGTCTGACATTTTATTTTCCTGAAAAGAAGATTCCTGGTGACTGTGTATTCTCCCTTGACAAAGGTTAGGGATTCTAAAGGAATTGATACGGTAATAACACTATTAATGCCAGAGAAATTCGAAATGTTAAAGACTTCAGTTTTCAGTTGTTATGAGTTGTAGAAATGAGCCCCATCTCTCAGTTTAACAAGAGATGTAAATGTAAAGACTAAGACTACATTACAACACGTCAAACATTTTGTAAAAGTGCTATAAACCATCGTGTTTTTAAAATGTCATTTATTAACGACACAGTCAGAAAACAGCCAGAAAAAAGCAGTAATTATAAAAAAAGATTTTACATTCTTTTGATAGAGATTTTAACAGTTTCCTACTTCCAATAGGTAAACACGTTATCCGTACTGTATACATTTATGCGATGTAAAAAAAGAAAATGTAATTGGAACATTTTTCGCCCTACTTGCGTGCTGATGACTAACAAATAGTAGTCAAAGAGTTAAACTTTAATAAATTATTTTCCCCAAAGCAAATAATTGTGCTGCATACTTAATGAACCGTATGTCTGAAACGATCTACTACAAACATAAATGAAGTACCGAAATGATATATTTTCATGACAAATAACAAGAATATGAAGGCTGGCATGTATAATATATAACAAGAAAGGGATATAGTCATAATATAGTTCAGAATAATAAACGAGTCAAAACAGAAAAAAATAGGTCATAGTTTTTCAGTTTCAACCCAATAAAGCTACACATTATTTAGCTCGTCGTTCTAATCCGTGTGAGCTTGAAGAATAGAGAAATAAACGCAAAACAATACATTACTACATCTCCTGATCATTCACGGCATTGGCAACAAAGCGGCTGCTAGTCTAAGTTTGATGAAAACTAAACTTACATCAGCAGGCAGGATGTATGGGGGACTATGAGTTCAAACTCTGCCAACCAAGAACAAGAAATATATCTTTACAGAATAAAGACTCCAAAAGCTTGATTCCAGTCTCTGTCATAAGAATATACATGAATATCTACAAGAGATTGAAACTATATTGTTAATGGCCCGACACTTATGTTTCTAAGAATAGAAACACACACACACACACTCATATATATATATATATATATATATATATATATATATACATACATACACAACATATACAAAACAATAGATAAAAGTTGAATTATCTCCAGACTAAATGTTTACGAAGAATTATAAAAATATTTTGGCCAAACACAATAAGAAATAACATCTTGTTGGCAGAGATGCAGATGAAGCCACTGACAGCAATTATTGAGGAAAGACGCTGGCGATGGTTCGGACATGTGCTCCGAATGACTGACAACTCACTACCAAAAACAGCACTAAGAGGGACACCACAGGGGAACAGAAGTAAGGGTAGACCAAAAGAGACATGGAGAAGAACAACAGAGAGGATGTTGAGCAATAGAGGGCTCACCTGGGCAAGAGCAGAAAAAAGGCAAAGGACAGGCATTTGTGGAAAACCCTTGCGGAAGCCCCATGTGCCCTGGGCACTTAAGGTTCATATATATATATATATATATATATATATACATATACATATATATATATATACATATATATATGCAATGTTTTAGTTGTTATTCCATTGATGTTAATTTCAACATTTTAAAAGTAAAACGTTATGATAAAAACTGTATGACAAAAATATTAAACATAAACGAAAAATAAACGCTAAAAATATTACACAATAGTTTTCGTAACATCTACAGTTAAAATGGCTTCTTGAAATATAAGCCATGAGGAAAGTTTCCCGTCCGTGGCCACGCAGACAACACGAAATCATTCCGCGCATGAAGCAGAGAAGTTTGTAAACATTTTTGTCTTTCTACATTTCCTGATGGTATCCTGTGCTATTTTAGCCCTGAAGAAATATACAACTGCGTTATGAAAGTTTATGTTCCCGGTAACTTTTGGTTTATTATTTTTCACGAGAACTCAAAATTTTACTCTGCAGATGGACGGTCAGACAGTCATTTGCGTGTCTCTTACGGAATTTTGCCTCCTTAACAGCTCTCCTGTAGGCCTCTCGGAATTAAGCAAAATGCCCTGCTGCTGATGCATCAATGTGCAGATCATCAACGACGTCTATAAAAGATAAATATAGATTAACATTACTACAAACAACTACAGAAAACTATCTATTATACTTTTAAACAGATTAAAGCCATACAGTGAGAACATACTGGGAGACTATCAGGCAGGAAGAATAGATCAACCACAGACCAAATATTTTATCTGCGTCAAAGAGTAGACAATTAATGGGAATATGGAAAAGAAGTACATAATATCTTCACTGACTTCAATAAAGCCTGTGACAGCATAGATAGGAGCAACCTACGGAACATTTTGAAAGAATTTGAGATACATTATAAATTAATCAGTCTGACTAGATATGTATGGAGGATATACACAACATAGTAATATATAAAGGAAGAACGTAAAATCCTTCTATATAAGAACTGGTTTAAAGCAAGATGATACATTATCTCCAGTACTATTCAACCTAGTATTAGAAAACGTAATCATAAAAGCAGAACAAGAAAGCAGTACAGAAGAACAAGCTAAAATACTAGGATACGCTGATGACATCAACTTCATGGGGGAAACTAATCAAGAAGTCATCAATACCTGCATACACCTGAGAGATGTAGCATTAAAAGTGGGCTTGACCATTAACCAGAACAAGACAGAGTATATTAAGATATCAGTAGACCAGAGGCAGACTGTTCCAGTTATATAAATGTTGGAGATACGGTTATTAGGAAAGCAGAAACATACATATATCTAGGCACAACCTTCAACAGCAGCAACACAGTAAGCGAGGAAATTAAAATCAGAGTACAAATAGGGAATAAAATATACTTTGCCTTGTAACACCTGTTAAAATCCGAAATCCTGTCCCAAAACACCAAAATACCAATCTAAAAACTATAATAAGACCAGCCGTCATGTATGGATCAGAAATGTGGAGTACGACAAAGAAAGATGAATTACAATTGCAGATCTTTGAGAACAATATCCTAAGAAGAATCTTGGGCCGATAACGGATACCAACAGTGGAGAATGGAGAACTAGAAAGAACACTGAGCTGAACAGCTTATTTAAATCCCAACGAATTATAAATGTCCTGAAACTGAATAATCTACGCTGGCTGGGGCATGTAGAAAGAATGGAAGAGAACATCATCATCATCATCATCATCATCATCATCATCATCATGTGCCGTGCCGACTGGCGTTGGCTATTATGCTTCTCCAGAGTATCCGATCCTTCATGCAGGCCATCAGTTCAGTTGGTGATCTCCTCTCACACCATCCCGTCAGACTGTCCAGTATCATTTCTCTTGGTCTTCCTCTTGATCTTCTTCCTTCTATTTTTCCTGTTATAATATTTTCAATGCCCCCTCTTCTCATTGCATGTCCTATGAAAGTACACTGTCTCTCTCTTATCTTTTTGAGAAGGTTTTTTGTCTCTCCAGCTCTTCTCATACATTCTTCATTAGTTATTTTTGCTGTCCAGGGGACGCTACAGGCAAGCTCTCCTCTCGTTGCCCGCAGGGCACAGCATCTTTGATCTCTCATCTTAGTTGACATTTTATTTCAAATTGTGGTAATAAATTAACAATTAAAAAGATGTTAAATATTAATATACTATCAAATTTATTCACTGCTACATCTTCAGGCCAGACTAGATCGTTTTATCTGATATACCACCCTTAGGGAAGTTAGAAATTGTGTAGTCTGTGTGACAGCGGGTTCAAAAGGTCGCTTATCTGATATCGTTTGTCGTCTCGCCTCTAATTGTGGTCGTATCTTTCTCTCTCTCTCTTTTCATTATGCAGTAGCTTTGTTCTCACGAGACGTAGTGATGTTCAGCCGTTGGAGATTTGAAGCAAGCAGCACTAATCATATCCTACCATATCGTCAATGTCTGTCGGTGCATGCGTTTTTGTGTGCCCCTGTAAGCAGTGTTTCTTCCACAGGTCAGATCAACAAGCTATATCTAGAACTCATTCTGGATTAAGCTTATAACATATGTCTTTACATGCCTTACCAGATCATTGTACAATTTTTCGCACATTTGAAGACGTGTTATTCCACTGATTTTGACTCATAACGGTCTGTACGTTCAGACATGATATAATCTTGTTTCTTTGCGAAATACACTCAACTATGTGTCTACATTCCGGTATCCCTGGTTACTGTGGGCATCTTCTTCATACTGCCAGGCCCGCTTCTATCGTATCCCGTTATATTTTTATCACGATACTTGTTACGTTCACATTTTCATTTCTATTTCTGTTTTAAGTTCGTTAATGTATTTTACGTTAAAACGCTCGTTGAATCATGTAGAACCATTATTTTATACTGAAGAAACACACGGCATACGAAGTAACTATATAGTGCGACAAAGTCATTTCACTCATGCCTGTTGTCGCATCGGAACATTCCACACTTCTGCCTTACACCATGGTCTGCAGGACAATGATCCCACAACTAAACGCCAAAGAGTTCAGTGAAAGTCATCATCGTCATCAAAAAGCAAAACATTTCGCCTTCAGAAATTGAAAGTGACGAACATTTCTATAACGGCAAAGGAGTTATTCACAAAGACTTTATTCCAGAGGGACAGACCGTCATTGTCAAAGTTTATTTAAACATTTGAAACGTCTATTGAAAAGGATTCATCCTAGTCCGACCCGAGTATTGAACACCTGATAGTTTTTTTTTCCTTCTTCATGATAATGCACCGGTTCACCGGGTGGTACTTGTACAGGAATTTTTGGCCAGAAAACAAGTGTGTGATCTCAACCACCCACCCTATTCCCCAGATGTTTGTGTCCGTGCGATGACTGTCTATTCCCAAAATAAAAAAAAATATCATTGAAAGGACGCTTCTCTGACAATACCCATGGGATCAAAAGGACCGTAACATAGAATTTAAAGGCCCTACCAACAGAACATCTGCAGAGGTCATTCCAATATTTGTTGGATTGTGCCACTCGCTGTATCAATGCACAAGGGACTTCATTCATTCATTCAGTCATTCATTCATTTGCATGCCCTTTTCAGTACTTTGCCTCCCTAACGGCACTCCTGCAGGCTTCTCGAGTGTGTGCAAGAAGCCTTATTGCTGATGCATCCATTTGTAAATCATCAACGATGTCTTGCAACCATCTTCGGCTTGGTCTTCCTCTCTTTCTTTGCATCATTATGTACCCTTCCAAGGCGGTCTTCCTAGATTATCATGACGTTTAATATGTCCAAAATGTTTAAGTTTTATTTGTTTAATCCTCCTTACTAGCCAGCCTTCTTCATTATTAAGTTCTTGTAGTATGGTTATATTTATTCTATACTTTGTCCAGGAAATTTGAAGAACCCTTTTGTAGCATTTACATTCAATGGCATTTATGTGTTTCTCAGCTGTTTCGTTCAATGTCCCAGTGTCGCCGGTATATGTTGAGATGGGAAAGATCATTCCCTTAAAAATCTAATTTTTGTAGTTCTCTCTGTTCCTCGCCACAGATTCTTTAATTGTTTTACTTCTGAAGAGCGATAGATGTCCTCGTTTTAATTTCCCTCATTGTATATCTATTATACAAGGGGCTTGCTATGAATAAATACAGGTTATATCTTCAGCTGTTGTTTATTTTATTTTTTTTATGGAATTAGTCTCATTAATTAATTGTCGGACCTTGTATAATTTATAATTCATCGGTGAATTCCCATGCTGACAAACCTACACTTGTGTATACTATAATCTTCAACGCTGTTCGCCTACACAGCAATACAAATCTATCTCACTAACATAGCTGTTCCTCCCTAGTTCTCTTATCGCTGTATATTTTCTCTGTAGGGTATTGAAGCCTGGTCAGGTCTTTCCCTGAATAGTTTGTGTAACTGCCATAACTGGAGACTATGTTGAGTTATTTGTGCCTTTTAATAATTATTCGTGGTCTTTTTATCTCACAGTCATGAATATCATTAATCTCAGGTTTACTTATATCGCTTCGTTATTGTTGAATCCATCAGTATGCAGAAACTGATGAGCTCAATCACATGTTGCTTGTAGTTTTCCTGTGACCTTGACGTGACCTTCCCGTCTGACCTCATCATATATAGCTACCAGCTCAGTCACAAGATATATCGTGTCGCAGGTCACCGGAAAATGTATTGTGTCACAGGACACACTGGAAGACATACTGTGTCACAGGTCACAGGAGGATATACTATGTCACAGGAAGATGTAATCATATCACAGCGTGTACTCAAATATTTGAGTTTTTGCCTTCATGTAGATTAAAGTGTCATATTATTGTTTCTTTAATAATATTTAGTGGGATGTGATCTATTTAAACAGATCAGATGATGATGTTGTTACTTTTGTGTCTATAAGAAATTTGATCTTAACTGTTGTACTCATAAGATATTTGATCTTAGACTGTTGTCTATAAGATATTTGATCTTAGATTATATAAGATATCTGATCTTAGACTGTTGTCTATAAGATATTTGATCTTAGATTATATAAAGTATTTGATCTTATACTGTTGTGTCTATAAGATATTTGATCTTAGACTGTTGTGTCGATAAGATATTCGAGCTTAGACTGTTGTGTCTATACGATATTTGATCTTAGACTGTTGTGTCTATAAGATATTTAATTTCAGACTGTTGTGCCTATAAGATATTTAATCTCAGACTGTTGTGTCTATAAGATATTTAATCTCAGACTGTAGTGTCTATAAGATATTTAATCTCAGACTGTTGTGTCTATAAGATATTTAATCTCAGACTATTGTGTCTATAAGATATTTAATCTCAGACTGTTGTGTCTATAACATATTTAATCTCGGACTGTTGTATCGTTAAAGTTATTTAATCTCAGACTGTTGTGTCTATAAGATATTTAATCTCAGACTGTTGTGTCTATAAGATATTTAATCTCAGACTGTTGTGTCTATAATATATTTAATCTCAGACTGTTGTGTCTATAAGATATTTGATCTCAGACTGTTGTGTCTATAAGATATTTGGTCTCAGACTGTTGTGTTTATAAGATATTTGAACTCAGACTGTTATGTTTACAATATACTTGATCTCAGACTGTTGTGCATATATGATATTTGATATCAGACTGTTGTTCCTATTAGATATTTGATCTCAGACTGTTGTTCCTATTAGATATTTGATCTCAGACTGGTATGCCTATAATATATTTGATCTCAGACTGTTGTTCCTATTAGATATTTGATCTCACAATGTTGTGCTTATAACATATTTTATCTCAGACTGTTGTGTGGATAAACTGAAAGGCTCACGAAGAAAATAACAAAAGTTTGGATCGTTGCCAAGGATGCCATTTTTTTTACCTCCTATTATAACTCACATCTCTCACGTAGGTACCTACAACAACAATAACAACAACAACAACATCAGATGCGCACATGATGATGTACAAATAAAACACCCAAACATTACCCCCGTAGTGCCTACTCATATTAATCAAAACAAATGACTATCTTTTTAATCTGTTGTCTGATATGTTTATGTATTTTGATTTGAAATTTGGATGTTATATGTGGTATCCTCTATCATGCCTTAGAGGCGTCTAGAGAATATAGTTTTAGTGCTTGTAGCTTCATATCATTGACAACATGCAAGTAAGTGGTGTCTTCAGCATCACAAGTGGTCGCCCCTTCTTTACCAACTCCAGAAGGATAATGGTACCATTATCTGTAGCTAGTTGACTGGTGTCCTTTGACTGGACCAAACCACCGCTCTTCGTAATGGGAAATGGGTGCTCTACCTATATCCCTACTGCAAGGCCCATCATGATACATCTCATAAATAGAAACAACAATATCGCCTACCAGCTTTCCTTCTACTCCTAGCCTAGTAAATCACCAGAACTACAGATATTTACGTACGTGCACGAGAGCGGGTCATAATGTCACCTGGAATGAAGGTAAGTAAAAGTGACATTCATTTTCCTCATAACTGTCCACCCTACTTTCTATGAAATAGGACGTTATGGAATTTGGAAGACATGCATACAATTCAAAATAATTTAGCTTGTATATATTGACCATCCACCGTACCATAATACGCCTATCAGTGAAATCATCTTTTTTGCAAGGGACATGAGATATACATGTTGCGTGCAGGAGTCTATTAGCTGACCATTTCAGGTTGCGTCGATTATATCGCGTTATCAGACAGGGATTTCTGAACTGTATTCATACCACTGCCAAAAAAGGGTAACCTGAAATTATGCACAAACTACAGAACTGTTGACCTGATTAGTCATGACAGTAAAATTCTGTTAAAAATCATAATGGGTAGACTTCGAAAGAAAATAGAAGAAGAAGTCAATATGGTCCAAGCTGGTTTCAGGCAAGGAAGAGGATCAAGAGATCATATAATCCTTCTAAGATTAATAATAGAGAAATGCAGAGAGTTTAATGTGAATCTATATTTATCCTTTATAGACTACTCAAAGGCATTTGATTGTGTACAACACCAGAAACTTTGGGAAATAATGGAAAAAATGGGATTTCCAACACATTTGATACAATTAACATCACTGCTGTATCTAGACCAACAAGCAGTAGTAAGAATAAATGGTGAAACAACAACTTGGTTTGACATAAAACAAGAGGTCCGTCAGGGGTGCATATTGTCACCCTACTTATTTCACTTGTATACTGAAAATATAATGAGGAATGTTAGAGAAGATGTAGACAAAGAATATTACGATGCCATAACAGTTGGAGGTTATGAAATATCAGAGATTAGATATGCTGATGACACAGTATTGCTGTCCACAACACAAAAAGGAATGGAAAAACTAATTATGTCAGTCCGCAAGAACAGCGAAGAGCAGAACCTCTATCTTAATGCAAAGAAAACTAAATTGATGACAACTGACAAAACAAACAAGGCAACTGAAATATGTATCAATGAGGAAAAACTGGAAGAAGTGGAGAGTTTTGAATATCTTGGATCGCTACTAACTAATAATGGAGATACAATGAGGGAAATTAAAAGGAGGACATCTATCGCTCTTCAGAAAGTAAAACAAATAAAGAATCTGTGGAGTGGAGCAGACAGAACCACAAAAATAAGATTTTTAAGGGCATGCATCTTTCCCATAGCAATATATGCCTGTGAGACCTGGACACTTAACAAAACAGCTGAGAAACACATAAATGCCTTTGAATGTAAATGCTACAGAAGAGTTCTCCAAATATCGTGGACACAAAAAAGAACAAATATATCTATACTACAAGAGATTAATATTGAAGAGGGCGGGCTAGTAAAGAAGATTAAAGAGAGAAAACTTAAATATTTTGGACACATTAAACGTCATGATAATTTAGAAAAGACCGTATTGGAAGGATACATAATGGGAAAAAGAAAAAGAGGAAGACCAAGACGAAGATGGCTGCAAGACATCGTTGACGATCTGGAAATGGATGCAGCAGCAGCAGGCTATCTTGCTCACAACCGAGAGGCCTACAGGAGTGCTGTTTGGGAGGCAAAGTTCTGCAAGGGACATGCACATGAATGAATGTATGAATGGTCGTTATGCTACGGATGGTTATGTGAGGCAAAGGTTCTAACTTTTTCCTCGTATATACTCTTTTTTTTAACGCAAACATGACATATAAATACTATAGGTAGTAAATTCCTACCACACCAGCTGCCGTCTTTACTTTATACTTAATACTAAACACGTAGTCAATTATAGATGCTCCAGAGAGCTACAACAGTTTCTGTTGCAAATAGAATTTCCAGGACAGCCAATCAGACTATCCAAATAAGAACAATATTACTGACAAACAATTAAAACGATTTAAATAAGAACAATACTATTGAAAGAACTCGGTTCGATTCGAGATCTCAAATAAAGGACATTGTTTTTGTTCCATTCCCCATTTACTGATATAATCTCTATTAGACCTTGATAGATTTAGTTGACATTTTTGTTGTTCTCATTAGTTTTATATAAATATACATACGAGTAAGCAGACAGAAAACATCTTCGCTCTAGTTTTTAAATGTTGTTTCTATGTGCGTCTTCTTATTTTGTTGTATGTTTTCAATGTTCGTTATAGCGGTCTTTTTGTTTGTTTCTCTGGCTCTTTGTGTTGACGATGGTGTTGCAGCTGATGCTGATGCGAGAGAGAGAGAGAGAGAGAGAGAGAGAGACAGAGAGACAGAGAGAGAGAGGTGATTAAAAAAAAGTTGGGAAACATTTATGTACGCTCATCAAATAAAGGGGGTGTCATTTGTTTACCTTTCTATGAAAGAAAACTGTAGTAGTATACGGGAGATAACTATTGATTTTACAGAAATAGATTCTCTTTTTGAAATTTTCCGTGGTCGGTCGAGATCCTTCTAGAACGTGACGTGGGCTGATAAACCAGTGACAGAGAACTGTGGAAGAGTCTATAAGTGGGGAGTTGGCCTATGTTTTGATGTGTATCTGAGAGGTCGCTTTTTTGTAATGTCTCTGTCGAGAAAATTGATGTTTATATCTGTTACTGTAGTTGTTGAAGTATGAATGAACTCGCCATTTGGCAGGGCAAGCCTGCTGACGGTCAGATTATCGTCATCAGCATCTGCATTTTCATCCATTCCATCAATAAATCCTCATGTCAAGTGTCACGGTGGACAGGCTTGACTTCCGTATCAGTGTGCTACTAACTTTAGGTTTGGAAGAGCCTAAAAGTGAAAAATGGCTGGAGACAGTGATTAACTAAGGCAGAAAAGTGAAGTCTAGTGATATGCCCTTTTGTTTGTTAACTCCTTTATTTGTTTGTACATATTTCTTGCGTTTCTATGACAGTGAGTTTCTATTTCATTATATTTTTTTATTTAGCCACTCTTCTTTAACTTTATTGTATGTGAGTCTTATTTCATTTATTACTTTGTCATATTCATTTTTATCTTCCTTAAGACTTCTTCTCCGATCCATTAGTTGCAAAATGTATTCTGTCGTCCACCCCTGTTTAGCATGTCGCTTATTTGGAGGTAGGATTTCGATAGATGTTTGCTGAATAGAGTCTTTAAACATATTCCACTGTTCATCAATCGTTTCAGTCTTCCCTACAGCATTATACCTATTATGTACTATGGTCCTATATTGTTCTTGTATTGCCTTATCTTTTCGTAACAGTTTTCTATCTATTTCTTTTTTTAGCTGCTTCCTTTAACCTCTTTACCCTGATTCTCACTTTTCCTACGAATGAGATGTTGTCACTGTTGCAGTCTGCGCTTGATCTTGTTTTCGCGGATATTAGTGAGTTACGTATGTTATTGTTTGGGCTTTTCCATGTCCATAGTCGCCTTGGGTGTTGTTGAAACCAATTATTTTCTAATATCATTTTATTCTTTTATGTCCGCTCAATTAACATCTCTCCTCTTGTATTTCTGATATCTAGTCCATACTTACCAGTAATTTCATTGTCTTCTTCAGTCCCTACTTTCGCGTTTAAATCACCCAGCACAAAGTTAGTTTACTTCTCATGATTTGCACTGTTTCATTGCCATGTCCATATTTTTGTAAAATTATTTTATCTCATCATCAAAGCTTTCTGAAGTTGATGTGTATACTCGGGTGATATTTGTGTCTATTGGGTGGACCTGTAATTTAACCATTAACACTCTGTCTGACATGCACCAGAAACCTTTCACGGTTCATGCTGTCTTCTTATCCAATATTATGCCAACTCCATTTCTATGCTGGTTTCCCCGGGAATACATTATTTTGAAGTCTTTATGACATCTGGTTCCTGCTCCAGTCCATCTCATTTCACATAAACCAAGGATGTTAAGTTCCATTCTTTTCATTTCTTGTTCGATGTTTTCCAGTTTTCCAAGCTCTGTTAGTGTTCTAATGTTGCAATTACTGTAATGTTACTTGTGTTTTCTTTGCGTACAGTAGTTGGATGACGATCTGGTATCACCTGTCGCACGTGATAGTCCCTACTGGACGAGGTGGTTCCACGGAACCCCCATTAACGTTGTTATGATTCAGAGAATTGTGGATTGTCAAGATTGGTCTTGGGAATGTACAGTGTTGGTTTCCCTTGCCTTCCACCGGTTTGTTTATGGTTTACTCCACTACACTTTGACTCTGGCCAGAGCCTACCCTACAAGGCAGCAGGGGGTTTGAAATCAGAATTTTCCTTCTCTTAGATGAGCTATTACAAGACTAGCGAGTCTCATCTGCCCGAAGCGTCTGGTCTTCAAGCTCCAAATACCTGCCTTTCGCCCCCTTCTCCTGTCAGTTTAAATAGTTCCACCAAGAGAAGTCCAGGAGCTATTTGAGATGCACGCCCTGGAGACATTTGATTGAAGTGGAGAACTTATCCATCTCAACCCTGACTATTACAGTCCAAAGAAACACTAGAATAGAATTTATCTTACTTTCAGCAGTGACATGTCCTACTAGGACACACAATATTAGATTAATCAGAAACACCTTCCTTTCAAGTACACGAACGATGGTGTAGAACTTCTTACGCTTGTGAAAAGAACTGCTGCCTATCCTGGTATATATAGTTCCGTTTGCTGTAACATACAAAAAATATAGATTTGTCTCTTGCAAATTAATGAAATGTTTTGTCAATAAAATTAGCATTACTAATGTGAAATGCAACTAAAGTGTGTACAAAAACAAACCAAAAAAAAAAAGAGCGAATGTTTGCTATAAAGACACACGTGCTTATCTGACAAAATTGTAAGCAAAGCCCACTTCACACTAATCCCTCTACTGGTAATACACCGTTCCCATTGTTTCCTCCATTTTTAGAATGTAGAAAGCACATTTTGTGATGACGCAAAGTAGGTGTTACATTTTCATGAATCTCCTGTATAGAGAGTAGGGCGGATGGGGCACGAGGGAGCTCTGATGTTTTACTAGACAACTGCAGATAGTGAGGGTCGCGTGAGCTTTATCATTGTCGCCGTGCCACATCCAAGTCTAGTTCTCCCACATTTCAGGCCTCGTTCTCCTCAAAAGCGATGCAACTTCCTGGCACAGCTGATTATTTACAATTTGACTACGTGGTACAAAGTCATAGTGGGCGTTGCCTTTGCAATTAAAAAAACGCAATCTACGACACTTTTTTCTGGGTGAGGAAACCCTTTTCCCCGCAAACTGCGGAGATTTCATCTTGGTTTCAAAATCATGCTCATAAACACATGTCTCATCTTCTCTTATGATGTTCTTATGAAAATTCCCATAGTCATAAACATTAGCAAGAAGTTCCTAACTGAGTTCCATATGGTTCTCTTTCTGATTGTCAGTCAGCAAATGTGGCATATCATTTTGCGCAGACGGGATGCATTTGAAGTTTTACGTCAAAATGTAATGGTATGATGTTGTACTGAAGTCAAATTCGTCAGAAACGTTTCGGACATTTCAGAGACGATTTCCACGATCTCTCGACATGGTCGTCGCTTGATGATGCATGGACTCGTTCAGGCCTGATATCTTCGTCTATCGACGTTCTTCCATCTATAAGGAACGTAAAACACTTATAGCACCGTGTTTTTCTCACTCAGTCCTCCCTGCATGGTTTGTTAGTACTTGCGTGTCTGTGTAAAGTTTTTACCATGTTCACACCAAACTTACACACACATACACAGACACACACACCTTCTATCATCATCACGTTGTCATTAATCCGACGTACAGTTTATGCATGAACTCACTTCAGCGCTTGTAGCTCGACGACTTATGCTCACAGCGGAAGGTCGCAAATGAAGTCGTTATGCTTGGTCAGCAACCGCACCACCTCCTATGTCCAGGTTGGCGAGTTCCTTAAAAATGTTACTTCTTTTCTTGAACACACTGTGCACAATCTTTTTCTTTTTTTGATAAATAAGTAAGAATTTACAAAGATGCATTTTATGCAAGTACTAGTAAGTACCCGGCGTTACTCGCGAATGTATTAATTATTAATACTGTGGAGTGGATTTGAGATCACCATGTTTCTTTCACGGAAAACCTTATGTTGTGGATTCACCCAGGAAATTATTTATTCTTGCTCCTGGAGATGAAACTAAAACTGGTGTTTATAGTCATATTTTCAGTTAAATCAATATTATAATGAATGTGTAAAAGATTTTAATCTATAACGTGTAGACTGCCCCTGGGACACGTTGATCGTGATCGAGAACGCAAGTCTCACTGGAAATGCAAATCTCTTAAAGTTAAAGGGAGATTCGTCAGAATGAACGGTAACCATGGGAGAAAAACTGTTTCACCCTCTCCCTGTCATGCTAACACAATCGCTTCAACTACATTGCCAGCATACTCTATACATACAGTAATGTACTGTTGCAAAGATATGGCCGGTCGAGGTCCCGTAGTAAAATAACTGGAGATCCCACAGAAATGTTCACCCCCTCTCGCCCCAATGCCAATGGAGGCTGAACTTGGACATAATCGGTATCAGTATTGTCACTACTCATCTCAGCGACCAGGAAAACTATGCATTCGATACTAATATCGGTCGTTGTCGATTACAGAGACCATAAACATTATTTGACTTGACATGGGCGGTTACAAAGACCAGCACCGCTCAGTTTCACATTACCTCCCTTCGACAACTCTTTTATTTCCTCCTTGAATTAATTGAAAAGTGTGTCCCCCCCCATCCCATACCCTCGGGGAGCTAGTGGTATCATACCCCAACAATACGTATCATCAGATCGTAAGTCATATGTGTACCACGTTTGGTTGAAATTGCTGCAGGCATTCCAGAGTTATACTGAAATATACATACACACTCACTTATATATATATATATAATTATTTATGCTCATAATTGTTTACGTTCTGCATAACGATATGATATCTAATAACTACCCCCTTTTGATGTAATGCCTATAAAATTCTTCATTCATTGAAATATTAGTTATGAAATATTAACATTACATGTTCTATTTTGATCTTTTTTATAACAGAGGGAAGAATCAACTTTCAAAGCTAATTTGAATAGAAAATTAGGTAAAAATTCCATCCAGAAATATTAAATATATATTAAATAAAATAATTAAATATTTACTGGAGGTAATATTTAAAAGGCATACTTTAATTATAAAATTTTATGGAAATATCATTGATCTTTCGTGGTCATTCATTCATTTGCATGTCCCTTGCGGAACTTTGCCTCCCTAACAGCACTCCTGTAGGCCTCTCGGTTGTGAGCAAGATGGCCTGCCGCTGCTACATCCATTTGCAGATCATTAACGATGTCTTGCTGCCGTCTTCGTTTCTCTTTCTTTTTCCCATCATGTATCATTCCAATACGGTCTTCTCTAAATTATCATGACGTTTAATGTGTCAAAAATATTTAAGTTTTCTCTCTTTAATCCTTCTTACCAGCCAGCCTTCTTCAATATTAAGCTCTTGTAGTATGGATATATTTGTTCTTTTTTGTGTCCACGATATTTGGATAACTCTTCTGTAGCATTTACATTCAAAGGCTTTTATGTGTTTCTCAGCTGTTTTGTTAAGTGTCCGGGTCTCACAGGCATATGCTGCGATGGGAAAGATGTATTCCCTTAAAAATCTTATCTTTGTGATTCTGTCTGCTCCTCTCCACAGATTCTTTATGTGTTTTACTTTCTGAAGAGCAATAGATGTCCTCTTTTTAATTTCCGTCATTGTATCTCCATTATTAGTTAGTAGTGATCCAAGATATTCAAAACTATCCACTTCTTCCAGTTTTTCCTCATTGATACATATTTCAGGTGCCTTTTATGTTTTGTCAGTTGTCATCAATTTAGTTTTCTTTGCATTAATATAGACTTTCGTGGTGTCTTCAGACATTAAATTTAAATATCATCTGATATATATATATATATATATATATATATATATATATATATATATATATATATATATATATATATATACGTGTATATTCATCATTAGAAAGTTACAAAAAGGACATCTCATTATTTTACATCTATGCCATAGCAATAAACTGTGAGCAGTATATAAGACAAAATAAAATATACGCGTATAATTTCTTTTTACAAAACACAATGAGCGTCTTACATTACATGCCTATAAAGTTTAGAAAATATGTACATTTGTATCTTGCATGTTTCATATACTTAAAGACAACAACGTGCACTCTGGTATTGTAATAGTCGTCATAATTTTACATCTAACAATATCATCTATCACCTGCAACATTAGAGTTCCAAATCTGACAAAAGTAATTATTGTTATCATCATCATTACTTTACTTCAAACTTTCTCATCAGTCATTACCATTTAACTGACTCGGTACCATTTAAGAATGAAACATAATTATAATTTTATGACAGAGGAGGTTTAGAACATCGTGGAAGAATAATCTTAAAGAAGATTAACCTTGAAAAATGTTAACCTCGAAGAGGACTAAACAATTAGTGTTGGACGCGGAACAAAATTCGATAAAATTCGAACCTTAAATGATAATAGATACCGAAAGCACTTAGAAGGATTGTAATCCCACTAGCTGTGATTGTGATAGGGGGGGTCTTTGACAGAGGGGTGGAGGGGGAGGGGGGAAGGGGCGCCACCCGAGGTCAGTGTAGTAATAGACCATGCGCAAGTGACGTTATAATCCGCAGATTACCTATGTGGGGGCGTATGTCCGGTAAAATAAAGAGCGTGGTCCATCTTTCACAAACACGAGCTAATGATCACGTAACCAGGAAAACCCGTTCCTTGCTGCCTGATATACGTGTCCAAACCGGAGTCTTCTTATTTCCCTTTTGCTTGAGGTGAGCCTCGGACAATTGTTTCTGCTTGGAACGTTCTGAGAAGTGAGTATGAGATTTTAGTTATTATTTATTGATCTGAAGTAACTGAACACTAGTTGTACGGGTGCATGAAGTAGATATCTCTCCATGTTAGAAATTATTCCGTGACTGTTGTGTTACAATGTAGATATTTATACTTAAGTATTTGTTTCTACATGTTTAAGAATAGCATGCCTGATCGTATGATACTTGGCATAAGCATCCCCTTCCAAAGTATCATTCATTTATGAAGGCAGAAAGAAAGAGAGAGAGAGAGAGAGATTGATTGATTGATTGATCTTTATTTCAAAAGGGTTAAGAATTGGGCACGCAGGCCCGTCTGACATTCTGCCCTTTATCATACATCTTTCACTCTATTCCAGACATTCTACAAATATGCTGTTCATATAACAAACATAACTAACATTGAAGCTGAGAGAGAGAGAGAGAGAGAGAGAGAGAGAGAGAGAGAGAGAGAGAGAAAGAGAGAGATAGGAAATAGAAACAGGAATAGACTGACTGCTTTTGACTGATTGATTGATTGATTGATTGATCTTTATTTCCAAATGCTTAACAGTTCAGCATCCACGGTCACCTGACATTATGTCCTTTATCACACACGTTTCTATCTGTTTCTGACATTCTACAAATGTGCTACCATATAACAAACATAATTAACAATAAAAAAACTAATAAAAATTAGAATAAAACCTTTCCTTTTCATGCACTCAGTAAGGAAAGTAACTCATTCATTTGCATGTCCTATGTGGAACCTTGCCTCCTTAACAGCACTACTGTAGGCCTCTCGGTTGTGAGCAAGATGGCCTGCTGCTGATGATTATCGTTGATAATCTGTAAATCCATGCATCTGCAGCAGGGCATCTTGCTTACAACCGAGAGGCCTACAGGAGACTTGTTCGGGAGGTAAAGTTCGACAATGGACATGAAACTGACTGACTGACCTCCACCATACCTGGGTTACTCGACCACCACAAAGGAGTAGACCGACACAGAGAAACCTGCGCTTCCTTCGTTCTTGCTTCCTTCCGCCAGCCTTTTCACCATTATCATAACGTTCATTCACAACGTAGAAGCCACATCTAGCGGCTCTTGGAAATATGTGGCTCTTGTTAGAACGATAGATTGAACAAACTGTAGCCTTTGAGTGAAAAAGAAAAACTAGAAACTAAGCTCTTGTATCTAGGAAGGGCTTATTATGCTGTGCTATAATGCTGGCTTTTCCACTTTCTTACAGTTTGTTAACGTACACGTTTTCATATTCGTGTTATTTATTAAATGTTTGCTAAGCATAGTATTTCTGTTGCATTTCTCTATGAGAAATGAATACGCCATAAACTGTCATATAGGTTTAGGGGCTTTCGCTGAAACGTGTCCACTAATTCATTATTAAACAGACAAATATCAGCATTTTGGAATATTCAAGTAACTCGAAAATGACAACAGGTAATGTCAGTAAAGAGAGTAAGATTGGCTTAAGTGATATGTTTGGAAGTGATACATTGAACGAGAAGCTCATTTCTGTTGAAGCCGACACCACTTGTTTATTGCCACCACAAAACCACTTTAATGAAGCGCAATCTCACAAAATCTAGAATATATAAGTGTCTCTTTTCACTGTTGTTTCCATAACAAAATTTCATGTGGAAATTAAATTAATGAATAATACAGGGTTATTCATAAATCTATCAAACGTTTAAAAAATTCACAACAAATAAACTACATAACGGATCATAACTATTCTTAAGCCAAGAGAGAGAGAGAGAGAGAGAGAACTCTTCAAGTCTTATAAATAACTCCCCTCATAGCTCCCGTGGTTTGCTGCTAGGAGGCAGCAGTAGCAAATAAAGCGTTAATTAAACGTGAGCAGTCATTTTGATTTTTGAAATGCACAGGAACCCAATCCGTTGTGACTGTGCAGCGACGATTTCCAGCTGAATTCCTGAGGGCAGCACCTGTTTTCAACAGTGTCAAGAGGTGGTGTGAGAGATACCGGGATGGAGGCTGTCTGTTCACAGCACCTCGCCATGGATGTCCAGGGCTAAGCGAGGAAGTTGTGAATCGTGTCAGAGAAGCTTACTAGCCAAGCTATCGCCTTCATCCCGGAATCTCTCATACCACTTCTTGACACTGTTGAAAACAAGTGCAGCCTTCTGGAATTCCGCTGGAAATCGTCGCTAGAATTCTTGCATTTTCTAAAACACAAAGTGAGTGCTCACGTTTACTGAACACCATATTTACCAGTGCTGTCTCCTAGCGGCAAGCCACGGGAGCTATAGGGTGGGGAGTAAAAATCATGAAGACTTTCTCTCTCTTTCTCTCTCTCTTACTTTAAGAATAATCATGCTTCTTAACGTAATTTATTTACTGCAAAATTTTGAGTTGTTTGACAGTCTAATGAATACTCATATGGAGTAAGCCACGAGAGCAATCAAAGCTTTGCTATAGATTAGCTGGTTTTCGAAAAGAATGTTGTTTATTAGTGTGTATATGTCATCAGATGAATGCTGTTAAGATATACAGGATACAGCATTTTGTCTGGAAACAAGAGCGGAATCTTTTGTCCTTGAGAACAACGATAACAATCAACATGTAGCAATCGCAAACATTATATATTATCATCTATTCAATGGGTATGTTAGACTGAAGGCATACACTTAGTAAGATCATAATCTCGGTCAAAAACAGCCCTCTCTTCCCCATCTGTGTTATGAAACAACGTATGCAGGAAACTCCCTACTCTTTCAGATCATCAGAGGAAGTACCCTTACCTCCTCAGAAAAGTGTTTCGGCCCTATTAAACTAATGACACTCTTAGAGAGGGGTGGGACCCTCTGGGTCATGACTCCCAGAAATCTTGTGAGTTGTTGCTTTTTCCGTCTCGGAAATGAAACCGTGATCTTCCAATTGGCATGCACTTTGAAGTGCATCTTAGCGATTTAGATAAGGAGGACCGATATTGGTTGTGAGAAACGAAATTATTTACGTTCTCAATGCTTATTTCGCATGCTCCAAAGCTAGCATGATGCCTTTTCTTTGTGTTACTTACAGACCAGCACCAACATCAACAAAGGAAGCCAAATAATCTGCGCCAACACCACCAGCTAAAGGGTAAGCAGAAACATGATTGTCAGCACCAACTGCACAACACCATCGCCAAGGCGAAAAAAGAAAGAAGCAGACAACAAAGAAAAAGAAACATCACTAGCAGAGACGCTTGGCAAAATGCCACTGAATATTCAGACACATGAAGAAATAATAATTAACATTGAAACTCTGATGTTTGATATCTGTTTATTGAAATGTAAACATAATGAGAACAAAGGAAAAAATAAACCTGATCGAGATATGAATGAAATCTGAGATAGAACATGTCAATAAATTGGGAAAGGCAACAAAAATGTGCATCACTCGACGCCACGAATGGAAGCATATTCTCCTCGATTGTTATTTTCCAGTAATATTGTTGTTATGTAGATCGCCTTATTGGCTGTCCTCGGGGTTCTGTTTGTTACAGAAACTTGTGTAGTTCTCTGGAGCATCTATAAGTGGGAACCTGTTTGGTATTAAAGAAAAAAAAAGTTTAAAGTTGGCTATGGCTGTGATAGAACATTACGAGCTAATGTATACACAGTTCATGTTGTGTGTTTTAAGAGCAAGACAGTATGTATGAATTCGGGTGAAAGTACTTCTCTTATACAGCCTGTGGTCCTGTAATCTTATAACAGAGTTCATAAATCCCGACTGGAGAACGGGGCGTAGCGGATTAAATGGAAGTGGTCATATCAGCCACTTCTCTCATACAAAGTATGTCCCTCATGTCACACGTAAATAAATATATTCATTACAGATAAAATTCAGTTGTAGTTCCCTATGTATGTAATATAGTTTTCGCTCAACATCACACTCTATAAAGGTACTATTTCACAAAACCTATCAGAGAAAGCCATGTGGAGCACGACTCTATATTTTTTATCCCTAGATTTCCGAGTACATTTTAAAACGGCCAAATACATGCAAGTGTTGGGTGTTCTTTTGCTGCTTACTGGGCTACGAGGAAATGAACGAATGACAATGTGAATGAATGAACTTTATTTGTAAAGGGTAAAGAATTGTGCACGCAGACCTGTCTTTTCTTCAGCCCTTCATCACTCCATCTTACATGAGGAAAAAGCATATCAAAAGAGTTCAAAACTAAACATTCACAGTATAAGAGAAGAAGTTATGAACCTAACAAAATAGCCCATGTATAGCGCACACACGCAGTCATATACGTAAACACAAATACATTTTCAGTACAGTTCTTTGGACATATAATCTTTAATATTCATTAAAATAATTTGTAACAAGATCTTACAAGTTACTTTTAGAACTTGGTGGCTGATAAGCCATGGGTTGAGAGACTCCTGAGAGACTAGTATATGGCGGCATATAGTTACAAAAAAGGTAAAGAAAAACGATCAGTCCATGTTGTTTCAAGTGTAAGATTTATCATGACATTCGCTAAAGCAGAGAAATAGTCAGAGCTCTCGTTTCTCATGGCGAAGACCGGTGGTTTGAACCCAGCCGGAGAAGCAGCAGTCGCCATGGTGTAGGAGAGGGTTCTAGCCCGCTCTAGAGTATAGTAAGTTGTGATGCTCGTATGTTACCAGGTGAAGGAAAATATGAACACTAAAAATACATCAGCTAGGCAGCTCTATGTTATGATAGAGAATACAAAATAGACAAACGTAAATCAACGGAAATAGACCAGTAAATTAATGCATTGCTCATAAAGAAAAAAAGTGTATATTTTTCTCTCTTATTTATAATCATCGTTATAATACATTTAACGATTCATCGGTCTTTAATAACCTTGTCTTTTCATAAACTGAAATAACACATTCAATGTTGTACTAGAAAGGTACATGTGCGAGAAAGATTTTGTTATTAATTAGTTGGGTAAGTATACCCACCCACATACAGATATCAGTCAGTCAATCAGCTCCCCTGTAGGGCTCTCGGTTGTAAGCAAGATGCTCTGCTGCTGATGTATCCATTATAGACAGATATATAATTGTTTAAAAACCCTACACATAGAATTGAACCAAACAGTAGGCTGGTGTCATGACTGTAGTTCATTTGTCAACCAAAATAAGGCTCTTTATTTGAAATGTACATATTTCCATTTCTCTTGTGCAAGACTGATCTTGAAACATCTTGCGTCAGTCTTGTCATAAAACTGGGATATATATTCCACTTTGATGAACACTCTTTAGATATGTCAAAGTGTAGATATGCCAAGATTGGATGTGTATTATATAAGTCGTTCTCAGAATCAAATAAGTTTTACTTGATATTTTGTTTTATTATAAATTACCTTTATTCAATGCCATCAGTACTTGGTTATATTGAGGGGTGGGGGAAGGGCAAAGATAGTTGAGATTAGAAAGGAGGATGGATAGAGTGGTTGTATGTCAAAGGTCATGAGGTTTGACATAAGGTTTTGTGTGTTGGAGTAGGTCAGACTAGGTGCAATATGTTATAAGTTTTCATAAACTGATAATAATTTCTGTTGAACTCTTATATATTATAGAGTAGACACTAAACAGTGTTTGTCTGGGTATCACTTATTTGTACAACTCTCCCTCATCGTTTGTGCATTTATTGTTATTAATAACTACACCAGAGCCCTTGATGATAATAGGGAGCATTAACGTGGCAGTCCTGGACAGTGAACTAAATAGTTTTTTTTTTCTTATTGAGAGCGAGATGTCATCCTTAGACTTCAGATACATAAACCTCTAAGAAGAAATATCTTATAGACACAACAATCTAAGAACAAATATCTTATAGAACCAAGACTCTGAGAACATATATCTTATAGACACCACACCATCATCTGTTACTATCGTCATTTGATCTGCTAAAATAGATCCACCACACAATACATACAACACAACTAAAGAAATAATGACATGTCATTAACTTCTCATGAAGGTAACAGAGTAAAGATCTCGGTATACGATGCGACATGACATATCTTCTTGAGACAGAGCTGGGAGCAATGTGTGATAATCTCCGACTGCAAGGTCATATCATTAGCACGAGAAAACTACAAGCAACACAGAACTGGTCTAATCAGTCCCTGAACAATGACGCATTCATCAATGAGAAGAGAGGAACATTTAGAAACTTGATCAGATTTCTTAATCTAATAAAAATTATTTTACTTCATTGCTCAACAAAATTGGTAAAGTAAGGAGATATCGCTAATGCTATCATTTATTATTCTCAGCGATGACATTGTACTTAATATTAATTATGTTATGATTAATAAAGAGGACAAACGAACACAAACTATTTTGTCATTTAAGCTATACATGTTTATGCCAGTGTGCTTTATAGGAAAGGGAGTAGACGAATAGTTGTGAAACAAAGGTCATCATACAAAAAAGCTAATGTAGGTCAATTAAATACATACATTTCTCATTCAAATAAGACAGCTTGTTATGACATCCCAGTTCTGCAGAAGGGATTTGTTAAAGAGCTTGCTAAAAGTTTATAAATTCAACCATATCTAAGAAACTAGAGCTGATGCCAACTATGTCTAAGAAACTAGAGCTGATGCCAACCATGTCTAAGAAACTAGAGTTGATGCCAACCATATTTATGAAACCAAAGCTGATGCCAACCATATCTAAGAAATTAGAGCTGATGCCAACCATATATAAGAAACTAGAGGTGATGCCAACCATATCTAAGAAACTAGAGCTGATGTCAACCATATCTAAGAAACTAGAGCTGATGCCAACCATATCTAAGAAACTAGAGCTGATGTCAACCATATCTAAGAAACTAGAGCTGATGCCAACCATATCTAAGAAACTAGAGCTGATGCCAACCATATCTAAGAAACTAGAGCTGATGTCAACCATGTCTAAGAAACTAGAGCTGATGCCAACCATATCTAAGAAACTAGAGCTGATGTCAACCATATCTAAGAAACTAGAGCTGATGCCAACCATATCTAAGAAACTAGAGCAGATGCCAACCATATCTAAGAAACTAGAGCTGATGTCAACCATGTCTAAGAAACTAGAGCTGATGTCAACCATGTCTAAGAAACTAGAGCTGATGCCAACCATATCTAAGAAACTAGAGCTGATGCCAACCATATCTAAGAAACTAGAGCTGATGTCAACCATATCTAAGAAACTAGAGCTGATGCCAACCATATCTAAGAAACTAGAGCTGATGCGATCTTTCTAACGCAATTTTCTGAATCAGCGGCCCAGATAACCCCATGAACTGGCCTTTTGTTAGGCTGTTATCGTATATAAAAGTGTAGCTGTCAGCGTTTGAATTCAGCGACATATTATACTGACTTAGATACGGGTAGAAAATGTTATATTATATGGGAATGCACATAATGAGACAAAAACACTTACTTTTCAGACGTCACGTAATAAATGTAAGGCAGAAGACGGGATTTTTCTGGGGCTTCATCCGGTACGCTCCCGATGATTTTATCGCAGAATATAGTTGCCACATATACCGTGTGTTTCTGCAATATCAACATAATGATTTTAAATAATCCAAACAACATTTTAGTTTAGCAGAATTGTAATGTATAAGTGTCGCCATAAATATAACGTGACATGAATATTTCGGAATAAGAAATTACCGTCTTCTACACTTCGATGTCTGAGTGGCGAAGTGGTTAGTGCACATGGCGAAGGTCGGGGTTTCGAATCTGGCCGGAGCACTGTAGTCATCCAGCTTCTTTTGGAGTTAAGGAAGGAAAGGCGGGCAGGCGTGATAGTGACCATATCACCTTCTAGTGTGCTGACAGGTCAAGGAAAGTATAGGGCACTAACACTATATCCCTATGTGCCCCTAAGGAATGATAGTATAACCCTTTACTTACCTATATTTCGTCTCATGAAAAGTTTGCCTCATATCACAACACTTTTTTCTCATACTCCCCTCCCCCTCAAACCGGTTGTCCGATTCGTAGATCGTATCTTACCTTATCTTATCTTAGCTTAGCGTATCCTATCTTATTTTTAGCTCATCTTGTCTTAATTAGCGTATATTATCTTATCTTATCTTAGCATATCTTATCTTAGATTATATTACATAATATTATCTGATCTTATCTTCGGGTATCTTATCTTATCTTATCTTATCTTAGCTTAGCTTATATGACTTCAGTATAATGTTTATAAAAAAGAAACGGTATTTAAATAGATCGTGATCGGTCTCCAGAGAGGAAGGCAGTACAGAAAGGCAGTGAACGTTTACACTTAGTCAGAGCTTAGAAATGTGATGGTTTGAGTTAGTAAATATGTGAACTTAAATGTGATGGTGTGAGATGGTAAATATGTGAACTTAAATGTGATGGTGTGAGTTGGTAAATATGTGAACTTAAATGTGATGGTGTGAGTTGGTAAATATGTGAACTTAAATGTGATGGTGTGAGTTGGTAAATATGTGAACTTAAATGTGATGGTGTGAGATGGTAAATATGTGAACTTAAATGTGATGGTGTGAGTTGGTAAATATGTGAACTTAAATGTGATGGTTTGAGTTGGTAAATATGTGAACTTAAATGTGATGGTTTGAGTTGGTAAATATGTGAACTTGGATCGGAACACAGGAATCTTCATCAAAACTGTCTCTCCACTGTTGCCTCCGAGAATGTTACTGCCTATGTTTCCAATGGAAAGATGGACTGGAAAGAAGAACACGGCGTGTTAGATAACAACCACATATGTCATCCCTCCTACCTGACGTGGAAAGTCCCCAGGCACTTGATACGTTCAGAAATATTCGTACTGATGGTCTTGACCATCAATTTCTTTAATGATTCAGCATAAAAGCTTGTACCTGGTCGTATGCTGATATTTTCCAGCCATTGCATAATAACGACAAAGAGACGTCAGTGTTTTCCTCATGTGACATTCAACACTGTTCCCCCTACCCCCTTTTACTTTTCCACTAGCATTTGATCTTAAGTTGCTATAATTAGTAAAGATAAGCTGCATTTTCTTACACTCCATGCAATGTGTGCTTGGATTAGTATGATATCCGCTGTTTGCCTTTGTTTCTCCAAATAATGTTGTGTAAGCTTTCGAGGATTTGACTGAATGTGCATTTTTTGGCAATGAATCTGAACCCACTGTTAAATATTTTAGGGATACAAACCTAGGGCAAGGACTACATCGAGGTCTCCTTACTCACAAACATTTGCGGTGGAGATATTGAACTTCTACCATAGACCATTGCATCGACAGCAACACTGAAGGATACCCGGCCCGCTACTTTCAAGAAACTTGCGGCACTGTGTTGTCGAACATTTACTTCTTTTTGGAAGTGTGTGATAAGACGACATGGCCTGTACTCTTATGATGTTCTTTGGTTGTCCCAGGACATCACACAAGTAATAGAAATAAAAAATGAAGGAAGCTGTTTCTACGAAGATCAAGACCAGTAATGCTGATTCTAAGTGCCGCAGTATAAAAAATTATTTATGAGGAGTTGCTTATGTTTCTGTTAAATTTTAGACACCTTCTGCCATCTTACTTCCTTCCCATGCCGTTAAATGTCACATATGGTTCGCATGGTAGTTTACGAAGCTGTCAAGTTTTCGGCGAGATGTTCAATCTCATCAAGGGATTGTATTACTGTTAACCTGGCCTCTCTATAATTTGATTATTATGCTCATTAACAAAAGCTGAATAACTATGAGTGAGTGAATGCTGTATGATGAAAGCCAGACTGTTAGATGGGCCTGCGTGCTCACTTCATAACCCTTTGAAAATAAAGTATGTTCGTTCGTTCGTTCTCCTAACAATATCCTCTTGAGTTTCATGTGGTCGTCCTCTTTTTCTTCGGCCTGTTGTGTTCCACTTGATAGCTTGTTTTGGGATTCTCTGATTGTTTCTTCTCATCACATGGCCGATATATGTCCATCTCCTTTTTCTGATCACCCATGAGACAAGTTGTTATTCGCTCATCAGTTGTTCTTGAATTCCTCACCTTTTATACCGAGTATTTTCCTTAGGCATTTGTTTTCAAAAGAGTCTAAACTGTTGTCTATTTCTTTAGTTGTTTTCCAGATTTCGGATGCATAAATGAGGGTAGGTATTATCTTTTATCATACGGTACAGTATCTCGTACAAAACATTTTGCATCAGAGAGGAACACTGCACTGACTAAACGAGGAGTTCTGTTGTTAATTCCCTCTCTCTGAACTTGATATAGGTTGCTAATGGGGATGCAGTCTCGAATCAGATTTATGGCGCGCTGAATCTGGAAAAATATTGATACGATAGTAGGCAGACATGTAGGTTGATATGATATTAGAAAAGCCAAATGAGAACATGATATGTATTGGTTATAAATAAGAACAAAACCTCTTAAAAACAAAAAAAAAGAAGTTAACCCAGATGGGAACATAAAATTATGTATTGCATATTTGACGTTACCCCGTTGACAGTGTTTTTGCAGTTCTCCCATCCACCAGAGAAGTTATCTTTGACGAACTGGAACATTGCTCTACAGCCTTTAATGTGCTCAGTATCTTCAGCTCTCAGACTTTCTATTTCTGTTCTTTTGAAATTGTGAGTAGTCCATCTGAGGAGAGATCTATCTATCTATCTATCTATCCATCCATCTATCTATCTATCTATCTATCTATCTATCTATCTATCTATCTATCTATCTATCTATCTATCTATCTATCTATCTATCTATCTATCTATCTATCTATCTATCTATCTATCTATCTATCTATCTATCTATCTATCTATCTATCTATCTATCTATCTATCTATCTATCTATCTATCTATCTATCTATCTATGTGCTTGTCTACATGTCTGTCTGTCTACTTATCTATCTATCGTCTTCCTCTCCGTCTTGCTGCCACTGTAAAGATATCACTAAAATTGATAACTCAATTCCATAAACCACATGAATAGGTTTTTTTGTAATGGCAACATGTTTGAACGTGTGTCTCATTTTCTGGAACATCCTGTAATGTGTCCTATGAGATTAACAAAGAAAACACTTCACAACTTGGTCCAAAAAAGGTTTTGTTCAGATTTGTTTTGAAGTCATATATTTAAATGGTCTGGATGTGTGGCCTCTTCTTTTTAGAAAAATGTTAAATTATTTTATAGTAATTCAACAAATCTCCAAAAGAGTTTCCTTTCCAGGACAGAAGTATTTTTAATGATAGCCAGTTTTTTTTTTCCAGCAAGGGAATTCGAGTTACATTGTATCCAGTTCTAGTTCCAAGTGTTAGCCTAAAGTTCTATTTTCAAGTGTTTGTCTACAGATCTACTTCCAAGTGTTCGTCTATAGTTATACTTCCAAGTGTTAGTCTACAGTTCTACTTCTAAGTATTATTCAACAGTTCTACTTTCAAGTGTTAGTCTACTCTTCTACTTATTATTGTCGAATCTTCTACTTTTTTAACTCTTAGTCTAATCTTGTACCTGCAGGTTTTAGTCTATTATTCTGCTTCCAAATGTTAGTCTACTCTTCTACTTCCGACTGTTAGTCTCCACGCCTACTTCCAAGTATTAGTCTACTCTTCAACCTGTAAGTGTTAGTCTACTCTTCTACTTTCAAGTGTAAGTTTACTCTTCTACTTTCACCTGTTTGCCTACTCTTCAACTTTCAAATGTTCAACTGTCTGCAGTTCTACTTTGAAGTGTTAATCCATACTTCCACTTCTAACTGTTAGTTCACTCTTCTACTTCCAATAGCTATTCTACAATTCTACTATCAATTGTTGGTCTACTCTTCTACTTCCAAATGTTAGTCTACTCTTCTACTTTTAAATTTTAGTCTGCTCTTCTACTTTCACCTGTTAGGCAACTCTTCTACTTCCAAGTGTCAGTCCACAGTTCTACTTCCAACTGTTAATCTACGCTTCTACTTCCAAGTGTTACTCTACACTATTACTTGTAACTGTTAGTGTTCTCTTAAATGTTAGTCTACTCTTCTATTTTCACCTGTTAGTCTGTTCTTCTAATTCCAAGTGTTAATCTACTCTTCTAATTCCAAGTGTTAGCCTACATTTCTACTTCTAATTGTTAGTCTACTGTTCTATTTCCAGGTGTTACGTCTACAATTCTACTTCAAATTGGTTGTCTACAGTTGTAATTCCAATTGTTAATCTACAATTCTACACCCAAGTGTTAGACTACAGTTCTATTTAGACAGCTAGTCTACAGTTCAACTTCCAGTTGTTATTCTACAATTCTACTTCCAAGTGTTAGTCTACTCTTCTAAAAACACTTGTTAGACTACTGTTCAGTTTTTAAGTGCTAGTCTACTCTTCTTCTTCCGTATGTTAGTCTACAGTTGAACTTTCTCAAGTGTTAGTCTAAAAAGGGGAGCGAATAAGCTCATTTCTTCAGAGTGGGTTTTTGTAGCCCATTGACACTGACAAGAGTGGGGTAAGTAGGTTGAGCCTATACGTGCACCTGGAGATAACGCCACTGAAACACTACTATTAATCTGGAGGCCAATGGTGTTTGCTTTCCGCAAGGGAAGTAAAGGATCGTGTCAAAAGAGGTTCTGAAGCAGGCAACCCCCCTTCCCCACCCCCTAACCCCCACCCCATGTTGGTATTCTGAGACGAGAAACTGGCGTGTTTTCTGGGAATCGTTTGAAGCGATGTGCATGAGTCTGTCTGCCATGTCATAAAAGGTGCAGATTTATACAGCTCATATGAACTGAATAGTGTTAAAAGAAAATTAAGAGTTATTTTTGCTTAAGAAATTACCACATGTATTTCCGTGGTAACTAGCTGGAGTCCATATATTCCTTTGATGTTATATCTACTTTCAAACAGCATACCTTAACATGATAAAATACTCACGTATAGAATCTGGGTATTGTTATGTTGTATGTTTCCATTGTTATAATTCCTGCGCTCGTTTCTTTTACACTTTCCAGCTGAACTCGTATAGCGATTCCGTTAATTGTCTCCAAAATGAATATCAAGGGATTCTGTACAAATGTTCATGTCTTTATATATTTACTAGACGTGTATAATGAAAATGGGCATAGAAACACAACAGAAGATTAATACTAATATAAGAACGTGAATAGAAAAGAAACGGTTCAAATAGATAAACAAGAGCATATGACGTAGATTTATTACTTAGAAAATCTAGAGTTCAAAATAATGTGTCTTGTCAGAATGGGAAATATCTGACATTACACGATATTTAGAATGCGCACACTTACCTTCGTTACTAGATATACTTGCCACCGCCTACATATACTCTAAACTTGTTCAGGTACAACTAAATTTACGTGAACTCTGCGAAGATCAGTAAATGTTGGAGTATTCTTTTTAGTATGGAACCCAGCTTCAGCTCAAAGCCTCTGCATGTGGTGTCACAAGAACTTACTAAAAGAGCTGATAGATATTCTGTAGAGGGCGAAGAACAAAGCAAACTACAGGAGATTAGATTACTCTGCTCCTAATTACGTCATTGGCGCTGAGAGTTTAGAAACATAAAAATCCAATTATCACACACAGGTGGAGCTAGAGAAGAAGTCAACTCATGGTCATTTTACTTTAGTCTTTCCCGCAGTGACCGTACATTTTATTATAACCGAATGTACTGACCCATATGAGTCCAGATTAACATGTCTTCAGGTTTGCTAAATACAATGATCTGATCAGGCATGTGAAGACATATGCGAAAGCTTAATCCAAAATGATTTCCGTATTGTATGAGCGGGATTGTGGCGGCATCAGCATGAGAGGTGTACACGTAACATGGTATCAAACGGCACGCAAGAACAAATGCATTGAACAACACTGAAGAAAAATAGGAAAGGACTCATGCAGACTGTGAGATATGTATAGACAGCAATAGAGATACAGAAGTCCAACAATTGAAAAGTACTATCAATGCGAGGACACATCTACTACAGTATGAAATCAGAGAGAAACGAGCGACAGCCAGTGCGTGCGAAAAGATCAAAGATATAACCTGATAAGCCACATGTTAAACTTGGTTTCACTTGGACAGAGTGAGTGACATGTTTCAACTTCCCTAAAGATGTGTCAGATTAAGCCATCTAGCTTGATGTGGGAATGGACGGAATGGAACCATTTAATATTATTGTAAATGCTTTTGTTGTGAAATGTAGTAATATAATTGTAAATGAAATTTAAACAAATGAATGTCACACGAGATATCAAATACGCCTCGATACGTCGACACGAATAGAAAAGCTTGTGTGTAGTCCATCAGAATATATGAAGGAAGAGTCTGTACTTGACGTGTTGTCCCTGGGACGTTTCGACTTCTGGTCAAGAGTTACATTTAAACAAATCGTTTTAAGCATGCGAGAAATTATTGAACAAGGCATCGGCCCTACCAGGAAGTGACTGACATAGAAGCATAAAACTTGCACGATATTCCACGTATTCATTCCTTTAAGTTCAACACAGTTGGGACACTAGTTCTCATGTTTATTTTATCTCTCTAAATAATGTGATATCTGGTCATTGAAATACTTCTCTGTTGCTGCTATCACATCCTAATCAATCGAGAATTTCAAACAGTGTTTAAACTGGGAAACAGGAAACAGTCAGATGGAGCAAAATACTGTGAGTAGGAAAGATTATCTATACACTTAAACTTCAAATTACACAAAACATCCACCTTCTTGTGAGTTTCATCAATATACGCTTTGTCCTGTAAAGAAAAGCCAGCTTGTCCTCAGCTTTCTTCACAATTTTTAATTTTCAATTAATGGGCCCCCGAAAAGCCCGAGTACTGCCATTGCAAGGATTATTATTTTGTATCAGGACCATTTCGGTGTAACCATTTTTCACGAACAGTTCCAAAAAGTTATCACTAGTATGTTTAAAAGCTGCACAAATCAAATGGAGGTACCCATTCAACTCCATTTCTCGCCAGCAATTCGAATATTTCGGCATTCACTAGATCAACATTTTCAACGTGTCAAAGAGAAATAAGAGAAATGACGACTGCGGTAAAACTGGTTCTTGTATTTTGTAACGCTCTTTCTTACTAGGATGAGCTCTAAAAATATGTTTATCATCTATTGTTCATGTTTAAAGTAAAGATAGTCCCATAGCATTTCAAATGCCGTAGGGGGTGAAGCGTTAGAGACCTCATTATGCTGGGTCATCAGCGTATGAGGTAGGGTGACCAGTTCCTTTCCTCGCTGCCTTTACTTCCCAGATTTTCTCTGGTACCCATTTTACGAGGCTGGGTCGACCTCAGGGCCTTATTGGTCGGAAAAAAAAATCCCGCTCAGCTGGGGATTCGAACCCTCGACCATTTGGTTGCTAGACGAGTGCTCTAACCATTACGCTAGCCGGCCCCTGTTCATGTTTGCATCTGTTATATTGTTGTCTTTTGTATGTGATCCTTGTGTGGTGGACTGTGAGCGGGAGAGGGGGGATAACAAGGATATTATATTAGATGCGTGATTATGCGTTGCTGAGAAAGTTGCTGTCGTTATCGTGAGACTGATAAGAGCCCGTGGCTATGGAGCTTTGTAGACAGGACGTATAACGAGACAAGGACTGACGACTTGGGACTTCTTCTAGAAGCTGGGTATTTTTACCTGTCGTCGTGTGCTCTGCGTAATTCTATCCAATGGATAGAAACACTCAAAAGCGTCATAACCCCAAGCAAATTCATTCTCCCATGCGTTCCACAACACTGTGATTTCACACAGACCTGCCTCCAGTTTAACCAGTACTCTTGATAAAACACACGGGACTAACTGCCCATTATTCTGTATAATTGCCAAATGGCAGCTCCTAACATGTCCTAAATCATTGGCTTAATAAATTCATCATATACATGGTTATCTCTCTCCAGAAAATACGTTATCTCCTCCTTAAACATAGTACATCGTTATCTTTTCCTTATACCATAAAACGGTGATCTCTCTCTCTCTCTCTCTCTCTCTCTCTCTCTCTAAACAAAACATTGACTCATCATCAGCAAAACATAATCTTTTCATAAAGATAAGATGATGATCTCTCCGTCACAAAGAGATTTACGTTATCCTTATATCAAAATTATCCCCTTCTCTAGACAATCAGGATAGATAATTGCCAGCTACCTCAACAGAAAAAAATAATACTGCGCGAATCCACAGTCTACATGATGATAAAACAATAAAAGGAAAAAAAAACGTCAGTGAGCAGATAAATAAAAACCGAGAAATGTGAAAATAAAAACAGGGCAGACAAATCTGCAGGCTTAATTAAAGACAGACGAAAAGAAACACACCTTGAGATACATTCACAGATAGTTACACACACAGACAGACAGACAGTCAGACAGACACACAGACAGACAGACAGTCAGACAGACAGACAGACAGACAGATGGATAGATAGAACTTACTGTACTAATAGCGGGAACGACAACTGGAAATGCAAGGGTCTGTAAATGATATGTACTGGGATTTGGTCCTCCAGTCTTAAAGAATGTTTCGTACTGACCGTTTAGTATCTCAAACATTTTCGCTTCACACTCGGTAATCCCTGTGCATGAAATAGGAAACGTTACTGAGGAACAATTATAATTTTGTTTTTCTAACCGAAAAAAATAAACAAAAGGTCAGTACCTTAAACACAGTACATTTATACGACACAGTGCACTTTGATAGTCTTCGAAAAATACGTACATTTAAAAAAGCAAAAAAATCCATATTTTATGTCGTCAAGGCATACTGGGGATGCCGTATGAGCCCAAAACCGGGCACAGGATAGCAAGCCAGGCTCTAACATGGAATACGCAAGGAAATATAAAACGAGGAAGACCTAAACTTAGTTTGTGAAGAGATATTATGGCAGTTCTCAGAGACAAGGGATACACATGGAAGGAAGCAGAGAATAAATCCAAGGACAGGGATGATTGAAGAGCCTTCATACGTGGCTTATGCTCACAAGGGAGTGAAATGCGATGATGATGATGATGATGATGACGATGAAGATGATAGTGGTGGTGGTGGTTATGATAATGATGATGGTGTGAGATCCGCATTTCCAAGACTTTCGACATATGAAAGTGTGATGTGGCCAGTATCACGCATGGCCGCATTTACTTTCTCGGAATACTCTGCTGTCCACTTTTAGAAGCTGGAAGGGCCCAGGGGGATCTTTCTGGTGTGTACCGGAAAAAAAAAATTCCACTGCCAGGATTGAAGCTGGTGTTACCAGATTAGACATGCGAGCACATAACCACTGAGGTAACATCGGCAAATGAAATAATAATAATAATAATGGACAGGTCACGACATTGACCACGGGCTCTGGTTGGACAAACAACCGTCTATTATGCGACGACTTTATACGTCAACTCACATATAACTGGAGGACTGGTTTAGAATTCTTCGTCACTTGAACTTGTCTCATGGCAAACTATAAAGTATAGTAGTAGTACTAGTAGTAGTAGTAGTAGTAGTAGTAGTAGTAGTAGTAGTAGTAGTAGTAGTAGTAATGGTAGTAGATTAGCAGTAATAGTAGTGTTATTACTAGTAGTAGTCGTAGAAGTAAGAAGAAGAGTACTAGAAGTAGTAGTAATGGTAGTAGAAGTATATGCAGTACTAGTAGTATTAGTATTAGTAGAATTCGTAGTAGTAAGAAGGAGAATAGTAGTAGTAGTAGTAGTAGTAGTAATGGTAGTAGAAGTATTAGCAGTACTAGTAGTATTAGTAATATTGAAAATATTATAACAACAGGAAAAATAGAAGGAAGAAGATCAAGAGGAAGACCAAGAGAAATGATACTGGACAGTCTGACGGGATGGTGTGAGAGGAGATCACCAACTGAGCTGATGGCCTGCATGAAGGATCGTGTACTCTGGAGAAGCATAATGGCCAACGCCAGTCGGCACGGCACATGATGATGATGAGTAGTATTAGTATTAGTAGTAGTCGTAGCACTAAGAAGTTTATTTTAACACAGACAAAAACTTAAAGGAAATGAAATAGGTTAAATAAAACCGTGAAGGGTAAAGAGAAAAGTCCTAAATTTTCAACCAACGTTTTCAAGTCCAAGATATATATTTAGAATACGTTAAGAAAGATAACTAATAATATTAGCAAAAGAATGCGATATTAGACTAGTGGGAAAAAATAACTGCATACAGAAATAACAATCAAACGACTACATATTCAATTCGCATCTATTATAAGAAGACGTTAAGTACTTAGGCAGAAACTTCTTAAGACAATGTGCTATCAAGATGATTCAGCTAAGTAGTTGTCAGGCATGTAATCTTGTTTTTCTTATCTGTCTTTCATTGCTTCGTTCGTGTTTTAGATTTCTATCAACTGAATAGATGAAGAGAACTTTATTCTTTTTTTCCCACTGAAACTCACAGTAGCTCACATTTCTTTCTTTGTCTATGTAATGTTGACATCGTTTGACAAACATTAAAGTTGGAATATCACAGTGCTTATTACTCAGTTCCTTCCCCGTCATTTCACTGTAAAGTTACTTTATTTTCTATGTCATTCTCATTTATCGTCAGTTTTTTCTCCGTCCTTCTATATATTTTGTCTTTAACTCTCAAATTTTTGTCAGTCCTGGATTAGAATGTATCTTACTTTCAGCGGTGACCTGTCCTACCAGGATACAGAATATTAAATTCTTCAGAAACCACATCCTTCCAAACATCGCGAGCGACGGTGTAGACCTTGTTATGCTGGTGAAATGAGCTACTGTCTGTGTTGTTATGTTATATGACCATGTTTTATATATCAGTAATCGATCATAAATTTTCGTGTTGTTCCTAAGGAGATAACATCAGACTCATGGATGTTATCCACACAATGGCCTCACTCACTGCCGTATAATTTATGAAAACCAAAAATGCTAAATTTTAATTACTATCTTGTTTAGTTTACAGTTTCGGGGGAATTCTGTTTTCTAAAAATCTTGCAAAGACAAATGTAATTTGAAATGAAAATTATTCAACAGTTCAATCCACATATGTCGTTTAAAATATATATTAGTATTATAAAAAATAAGTTTTAATCGAAGTAATGCTATAAATGTATCCTTTACAACCGAATGGAAATGTCAGTGATCTGTCTTCTATGTTTGTCCTCGGACGATTATGTTGAAAATAGCACGGCCTTTTGTTCTTGTTTTTCCTAGTTTAGAAAATATTTATTCAAAGAAGCTGCAGAGACAACTAAATGTCTTACGTCCACTTGATATGAGTTTGCTGTTAGTGGAATACAAGGCAAATACAAAATAAATGCGTACAGATTCTCAAACAAAATGATACTCAGTTACACTACCTTGATTAGCTAGCTAAAGTTTAGAAAATGTGCAATTGAATATTTGTAAATCTCAGATATTTCAAGTACTCAAACATTACAACATCCACTCTCGTATCATAATAATCGTCATATATTTACATCTAACGATATTGTTTATCAATTGCCGTCATCATAATTTTACATACAACAATAACATCTTTCTTTATCATCATCATAAATTTGCATGTAACATTATCATCTACATGAGCATCATTATAGTTTTAAATTTATACTATAAGAAATAGTGTACCATCATTCTTACTTTCCATCTAACCTCGTCATCAGTTATTGGCACTTTCATAACTTTCATTTATAACACATGAGCCATATCTGTGTTCGGCAGCCAATATCTGTACATAGTATAGTATTCTTTTGTTTATCTTTGCAAGCGACAGATTAATCATCAACCATATCCCTAAGGCCTTAGACTAAACTTCGTTAGAGTCCAAACCCTTTATAGAACCCTGACAAGAAATATCTCAAACCAGCACTAACACTGCTCACAGAACAGTCTTGAATAATTTACATTTAATACATAAAAACTTGACATATAATACAAACAAAAACGTACATTTAATAAGTAACAAAAACATGTCACATGAAGAGACACTGTTGCACGTCTTAGCTCGAACAATCTCCCATGTCACGCAATAAAATATCGCGAAACTTCACATTTTTTCATCCATTTATTCAACTAAAACAGCTCCCCGTCACCCGGCCATTTCCTTGCACACACCCACACGGACACACCCACACACACACACGCACACACGCGCACATACCCACATACACACACTAACACACACACACCTACACCACACACACACCCACACATACACACACAGGAAAAAACACAGCGAAACAACAGCGGGGCGCAACTCTTGGCAAGGCCATAAAGAAGTATAGAATAGTATCTAGCATACAACCACCATACTATCACTAGAACGATTCACTGATGCAACTTCCATTTTGTTGAGTGTGCCTATTAAACTGAAAGGGTAAGCAATAAAGCGATCTTGAACAGAAGTGATCCCCACGGCAAGAAATGTAGAATACAATGTCAAGAAAAACTTCCCTGCGGAAGCTAGTTCGCCATGTGGGAACAGAGACATGTATGACAATAAGGAAAAATACCAACTCGCATACTTACAATTCACTTCACACAGAATACAACGTCACTTCCACAAATACCACATCACAATTCCTTCAGTGGTGAACATCCCTCTTGTAACTATGTCATCACTCAATATAGAATTATTAACACACTTGCACGTCTGTCCTAAAAAGGACTAAATCCCCAGACTACATAATAACAAGGTAAAAACTGAATAACTCCAGCTATTTCCTTGACCTGACTACATCTCAAAGTAACTCCCAAAAACTGGAGTAACTTAAAAAAACTGACTATCAAGTGACTACTAACTTGACTCTGACCTAACTCATAATATGGCTATCACGTGACTACTAAATTGACTCTGACCTAACGTATAGCCCGATCCGCTCTAACCCATACTCTCGCTGTATCTCATCCTCCCCTACTCTCATAAATCAGTTTTATAATCTCTGCTACAGCTCCCAGCTATCCTGTGGTTCTCACTTTTTCTCACGCTGTAAAAAATCGCATAAATTCCACTACACATTTTAACCGTGCTCTGTTTACATTAGGGAAAATAAAACTAAAATTGAAAAGCCAACACAAGAAATCAGTACACAGAAAGATAAACATCCACAGCCTACAAGAAGAAAATACTAACATTAATTTCAATCAGGAACTTGCCAATCATTCCAAAACACCCAGTGAAGTTGAGGAGATAAGTATCGATGAGTTATGGAATTCTTACAGCACAGCCATAATCACAGCAGCAAAAGTAAGCGCTGGATTGGAAAAACCAAATAGAAAAGCATGGATATCAGATAAAACATGGAAGTATATACATGAAAGACGAGCACTCAAATTAGACATGTTGAATGCAAAAGCAGATCATGAAAGAGATTTGGCAAAAGCAAAATACAAAGAAATAGACAAGAAAGTAAAAAGTTCAGCTAGAAGGGATAAAAGAGAATACATAGACAATATGGCGAAAGAGGCAGAAAAAGCAGCAAAAACAGGAGACAGCAAAACTTTATATAACATACAAAAGAGGCTAACAGGTACTACTATATCTAAAGAAAGACCAGTCCTTAGCAAAACTGGAACACTATTAACATCAAATAAAGACCAAAAGCAAAGATGGGCTGAACACTTCCAAGAAATACTCAATCGATCACACCCAAAAGAATTGTTAAACCTTGAAACTGACTTACAAGCCCCACAACTAAATGTCAACCTAGATGAAATTAAATTGCATGAAATTTAAACAGCAGTGAATTTAATGGCTAACAACAAAGCTGCAGGTGAAGATGAAATAACAGCCGAGATGCTAAAAGCTATCAATAGTGACAACATGAGACAACTACAGAGAATGTTTAACAAGATTTGGAAAGAAGAAAAGGTCCCTTCTAATTGGAAGAAAGGAATCATTATTAAAATACCAAAAAAGGGCAACCTTAGTGACTGTAACAACTGGAGAGGAGTAACCTTAATATCAGTTTGTGTCAAAAGTATTTTCCAAGGTCATTTTGAATAGACTCAAAGATATAGTGGATACTGCAATGAGAGAAGAACAAGCAGAATTTCGAAAAGGGAGAAGCTGTCTCGACCAGATCTTTACTCTCAGAATAATACTTGAAGAAAATATTGAAAAGCAGAAACCATTAATACTGAAATTCATAGATTTTAAAAAGGCATTTGATAGCATACACATAGATTAATTATGGAGAATTTTATGTCTATATGGAATACCATCTAAAATTGTCAACATCATTAAAGACTTATATAATGGATATGGTTGTGCAGTCAAGACAGAAGAAGGGATGAGTGAATGGTTCCAGATTGAAACAGGCGTGAAACAAGGATGTATACTGTCTCCTTTACTTTTAGGGATTACAATAGACTTCATAATGAAAAAATGCTGCACAGGTAACACAGGTATTGACTGGGTACATGGGACCCAACTAGAAGATCTTGATTTTGCTGATGACATAACTCTTATCAGTAATAATGTGAATTCCATGCAAGAAAAAACAGATAGCCTGTCTTCACTGGCTAGCAAAATAGGACTTGAAATTAACAAGGACAAAACAAAAATAATGAAAATTTCCATAAATCAAAATGGAAAAATACACATAGAAGGGACAGATATTGAAGAAGTCAATCAATTTGCATACCTTGGCAGCTACATAGACCAGGATGGTGACACAAGAAAGGAAGTTAGGATCAGAATTGCAAAAGGAGCATCAATCTTCAAGAATCTTGAGAACATATGGAATTCAAATGTTATAAGCACAAAAACCAAGTTAAGACTATTCAATTCAAATGTAATATCCACCGAAACGAAGATGGCTGCAAGACATCGTTGATGATCTGGAAATGGATGCAGCAGCAGCAGGCCATCTTGCTCACAACCGAGAGGCCTACAGGAGTGCTGTTTGGGAGGCAAAGTTCCGCAAGGGACATGCAAAGGAATGAATGAATGATCCACCCTCATTTATGCATTCCAAAGCTGGAAAACAACTAAAGAAATAGAAAAGAAATTAGACTCTTTTGAAAACAAATGCCTAAGGAAAATACTCAGCATCAAGTGGAATGAATTCAAGAACAATGCAGAGATAAGACAGATGACTGAACAACAACCAGTCTCATGGGTGATCAGGAAAAGGAGATGGACATATGTTGGTCACTTGATGAGAAGAAATGATCAGAGAATCCCAAAACAAGCTATCAAGTGGAACACAACAGGCCGAAGAAAAAGGGGCAGACCGCGTGAAACTCTGAAGAGGACATTATTAAGAAAGGCCAAGTTAACAGGCATAAAATCCCTTGATGAGGTTGAAAGACTCGCCGAAGACAGGAAAAATTGGCGAACTACTTTGCGAGCCCTATGTGACGTTTAACGGCACGGTAAGGATATAAGATATAAGATAAGATTTACATTACACAATTTCGCAAAGCACTGCGTTTCCCTTGTAAACCTTATTATTGAAAACTGGGCACTTCTAAATCATTTATCAAGATATTTTTTTTCTAAATTCATGCAAGATGTAAATAGACACTAGGGGGAGGGGGATATTACAGTTAATGACACTTTACTTGTTATGGCCCTTACACTAATGGCTATTCTGCCATACTGTACGCATCATCACCAAGACCTAAAAGAACATGGAGAAGAGACGTTAAAATACTTCAGACAACTGAGCACAGAAGCTGAAGTATGTGGATGACTTCCAAATTTTAAAATTCGTAGTAATAAAACACGCCGATTCGACAATAGACATGACACATATCTCTGATATGGAACAATATGCAGAACATGATAATTCTGTGACATAGCTTCTTTGTCAAAGCCCGTTTAGTTCGGGAGTAGTGGTTAATCTGACAGTCCATGGCCACTACAGGTCGAATCACAACAACGTACTATATAAGCAGATATATATTGTAGAGACACAGATCACTTATTGTGGATTGCTGATAAGTACTTTAAAAGCGTTAGGAAATTATCAAACATCAAAACTATGAACATACCAGTTGCCATCAGTTCTAGATAGAAGAAAAGACTGGGATACTGACCAGAATCTACTAGAATATGATATCCCAGAGTCATCAGAGAAACCTGAATGTAGCCAGATATTGTAGTTTATTTCACGAAGGATCATAATTTTATTCTGCCTATAAGTACAGATCCTTATCAGTCCAGATCAGAGGATCTTCAAAAGTGCGAAATACAGTGCAATGATTGGTAAGGCATGTACAGTTGCATGTCATAAGCTTGATCCAGAATAGATTTATTGTAGCATCAATATCAGATCTATAAAAGAAACACAAGCTAAAAGACATACAAAAACACATGCACTGAAAAGCACTGATGAAATAGCAGGACAGAATTTCATACAGGTTTTGGGTCAAATGTAAACAGCAATTAAGCCCCAAAATCCAAAAGCTGAACTTTGCTGTCACTCGTGAGGACCAAGTCATTGCAATAATAAAAAAGAGAGACTTGGTCTAATTTAACAGCAATTGTTCATTTCTCTAATGGCTAGTAAAGAGGGTTAAACAGAGAAAACTTAGGGATTTGGACACAATTAACGACATAAGAATTTAGAGAAGGCTAACAGGAAGGGTACATAATAAAACAAAGAAAGAGAGGAACACAAGACGGAGATGGTTGCAAAATATCGTTGATAATCAGGAAATAGATACATCAGCAGTAGCGCATCATGCTTACAACCGAGAGGCCTACAGGAGAGCTGTTAGGGAGGCAAAGTTCCGCAAGGGACATGCAAATGATTGACTGACTGACTGACGGACTGACTGAAGGGTGATCAGACAAAACCATCTAGCCTGGGCTGAAGTTGGAAGCACGAATAAATTGAGTAATATATTAACGTTATATTTGTTTATGGTAAGTTTATTAACATAATTTAAATGAAATATAAACGAAAAGAAAGATAAAAGATGGCCTACCTCGTGGGTACAGACAGGAGAGCTTGATTATAGTGTGTCAAAATACAGGAAGTAATAAATTTTAAAAGACTTTTGATGTCCAACATTTCAGCCCCTGACCATGATCCATGTACTTCTAAGGTTCGTGTGCAGAATTATCAACATGTGAACACATATTATTTAATAATAGAAAACGTGAGCAAATGTGAATATACTTTAAAGTTCTCAGGAAACATACTAAAACCCAAAGAATGTGAAGAAAAATATATCTTGATGAAAATGTTCTTTTTCTTCAAATGACACATTGTATTGAAGTAAATCGCCGAGCCATATCAAGACTTCTAATTGTTCCCTCAACACCGAATGGTATATTAGGAAGGAGACAAGACAAACACGGTGAAACACAGGGAAAAAGAAAACACAAATACAATAGACTCCCGCTTTAACATAAACCCAAGGAAACATAGAAAAAATACTTCAGACTTTAAAATTAAAATAACATAGTTTTCTAAGTTCAAACTTGTCGTGATGGGCCATAATTAACACAAGCGTTTGTCTCCAAGTGCCGTCCATGTAACGAGAGTAAACATATCGGTGTCTTTGGACTTATTGTTCTTCATATTTTGAGATTTCACCCAACATCAGCTATGTCGAAATATGTCCCAGGTACGAATAAACGTACAGCCCGTATACTCTTACAGCAGGTGTAATTATGCAGGAGTCCAGAGAAAGGTGAAAGTTGTGCAGTGCTCATGAAGGTCGGTTCGTCAATGATTTGTGACATTAAGGCTCAGTCTGGGAAGATAAAGAAGTTTAATATTAAATCAGAGAGTGACACGAGTGTGAAGTTTTATGTTAGATCAGAGAGGGACACGAGTGTGAAGTTTTATCTTAAGTCAGAGAGTTACACGAGTGTGAAGTTTTATGTTAGATCAGAGAGGGACACGAAGGTGAAGTTTTATCTTAAGTCAGAGAGTTACACGAGTGTGAAGTTTTATGTTAGATCAGAGAGGGACACGAAGGTGAAGTTTTATGTTAGATCAGAGAGGGACACGAGTGTGAAGTTTTATGTTAGATCAGAGAGGGACACGAGTGTGAAGTTTTATGTTAGATCAGAGAGGGACACGAGTGTGGAGTTTTATGTTAGATCAGAGAGGGACACGAGTGTGAAGTTTTATCTTAAGTCAGAGAGTTACACGAGTGTGAAGTTTTATGTTAGATCAGAGAGGGACACGAAGGTGAAGTTTTATCTTAAGTCAGAGAGTGACACGAGTGTGGAGTTTTATGTTAGATCAGAGAGGGACACGAAGGTGAAGTTTTATCTTAAGTCAGAGAGTGACACGAGTGTGGAGTTTTATGTTAGGTCAGAGAGTGATGCGAGTGTGAATTTTATGTTAAATCAGAGAATGACACGAGTGAGTGTGAAGTTTTATGTTAAGTCAGAGAATGACACGAGTGAGTGCGAAGTCTTATGTTAAGTCAGAGAATGACACGAGTGAATGTGAAATCTTATGTTAAGTCAGAGAATGGCGCGAGTGAGTGTGAAGTCTTATGTTAAGTCAGAGAATGGCGCGAGTGAGAAATTTAATGTTAAGTCAGTGGGTGATACAAGTGTGAAGTTGTATATTAAGTCAGAGAGTGACACGAGTGTGACGTTTTATGCTGAATCAGAGAGTGACACGATTATAGAGAATCCTCATACGCTTCATACAAGAACATGGAAGTACTTGACCAAGCCTTGCATGATTGGTTTTCGGTAACTAGATGAAAGGGTTGATGCAGGTCTAGATCCATGTTGCAGTAGAAAACGAGAGAATTTAATGAGAAAATGAATATTGAGGATCTTTTTTTTTATTTTCAGTTGACCTATTGTGAAGTTTTAAGTTATCTCAGAGAATAACACGGATGTGAAGCTTTATGTTGTCAGAGATTGACACGAGTCATTCTGTGACTTAACATAAAACATCACACTCGTGTCACTCTCTGACTTAAAATAAAACTTCTTTATCTTCTGAGATTGAGGCTTACTGTCACAAATCGTTGACGAACCGACATAGAATTCCTTCATGAGCACTGCACAACTCTCATCGTTCTCTGGACTCCTGCATAATTACACCTGCTGTGTGAGTATAGGCTCTGTGCGTTTACTCGTACTTGGAACCTGTTTCGACGTGGATGAGGTTGGCTGAGAACTCAAAATATGAAGAACAATAAGTCCAAAGACACCGATATGTTTACTTGCAATAAATGGACGGCACTGGGAGACAAACGCTTGTGTTAATTATGGCCCATCACGACAAGTTTGAACTTAGAAAACTATGTTATTTTAATGTTAAAGTCTGAAGTATTTTTTCCATGTTTCCTTGGGCTTATGTTAATGCTGGGTCTATTGTATTTGTGTTTTCCATTTCCCCGTGTGTCACTGTGTATTGTCTTGTCTCCTTCCTAATATACCATTCGGTTTTGAGGTGACAATTAGACGTCTTGATAATGGCTCGGCGAATTGCTTCAACATAATTTGTCATTTGAAGAAAAAGAAAATATTCGTCAAGATATATTTTTCTTCACAATATTTGTGTTTTAGTATGTTTCCTGATAACTTTAAATAATATTAACATTTGCTAGCTTTTTTCTTCTTAAAAAATGTATGTGCACACATGCTGATAATTCTGCACAGGAAACTTAGAGGCACATAGATCATGGCCAGGGGTCGAAATGTTGGACATCAAAAGTCTTGTATCATCTGTTGTCCCTGTATTATGACACGCTGTAATCAAGCTCTCTTGTCTGTACCCACGAGGCACTGCATCTTTGATCTTTCATTTCGTGTACGTTTCATTTAAATTATGTTAATAAATTAACCATAAACTAGTTAAATATTTATATATTTCTCCATTTATTCACTCGTCGAACTTTCCCCCGTTCCACCAAGAATAGATGATTTTTTTCTGATCTCCCTTCAGTCAGTCAGTCAGTCAGTCATTCATTCATTTGCATGTCCCTTGCGGAACATTACCTCCCCAACAGCTCTCCTATAGGCCTTTCGGTTGTAAGTAAGATGTCCTGCTGTTGATACATCCATGTGCAGACTGTCAACGACGGCTTGCAGCCACCTTCGCCTTGGTCTTCCTCTCTTTCTTTTTCCTGTTATGTACCCTTCCAAGCCGGTCTTCTCTAGGTTATCATGACGTGTAATGTATCCAAAATATTTAAGTTTTCTCTGTTCAATCATCTTTACTAGCCATTAGTGAAATGAAAACTTGCCCCTAAATTAGACAACGTTCAAAAGTTGGCTTATATGATACGTTCGTCGTCACCTCTCTAATCTCTGCTCTTTCTGTCTCTCTGTTTTCTTATTGTGGTGACGTGGTCCTGATGTGTGATAGCAATGGTCACCTGTTGGATTTTGGAGCTCAACTGGTGTTTACACGCGTCTCACATCTGTCCTGCCTTTTCAGTGCATGTGGTTTTATTTGTCGTTATGGGCCGTGTTTCTTTCATAGGTCTGGTGTTGATGGCACAGGGCATCTTTCCTAGATTAAGCTCATGACATGTATCTCTACATCTCTTACCAATCATTGGACTGTATTTCGCAAATTTGAAGACCTGTTGTTCCTCTGATCGGAAGTGATAAGGATCTGTGCTTTCAGGTAGAATACAATTTTAATTCTTCATGAAGTACATTACAATATCAGTTTACATTCCTACATCCATGATGACTCTGAGCTACCCTCTTCTTTCTAATAGATTCGCGTCAATATCCCAGTCTTTTCCTCCATCTGTAACTGAGGGCAACTGATATGTTCACAGTTTTAATGTTTGATAATTTCCTAACCCCTTTAAAGTACTTATCAACAATCAGTGATCTGTCTCTCTACAATATCTATCTGCTTCTATTGTACGTTGTTGTGATTCGACCTGTAGTGGCCATGGATTGTCAGATTAATCAGTACGCCCGAACTAAACAGGCTTTGACAAAGAAGATAGGTCACAGAATTGTCATGTTCTGTATATTGTTCCTTATCAGTGACATGTTCCATGTCTATAGTCGAAACGGTATGTCTTATTATTATTATGAATTTTAACATTTGAAGTTAACCCAAATACTTCAGCTTCTTTGCTCAGTTGCCTGAAATAATGTTACTTCTCTTTCCCGTATTCTCTTTAGTCTTTGTTTGTATTTTACAATGTTTTAAAGCACACACACACTTGTACAGATACGTCTAAGTGATATTTCTTTCAGAATGCCCTCTAATGTTTCTGTGGACGAAGTGAACGGAGTCATTATATGAACCCGCTTGCGAAGAGTACAAGAAAGAACGCCGGAGAATATAACAGTGGAAACATACAATGTAACAAAACCCAGTGTGTAAGAGTAGGCTTTTGATCATGTGTGAGAGAAACGACAGTGCAGCACACGACTGTATATTCTTATTTACATGGTGTGTGCTTTTTAAAACGTTGTGCATCTCACTGTCTTTCCTAGACGCAATGTCGTCTTGCGTAAGTTTACCAGCCTCTCGCATTGACATGTTCAGTTTTTCCGTGACAGCTTGAGTCTAGCTGTGGTGAGATCGTCCCTTTTCTCTTTTGCCGGACTCTTTGCTTTCTACTATATCTTGTAGAGGTCATTGTGTCTCCTGATGTGTCCGACGTATCTCATGTTTCTAATTTTAATGGAGTTTACGAGCTAGTTCTCTGCAACACCTGATTCCGCCAGTATCTCTTCATTTGATTTTCATCCTATCTATAATGTAGTCTCATGGAGAAGAACAACAGAAAGGATGTTGAGCAATAGAGGGCTCACCTGGGCAAGAGCAGAAAAAAAGGCGAAGGACAGGCATTTGTGGAAAACCCTTGCGGAAGCCCCATGTGCCCTGGGCACTTAAGGTTCAGAGAGAGAGATAATGTAGTCTAAGAGTGCTTCTGTTGAACACTACGTTTTGATGAGGGTGCGCACGACCGTGCCAAAGAGTTGCACACCACCGTTGTTTTGGTGGGTTTTTTTTCAGTGAGAGTGAATGAATGTGGGTGTGGGTGAGTGTGTGCGTGTGTCTTGTCTGTGTGTGTGATTTGTTCAGTGTGCACGGTTCTTGTGGAAAGAAATGGCCGGGTGAAAGGGAGCTGTTTTCTAAGTAATAAATGGATTGAAAATTGTGAAGTTTCTGGATATTTTATTGCGTCATAACGAAGATTGTTCAAGCTAAAAAGTGCACCAGTGTCTCTTCATGTGATGTAAGTTTTTTGTTACTTATGAAATGTAAGGTTTTTTTTGTATTAGATGTCAAGTTGTTATGTATTAAATGTAAGTTTTGTTTGTACTAGATGCCAAGTTATTATGTATTAAATGCAAGTTTTTGTTTATATTAGATGTCAAATTGTTATGTATTAAATGTAAGTTTTGTTTGTACTAGATGCCAAGTTATTATGTATTAAATGCAAGTTTTTGTTTATATTAGATGTCACATTGTTATGTATTAAATGTACGTTTTGTTTGTACTAGATGCCAAGTTATTATGTATTAAATGCAAGTTTTTGTTTATATTCGATGTCAAATTGTTATGTATTAAATGTAAGTTTTGTTTGTACTAGATGCCAAGTTATTATGTATTAAATGCAAGTTTTTGTTTATATTAGATGTCAAGTTGTTATGTATTAAATGTACGTTTTGTTTGTACTAGATGCCAAGTTATTATGTATTAAATGCAAGTTTTTGTTTATATTCGATGTCAAATTGTTATGTATTAAATGTAAGTTTTGTTTGTACTAGATGCCATGTTATTATGTATTAAATGCAAGTTTTTGTTTATATTAGATGTCAAATTGTTATGTATTAAATGTAAGTTTTATTTGTACTAGACGCCAAGTTCTCTCTCTCTCTCTCTGAACCTTAAGTGCCCAGGGCACATGGGGCTTCCGCAAGGGTTTTCCACAAATGCCTGTCCTTCGCCTTTTTTCTGCTCTTGCCCAGGTGAGCCCTCTATTGCTCAATATCCTTTCTGTTGTTCTTTTCCATGTCTCTTTTGGTCTACCCTTACTTCTGTTCCCCTGTGGTGTCCATCTTAGTGCTATTTATGGTAGTGAGTTGTCAGTCATTCGGAGCACATGTCCCAACCATCGCCAGCGTCTTTCGTCAATAATTGTTGTCAGTAGATGCCAAGTTATTATGTATTAAATGGAAATTTTTGTTTATATTAGATGTCAAATTGTTATGTATTAAATGTAAGTTTTGTTTGTACTAGATGCCAAGTTATTATGTATTAAATGCACGTTTTTGTTTATATTAGATGTCAAATTGTTATGTATTAAATGTAAGTTTTTGTTTATATTAGATGTCAAATTGTTATGTATTAAATGTAATTTTTTGTTTATATTAGATGTCAAGTTATGTATTAAATGTAAGTTTTTGTTTGTATTAGATGTCAAGTTGTTATGTATTAAATGTAAGTTTTGTTTGTACTAGATGCCAAATTACGTATTAAATGTAAGTTTTTGTTTGTATTAGATGTCAAGTTGTTATGTACTAAATGTAAGTTGTTCAGGTCTGTTCTGTGAGTCGTTTTATTGTCAACCTTCTCTGATTGATTTGGGCTCTAACAAAGTTTAGTCTAAGGCCTTAGGGACATCGCTGATGAGTAGTCTCTCGCTGACACAAATAAACAAGAAGAATAGTAGCACATGTACAGATAGTGCCTGCGGAACAGAGATACGGCTTATGTGTTATAAATGAAAGTTGTGAAAGTGGCAATCAGTGATGACGAGCTTAGATGTAAAGTAAGAAAGATGGAACACTATTTCTTATAATTAAATTTAAAACTATAATGATGCTGATGATAGATGCTAATGCTACATGCACATTTATGATGATGGTAACGAAAGATGATATTGGTCTATGCAAAATTATGATGACTATAATTGATAAACGATATCGTTAGATTTAAACATATGACGATTATTATGGTACGAGGGTGGCAGATGTAATATTTGAGTAAATGAAATGTGTAAGATTTAAAAATATGCAATTTACACATTTTTTAACTCTAGCTAGCTAATCAAGGTAGAGTAACTGAGTATTATTTTTCTGAGAATTTATACGTATTTATTTTTTTTTCTTTGCCTTGTATTCCACTAACAGCAAACTCATATCAAGTGGACGTAAGACATTTAGTTGTCTTTGCAGCTTCTTTGAATAAATATTTTCTAAACTACGAAAAACAAGAACAAAAGGCCGTGCTATTTTCAACATAATCGTCCGAGGACAAACATAGAAGACAGATCACTGACATTTCCATTCGGTTGTAAAGGATACATTTATAGCATTACTTCGATTAAAACTTATTTTTTATAATACTAATATATATTTTAAACGACATATGTGGATTGAACTGTTGAATAATTTTCATTTCAAATTACATTTGTCTTTGCAAGATTTTTAGAAAACAGAATTCCCCCGAAACTGTAAACTAAACAAGATAGAAACTAACATTTGGCATTTTTGCTTTCATAAATTATATAGCAGTGAGTGAGGCTATTTGTGTGAATAACATCAATGAGCCTAATGTTATCTCGTTATGCACAAAACGAAAATTTATGATCGCTCCTTGACATATAAAACATGGTCATATAACATAACAACACAGGCAGTAGCTCATTTCATCAGCATAACAAGGTCTACACCGTCGCTCGCGATGTTTGGAAGGATGTGGTTTCTGAAGAATTTAATATTCTGTATCCTGGTAGGACAGGTCACAGCTGAAAGTAAGATGCATTCTAATCCAGGACTGACAAAAATTTGAGAGTTAAAGACAAAATATATAGAAGGACGGAGAAAAAACTGACGATAATTGAGAATGACATAGAAAATAAAGTAACTTTACAGTGAAATGACGGGGAAGGAATTGAGTAATAAGAACTGTGATATTCTAACTTTAATGTTTGCCAAACGATGTCAACATTACATAGACAAAGAAAGAAATGTGAGCTATTTTCAGTGGGAAAAAAAGAATAAAGTTCTCTTCATCTATTCAGCAGACAGAAATGTCTAAAACACGAACGAAGCAATGAAAGACAGATAAGAAAAACAAGATTATATGCCTGACAACCACATAGTTGAATCATCTTGATAGCACATTATCCTAAGAAGTTTCTGTCTAAGTACTTAACGTCTTCCCATAATAGACGTGAATGAAATATACTGTAGTTTGGTTGTTATTTCTGTATGCTGGTAATTTTTCCCACTAGTCTAATGTCGCGTTCTTGTGCTAATCTTACTAGTTATCTTTCTTAATGTGTTCTAAATATTTATCTTCGACGTAGAAACGTCGGTTGAAAATAATTTAGGATTTTTCTCTTTACCCCTTCACATTTTTATTTAAGCTTTCTCTTTTACTTTAAGTTTTTATGTGTTAAAATAGACAAAAACAGTATTTAAATAATTTGCTGTCTCAAAATCAGTAACAGAGAGATTTTATATGTTGTTATATTTTGTTTCAGCCGCTTTCAATTATTTTCTTATTGGTAACTTTGACTTTGAACGTTTCTGTTCTTAAAGTGTGTCTAATATTTCTTTTTGTAAAGTTACCAAGGATACAAAAATGCAGTTTTCTCGTCTGTACCATAAAGTGTTCGGATTGCTTTAGCGCATTCTCTTGTATTTATCTTTTCTTTCGCTTTATTTAGAGTCTATTCGTTTAGTTTTGCAACTATTAGGCAAATGGTATGATCGCTCTTTAATTAACTAAGGAATTCTCGACACCAAGTATGTTAACACCCTTCATTATCAGCTGTGAACAGTACTTAACTTCCATGTTTGCTAATTTAAACGTGAAACACGTATCTCCAGATATGCCTTTTTGTAAAACTTATTGGTTGTATATTAAATGATGACGTGACATTGTGACTTGACTAATTCATGTCTTCATCGAGTAATGTACCGCGACCATCATATTCTTTCGGTTATCAGTAAACCGCAGCAAATCGTTAGACTGATAGTTTATGAAGCACCCAGGTCATAAGGGCTGCACACCTCAAAATCTGGTCTTATATTCAACGCAAAGGTCAAGAAATAAGTATCAATAAGCAGATGATGTCATTCTAAAGTCTTACCAGTATAATCAGGTCACAACATGAACTGAGTATTCTAACATGTCATATTCAGCAGAATGTAAATCTCTGTTATAAAAATAAGTGCACAATACCATTGCAGCATTTTTTTTAGCAGCTGTTGAAATCTTAAATATTAAATATTTATACCTGTATTCTATCATGTACTATGTAAAAAGATATGGCAGTCAGGTATTTGGCCAAAAGAATGGAAAAGAACTGTATTCATACCACTGCCAAAAAAGGGTAACCTGAAATTATGCACATACTACAGAACTGTTGACCTGATTACCCATGCCGGTAAAATTCTGTTAAAAGTCATAATGGGGAGAATTCGCAAGAAAATAGAAGAAGAAGTAAGTATGGTCCAAGCTGGTTTCAGGCGAGGAAGCTGATCAAGAGATCATATATTCAGTATAAGATTAATAATATAGAAATGCAGAGAATTTAATGTAAATCTATTTTTATCTTTTATAGACTACTCAAAGGCATTTGATTGTGTACACCATCAGAAACTTTCGGAAATAATGAAAAATGTGATTTCCAACACATTTGATACAATTAACATCACTGCTGTATCTAGACGAACAGGCAGCAGTAAGAATAAATGTTGAAACAATAACTGGGTTTGATTTATTAACTCGCATACTGAAAATATAATGAGGAATGTTAGAGAAGATGTAGACAAAGAATATTACGATGCCCTAACAATTGGAGGTTATGAAATACCAGAGATTAAATATGCTGATGACACAGTATTACTGTCCACAACACAAAAAAGAATTGAAAAACTAATTATGCAAGTCATATTCCTGTGAGACCTGGACACTTAACAAAACAGCTGTGAAACACATAGAATCCTTTGAATGTAAATGCTACAGAAGAGTCCTTCAAATATCATGAACACAAAAAGAATACATATATCCATACTAAAAGAATTTAATACTGATGAAGGTTGGCTAGTAAAGAGGCTTAAAGAGAGAATATTTTGGACACATTAAACGTCATGATAATCTAGAGAAGACCGTCTTGGAAGGGTACATAATAAAAAAAAACGAAAGATAGGAAACCCAAGGCGAAGATGACTGCAAGACATCGTTGTTGATCTGCAAATGGATGCATTAGCAGTAGGCCATCTTGCTTACAACCGAGAGGCCTACAGGAGTGATGTTAGGGAGGCAAAGTTCTACAAAGGACATGCAAATGAATGAATGAAATAATTCTAGTTCATAATGACTGTGGCCTTTAAAACTCCCTGCGTTAAAAGATCGCTGAAAAGGTAAAGAGACACTAAGTGGATATGATGTTATCCTTCGTATTCTCTTTGATCTGTTCGATGTCAGACTTTGAACTACTGACTATCGCCATGAGAGACGAATAGGCAAACTGTGAAACGTGAGTTCTGCTTAAACAATGAAATCTTAAGTTTATATACCCCTCTGTACTACTACTATTACTATTACTACTATTACTACTACTACAACTTTGATAATATGTAAATAGATGCACCAGTAGCAGGGCATCTTGCTAAAAGCCGAAATTTCTACAGTAGAGCTGTTATGGAAGAAACATTCTGCACGGGACATGCAAATGACTGATCGACTGACCATTACAACGATTACTACTACCACTAATACTACTACTAGTACTAATTCTACTACCATTACTACTACTTCTACTACTCTTCTTACTTCTACGACGACTACTACTAATAGTACTACTACTGTTTCTGTTACTAATACTAATATTTATAGTTTGCCATGAGTTCATGAGGCGAAGAATTCTAAACCAGTCATCCAGTTATCTGTGAGGTGATTGCTCCCAATGTGGATGGCTCAACATGGAAGGATATAAATACATTGCAGAATAGGCGGTTGTTTGTCCAGCCAGAGCCTGTGGTACAAGTCATGACCTTTCAGTTATTATTATATAATTTGCTAATGTTAGCTCAGTGGTTAGGTGCTCGCATTACTAATCTGATAATACCAACTTCAATACCAGCAGAGGACCTTTTTTCAGGTACACAAAAGAAAAAAGGCCGTGGGGTCCACCAAGCTACTAAAAATGGTTACCAGAGAATTTCGGGAAAATAAATGCGATCAGGAGTGATATTAATCACATCACATTTTCACGTGTCCAAGGTCTTGGAAATGCGGGCCTCACATCATCATCATCATCATCATCATCATCGTCATCGTCGTCGTCGTCGTCGCATTTCACTTCATAAAAGAGCATAATCCACAGATAAAGGCTCTCCTGTCATCCCTGTTCATGGATTTATTCTCTGCTTCCTTCCATGTGTATCCCTTGAGACTCTGAGCACTGTCATAGTTTTTCTTCTACACGTAAGTCTAGGTCTTCTTCGTTTTCTCTTTCCGTGAGGATTCCATGTTAGCACTTGTCTTACTATGCTATTATCGGGTTTTGGATCTCACATGGAATCCCTAATATCATTTAAGGGCATTAAAATTGTTTTTAATTTTTTTTTAATATCAAAGTTTCGAAGACTAGAAAAGTGCTTTGTGCTGTATAAATGTACTGTGTTTGAGTACTTAGGTTTTTTTTTGGTTAGTATATTTGTCCTGAATAATATTTGTTATTCTTTACACAGGGATTACCGAGTGTGAAGCGATAATGTTTGAGATATTTAACGGTCAGTACAAAACTCTCAATCGGAGCGGAGAACCAAATCCCAGTACATATCAGTTACAGAGCCTTGCATTTCCAGTTGTCGTTCCGGCTATTAGTACAGTAAGTTCTATCTATCCATCTATCTATCTATCTATCTATCTATCTATCTATCTATCTATCTATCTATCTATCTATCTATCTATCTATCTATCTATCTATCTATCTATCTATCTATCTGTCTGTCTGTCTGTCTGTCTGTCTGTCTGTCTGTCTGTCTGTCTGTCTGTCTGTCTGTCTGTCTGTCTATCTATCTATCTATCTATCTATCTATCTATCTATCTATCTATCTATCTATCTGTCTGTCTGTCTGTCTGTCTGTCTGTCTGTCTGTCTATCTATCTATCTATCTATCTATCTATCTATCTATCTATCTATCTATCTGTCTATCTATCTATCTATCTATCTATCTATCTATCTATCTATCTATCTATCTATCTATCAAGGTCTTTTCGTCTGTCTTTAATTTAGCCTGCATGTTTGTCTGCCCCATTTTTTATTTTAACATTTCTCAGCGTGTATTTATCTGCTCACAGACATTTTTTTTCTTTTGTTATTTCATCATAGTAGAGAACTTTTTTTCTCGCATAATTTTTAATTTTTTTTTTAGTTGTTGAAGTAGCTGGCAACTATTTCTCCTGCGTGTTTACAGAAGGGGATTGTTATGATATAGGGATAAGATAACCCTCTCTTTGAGGTAGAGATCTTTGGCTGTATGAGAAGACGATGTCTCGTAAGAAATGGTTCTACATATATTATTACATTCTCAGGGTTGTTAATTATGTATGTATATTAATTTATACTTTGTCCCCAATTTTAACCTGTGTTAGAAAGGACCACTGTCATTATCATTATGGATATGGGTATGTGATAGCCGTTTTATGGCTGAGCGAAAATGTCTATTTTCCCCTTTATATTCAGAACCCAAGCATCCAACCCTTTTTATACTAAGATAGAAGCACAGTTAATCTTTAGCCTAAATTATGAGTGGAACCAGCGTTCATATACAGCGTAGCCCCCGCTCCCCTACTGCTGCCATCAACTATCTATCCACGCAGGTTAGTTTCCTTCATGGGAGCTCCTCTTGGCTGGGTCCACTACCCTGTGATCGTATATTGTCCTGACAATGACCATATCTAAATGCCATCCTGTCATTCATCTCTAATAGATAAATCATAAATCCAACAGCAGGTATATACATTCCAACACAAACCAATTTATTACAAAATAGGACTATACGTACATAATAACTGTGCCGGCTCAGATCATGCACAAGCACGCGTATAAATTATAGGATATATAATCCCATGCATCTTATCAATCATCAGAAGAGTTGCCTGTCATGGTAGCCCACAACAAAATCTTAACATCCCATACATGGCGCCAACCAATCTACGACAGTTGTCTTCCTGCAGGAAGAGTGGGCAGCCATCCCACAACAAAATCTTAACATCCTATACATGGCGCCAACCAATCTACGACAGTTGTCTTCCTGCAGGAAGAGCGGGCAGCCATCCCACAACAAAATCTTAACATCCCATACATGGCGCCAACCAATCTACGACAGTTGTCTTCCTGCAGGAAGAGTGGGCAGCCATCCCGCAACAAAATCTTAACATCCCATACATGGCGCCAACCAATCTACGACAGTTGTCTTCCTGCAGGAAGAGCGGGCAGCCATCCCACAACAAAATCTTAACATCCCATACATGGCGCCAACCAATCTACGACAGTTGTCTTCCTGCAGGAAGAGTGGGCAGCCATCCCGCAACAAAATCTTAACATCCCATACATGGCGCCAACCAATCTACGACAGTTGTCTTCCTGCAGGAAGAGCGGGCAGCCATCCCACAACAAAATCTTAACATCCCATACATGGCGCCAACCAATCTACGACAGTTGTCTTCCTGCAGGAAGAGCGGGCAGCCATCCCACAACAAAATCTTAACATCCCGTACATGGCGCCAACCAATCTACGACAGTTGTCTTCCTGCAGGAAGAGCGGGCAGCCATCCCACAACAAAATCTTAACATCCCATACATGGCGCCAACCAATCTACGACAGTTGTCTTCCTGCAGGAAGAGCGGGCAGCCATCCCACAACAACAGATCCAGCCGCTAATGGTATGTTTATATTAGAATATATGACAACTTAAGACTCAAAATAGTATCGCTCAAAATAGTATCCTACATGGTTCTTCCCAATGTAAGCATGTTATCTTGGAGGTTGACAGTAAAAGTGTATTACATCAATTATTCCTGGCTCAAAGGGCTCAATTAACATATGCACACTGTTCAAAAGAAAGAAACGCATCAAATACAATGTTGCGATTTAAACTGTTTGTTGATCAGACAAGGGCAAATTGCCTGAAACGTTCACTTGGACATCAGCTTCACGTGCGGACCTGAACTGTACTCAGCAGATGATTCGTGAGAACGGAAAAGCGACACTGGTCAAAAAAGCATTTTTGACAATAACTCTTGACAAGTTCACGAGAAAATTCCGTGAAACTTACACAAAACTCATTGAAGATGTTATTCAATGCCTATAAAAGATTGACACTCCTCGAATCAATTCATTTGAAAATTAACTGCACAAATATGGCTTATCTCACTACAGAACAGCGACGCATCTTCCTTGGACGTTTACAGACCGTACAGTCAGAAAGTGTAGTAGCCAGACAATTTAATGTGGGTAGAAGCACTATTAGTCGCCTTTGGAGACGATTTCAAGAAATTGGCTCAGTTGCAGATCGGCCGCGCAGTGGAAGACCCATAGTCACAACTCTTGCCGAAGAGCGTTTCATACGGCTGCGTCACCTCAGGAATCGATTTGCATCTGCGTCCTCAACAATCCAGTCAATAACAGCAGCTCGTCAATCAAACGGTCAGGAACCACCGGCTGCACGACGCTGGTCATTGGGCTAGAAGATCCTACAGAGGCCCTGTTCTTACGGACCGGCATCACCAGAACCGACTGCAGTAGGCTAACCAACATCGTCAATGGACCATTGTGAATTATTGTAGAAGGGTTTGTTTTAGTGGTGAATCACTCTTTCTGCTCCAGCGACACGATAGAGTTTACCGCAGAGTCCATGAGCGCTATGCCCAGAACTGCGTGGAGGAGGCACGTACTGGTTTTAGGGACTATCAACTTCATAGAAAGAAGTAACCTGGTGCAAATTACAGGACGCCTGAATGCCCAACGATACGTCGCTGAAATTCATCATCACTTCCTTTCACTTCTGGTTGCGCCAGGGTCGATTTTTCAGTAGGATCACGCTCGACCTCATGTGGCACAACTCACGGCCCAGTTCCTCGCTGACATCAACGTCCAGACCATTCCTTGGCCATCCATGTCATCAGAAATGAACCCAAATGAACACTTTTGGGATGAACTCAACAGACAAGTCCACCAGCGAGACGTGGCGCCAACCAATCTCCGACAGTTGTTTCTTGCACTGCGGGAAGAGTGGGCAGCCATCCCACAACAACATATCCAACGGCTAATGGTATACCTGTCATGGAGATATCGTTCTCTGATACAGGCCAGAGGAGGCCATACACCTTACTAAAACTGAGGCTTCAATCGCAAAGAATGAAAGTCACCATCAAAAGCATGAGAATTATTTAATGAACATCATTTCATTGTTAACCCTTTGTATCCTGACGGTACTTACAATTACCACAGTTTTAAATTGTAATATTTTCATGACATGTTCTTAAATTTTCTTCGTGCAGAGATTGAAACATTAATTACGTAAAAATAAAATATTCATACAAGTTTGAATTAATTCAGACACAATTATACATGCTCGCCATTGCCAGAACGAATGATAACTGGCTTAGACAGAATCTAAGCGTCCCCTTTGTCTAACTCCTTGATCACGCGCTTCTAAGCTCATTAGCATACCTAATGGTAGTGTGAGAATGTGTGAACGAGTCATGCGCCATAATCGTCGTGACCGGCTTGCGCCACTCCCACTACGCCACGCTCACCCACAGTTTTCCTGATGAACGAATGTTTTGTTTAGAGGGAAAGATCATCGGTTTGTGGTATGAGGAAAAGATCACCGTTTTGTGGTATGAGGAAAAGATAACGATGTACTATGTTTAAGGAGGAGATAATGTATTTTCGGGAGAGAGATAACCATGTCTATGAGGAGACTATTAAGTCACTGGTTTAAGACTTGTTAGGAGCTGCCATTTGCTAATGATACAGAGTTATGGGCAGTTAGTGTCCTGTGTTTTATCAGGAGTACTGGCTAAATTAGAGGCAGGTCTGTGTGAAATCACAGTGTTGTGGAACGCATGGGATAGTGAATTTGCTTGGGATTTTGACGCTTGGGGTTGTTTCTATCCCTTGGATAGATTTACGCAGGGCACACGACACTAGGTAAAAATATTCTGTTTTTAGAAGAAGTCATAAGTCGTTAGTCCTTGTCCCGTTATACATCCTGTCTACAAAGCTCCAAAGCCATTGGCTCTTATCGGTCTCATGATAACGACAGCAACTTTCTCAGCAGCGCATCATCATCCATCTAATATAATATACTCGTCATCACCCTCCCCCGCTCATTGTCCACCACACAAGGATCTCATGCAAAAGATAACAATATAACAGATACAAACATGAACAACAAATCATGAATATAAATATATTTAGATTTTTAAGAGCTCCTCCTAGTAAGAACGTGGATTATAAAATGCCAGAATCAGTTTTACAACAGTCGTCATTTCTCTTATTTCTCTTCGACACGTTGAAATGTTGATCTAGTGAATGCCGAAATGTTCGAATTGCCAGCGAGAAATAGAATTGAATGGGCACCTCCATTTTCTATTTTTGCATCTTTTAAACAGACTAGTGATAACTTTTTGGAACTGTTCGTGAAACATGGTTACACCGAAATGGTCCTCGGGCTTTTCGGGGCCCATTAATTGAAAATTAAAAACTGTGAAGAAAGCTGAGGACAAGCTGGCTTTTCTTTGCAGGACAAAGCGCATATTTATGATACTCACAGGACACTGGAAGTTTTGAGTAATTTCAAGTTTGAGTGTATAGATAATCTTTCCTACTCACAGTATTGTGCTCCATCTGTTTCCTGTTTCCCAGTTTAAACATTGTTTGAAATTCTCGATTGATTAGGAGTTGATAGCAGCAACAGAGAGGTATTTCAGTGACCAGATATCACATTATTTAGAGAGATAAAATAAACATGAGAAATAGTGTCCCAACTATGTTGAACTTAAAGGAATGAATACGTGGAGAAGCGTGCAAGTTTTATGTTTCCATGTCAGTCACTTCCTGGTAGGGCCGATGACTTTTTCAAGAATTTCTCGCATGCTTAAAATGATTTGTTTAAATGTAACTATTGACCGGAAGTCGAAACGTCCCAGGGACAACATGTCAAGTACAGACTCTTCCTTCATATATTCTGATGGACTACACCCACGCTTTCCTATTCGTGTCGACGTATCGAGGCGAATTTGATATCTCATGCCATATTCATGTGTTTAAATTTCATTTACAATTATATTAATACATGTGATAACAAAAGTATTTAAAATATTATTTAAAGTTTACATTCCGTCCATCCCCACGTCGGGCTATATAGCTTTATCTGACACATCCTTAAGGAAGTTGAAACGTGTCACTCACTCTGTCCACGTGAAACCAAGTTCAACATGTTTCTTATCAACTTGTATCGTTGGTCTTTTCACCTGCACTGGCTGTCGCTCGCTTCTCTCTGATTTCATACTGCAGTAGACGGGTCATCGCAAATGATAGCACGTTTAAATTGTTGGACTTCTGTATCTCCATTGTTGTCTACATTATCCCACAGCAAGCATGAGTCCTTTCTTCTGTTTCTTCAATGTCGTTCAATGCATTTATTCTTGCGTGCCATTTTATGCCATGTTACTTGCATATCTCTCACACTGATGCCGCCACAATCCCGCTCATACAATTCGGAAATCATTTTGGATTAAGTTTTCGCATATGTCTTCACATGCCTGATCAGATCATTGTATTTAGCACACATGAAGACCTGCTACTCTTCTAATTCTGTTATAATAAAATTCATGATCTCTGCAGGAAAGACTAAAGTAAAATGGCCATGAGTTGACTTCTTCTCTTGATCCACCTGTGTGTGATAACATGATTTTTATATTTATAAACTCTCAGCGCCAACGACTTAATTAGGAGCAGAGTAATCTAATCTCCTGTAGTTTGCTTTGTTCTTCATTCTCTACAGAATATCTATCAGCTCTTTTAGTAAGTTCTTGTGTCACCACATGCAGCGGCTTTGGGCTGAAGCTGGGTTCTATGCTGAAAGAGAATACTCCAACATTTACTGATCGTCGCAGAGTCCACGTAATACTTAGTTGTACCTAAACAAGTGTAGAGTATAGGTAGGCGGTGGTAAGCAGTTCTAGTAACGAAGGTAAGTCACAAGGGTGTTACATTCTAAATGTCATATATTTGTCAAATTCTGACAGAACAAATTATTTTGACCTCCTGATTTTTAAAGTAACAAAGCTACTTCTCATGCTTTTGTTTAGCTACCTGAACTGTTTTTTCTCTTCACTTTGGTATATTAGTATTAATCTTCTTTTATGCTTATATGCCCATGCTCATTATGCATATGAGTAACATAGTAAGATATATAGACACGAACATGTGTACAACTAATCAAATTATATTTCTTTCAGAAACCCTTGATATTCATTTTGGAGAGAATTAAAGGAGTCACTATACGATTTCAGTTGGAAAGTGTAAAAGAAACGAGCGCAAGAACTGTAACCATGAAAACATACAACATAACAATACCCAGTTTTTACAAGTGAGTATTTTATAATGTTAAACTATGGTGTTTGAAAGAAGATGTAACAATATGTCTCTGTTATCACTGTTATGATATAACCATCAAATGATTATATGGGCTCCAGTTAGTTACCACGGAAACACATGTGATAAATAAATCGTATTCTTCTTTTAATAATATTCAGCTCATTTGTGCTGTATAGAATGTTCAAGTGTTATGACATGGCAGGCAGACTCTTGAACATCACTTCACACTATTCCCAGAAAACCCGCCAGTTTCTCATCTCAGAATAAAAAAAAATGGGGCGGGGGTCAGAGGGTGGGGTAGCCTGCTTGTGAAACCTCCTCTCAGGCGATTATTTCACTTCGCTTCCGGAAAAAAAACAACATTGGTCTCGGGATTAACAGCAGTGTTTTTGTAGCGTTATCTGCAGGTGCACGTGTACGCTCAACCTACTTGTCCCACTCTTGTCAATGTCAACTGGTGACAAAAACCCACTCTGGATATTTGCCCCGGCTCACTCCCCTTTTAGACCAACATTTGAAAGTAGAAGTGTATACTAACACCTGGAAGTAGAAGAGTAGACTCACATTTGTAAGTAGAAGAGTACACTAATACTTGAAAGTAGAAGAGTAGACTAACACTTGGAAGTAGAAGAGTAGATTAACACGTGCAAGTAGAAGAGTAGACGAACATGTGCAAGTAGAAGAGTAGATTAACACTTGGAAGTAGAAGAGTAGACTAATACTTGAAAGTAGAAGAGTAGACTAACACTTGGAAGTAGAAGAGTAGACTAGCACTTGGAAGTAGAAGAGTAGACTAACACGTGCTCGTAGAAGAGTAGATTAACACTTGAAAGTAGAAGAGTAGACTAACACTTGGAAGAAGAAGAGTAGACTAACACTTGAAAGTAGAAGAGTAGAATAACACTATGAAGTAGAAAAGTAGACTAAAACTTGCAAGTAGAAGAGAAGATGGACACGTGCAAGTCGAAGAGTAGACTAACACGTCCAGGTACAAGAGTAGACTAACACCTGGAAGTAGAAGAGTAGACTAACACCTGGAAGTAGAAGAGTAGACTAGATCATGGAAGAGGAAGAGTAGACTAACACGTGCAAGTAGAAGAGTAGACTAACACGTGCTCGTAGAAGAGTAGACTAGCATGTGCAGGTAGAAGAGTAGACTAACACCTGGAAGTAGAAGAGTAGACTAACACCTGGAAGTAGAAGAGTAGACTAACACGTGCAAGTAGAAGAGTAGACTAACACCTGGAAGTAGAAGAGTAGACTAACACCTGGAAGTAGAAGAGTAGACTAACACCTGGAAGTAGAAGAGTAGACTAACACGTGCAAGTAGAAGAGTAGACTAACACATGGAAGTAGAAGAGTAGACTAACACGTGCATTTAGAAGAGTAGACTAACACCTGGAAGTAGAAGAGTAGACTAACACCTGGATGTAGAAGAGTAGACTAACACCTGGTAGTAGAAGAGTAGACTAACACCTGGAAGTAGAAGAGTAGACTAACACCTGGAAGTAGAAGAGTAGACTAACACGTAAAAGTAGAATAGTAGACTAACACCTGGAAGTAGAAGAGTAGACTAACACCTGGAAGTAGAAGAGTAGACTAACACATGGAAGTAGAAGAGTAGACTAACACCTGGAAGTAGAAGAGTATACTAACACCTGGAAGTAGAACAGTAGACTAAATCATGGAAGCAGAAGAGTAGACTAACACTTGGAAGTAGAAGGGTAGACTAACACTTGCAAGTAGAAAAGTAGACTAACACGTGTAAAATAGAAGAGTAAACTAACACTTGAAAGTAGAAGAATAAACTAATACTTGCAACTAGAAGAGTAGACTAACACGTGCAAGTAGAAGAGTAGACAAACACTTGGAAGTAGACGTGTAGACCAGTACTTGGAAGTAGAAGAGTAGACTAACACCTGGAAGTAGAAGAGTAGACTAACACTTGGAAGTAGAAGAGTAGACTAACATGTGCAGGTAGAAGAGTAGACTAACACGTGCAAGTAGAAGAGTAGACTAAGACTTGGAAGTAGAAGAGTAGACTAACACTTGGAAATAGAAGAGTAGACTAACACGTGCAGGTAGAAGAGTAGACTAACACTTGGAAGTAGAAGAGTAGACTAACACTTGGAAATAGGTTCTAAGGACTGCAAACGCGCCACAAACAGCCTCTGGCAGTCAAGTCCAGCTCCTGGCCTTCCCGTGGCAGAACTGTTTAAACTGACAGGAGAAGGGGCGAGGGCGAATATCTGGCGCCTGAAAACCAGTTACTTAGGGTAGATGAGTGTCACGTTTGGTAGCTCATCTGCCGCTGTTGGCGAAATCTTCAGCTGCCGTGCGTGGAGCGGTGCTCTTCCCGGCCAATGAAGAAATTTGCAAATGAGGTTGCCGCGCAGCATCACTGCGGAAAAGGTGGTTGAAAGAATAAAGCGAAGCAAACAGTCAAATTACGGCACCTCTGGTCTGGAGGTCGGCCACGTCCTGAGTGCAGTCATATCGTGTGAAACGCATGAACCGGTTTGTCCCAGAGGTTAAGTCACTGCTGGCTTGACTTTTCAAATGCCGCGCGTGGAGTGAAGCTCCTCCCGGTTAAGGAAGTAAATGCGGAAATAAAGGTTGCTGTGCGGCGCCGATGGGAAAAGGTGGTGGAAAGTGAAGTTTAACCTGGTATGTCCAGTAGTATCGCTACGAGAGCTATACCACGGCACCTCTGCTCTAGAGGCCGCCTACGTCCGGAATACACCTACACTGGTGAAATATGCCTAAACCGGCACACACCAGGGGTGGAACTCGATGGCTAGACATGTCATGCCACCTCCGCTCTAGAGGTCGGTAACGCCTGATAAACACCCATACTGGTGAATTTTGCCTAAACCGGCTCATACCAGGGGTGAATCTTGAAGGCTATGAATGTCACAGTACCTCTGCCCTAGAGGTCGGTCCCGTCCCAAACATGCCCATACTGGGAAATGCCTAAACCGGCTCAACCCAGGGGTAGAAGTCACTAGTGGCGAGGATTCGTCCTCCTGGACAAAAGCTCCATCCTGGTCACAACTAGGAAGGGTAGCGGCCACGACCGCAAAATGCTGAAGTCGGAGACACTGGACCAGGGAAGTCTAGATAGGCAACCACCTCTCACCCGGCGGGGATGTCTGCGTATCCTAATCACGCTGAGGTTTTCCGGTGAGAAAGTCCAACCCTGGACTGGATGGGCAACCACCTCTCACCCGGCGGTGATACACGGGTATCTCATAACACGTCGAGGTTTTCCGGTGAGAAAGTCCAACTCTGTCCTAGGTGGGCTAACGCCTCTCACCCAGCGGGGATGCACTGATATTCCAAACACGTCGAGGTCTTCCGGTGAGAAAGTCCAACCCTAGACCAAACTGGTGCAATGAAAACCACGGTGTCACGCAATCCCGCTTCCGAGACCCACCAAGAATACAGGCTAAAGCACTGTGATACTCTGAACCCCTTGTGGTCCTTCGTGGAACTCATGTGGTCTATTTTGGACCACACAGGGGACCACCGGACCAAACGAGGACCACATGTGTGAATTCAGTAGGTTCACATTGCGGTTTTTGGTGGTAGAAGTGAACGAAGAAGAAGAAGAAGAAGACTTGGAAATAGAAGAGTAGACTAACATGTGCAGGTAGAAGAGTAGACTAACACGTGCAAGTAGAAGAGTAGACTAACACTTGGAAGTAGAAGAGTAGACTAACACTTGGAAATAGAAGAGTAGACTAACACGTGCAGGTAGAAGAGTAGACTAACCCGTGCAAGTAAAAGAGCATACTAACACTTGGAAGTAGAAGAATAGACTAACACATGGAAGTAGAAGAGTAGACTAACACGTGCAAGTAGAAGAGTAGACTAACACTTGGAAGTAGAAGAGTAGACTGACACGTGCAAGTAGAAGAGTAGACAAATACTTTGAAGTAGAAGAGTAGACTAGTACTTGAAAGTAGAAGAGTAGACTAACACTTGGAAGTAGAAGAGTAGACTAACACTTGGAAGTAGAAGAGTAGACTAACACGTGCAGGTAGTAGAGTAGACTAACCCGTGCAAGTAGAAGAGTATACTAACACTTGGAAGTAGAAGAATAGACTAATACATGGAAGTAGAAGAATAGACTAACACATGGAAGTAGAAGGGTAGACTAACACGTGCAGGTAGAAGAGTAGACTAACACTTGCAAGTAGAAGAGTAGACTAACACATGGAAGTAGAAGAGTAGACTAACACTTGGAAGTAGAAGAGTAGACTAACACTTGGAAGTAGAAGAGTAGACTAACATTTGGAAGTAGAAGAGTAGACTAACACGTACAAGTAGAAGAGTAGACTAGCACGTACAAGTAGAAGAGTAAACTAACACGTACAAGTAGTAGAATTGACAACACTTGGTAGTAGAAGAATATATTAATACTTGGAAGCCGAAATAATGTAGACTAATACTTGTAAGTAGAAGAGTAGACAATACTTCTTAGTAGAAGAGTATATTAATACTTTGAAGCCGAGATAATGTAGACTAATACTTGGAAGTAAAACTGTAGACTAACACTTAAAAGGCTGGACTAAAGGTTGGAAGTAGAACTGTAGTCTAAATCTAGGAAGTAGAACTGTGGACACTGTAACTCGAATTCACTTCTGTAAAAATCAGCTCTCCTAAAAACCACTCTGTCCCAGAAAGGACAAATATTGAAGGTTTGTAGATATACCCTAGAATATTTTAAAATCTTTCTAAAAACAGGAAGACAATCACCCTCACCACTTAACTATGTGAATTCAAAATAACTCTAAGGAAAAGCTCTTTTTCAGCAGCTGTGAAGTGTTTTATTTGTTAATCTCATGGGGGCACATCACAGAATTTTCTAGAAAATGAGACACACGTTCCACCTGTTGTTGCCATTACAAAAAAACATATTCATATAGTTTAAAGATCTCAGTTCTCAAATTTAGTGATATCTTTATAGTGGCAGCAAGACGGAGAGGAAGACGATAGACAGAGAGGCAGACAATCAGACCGGCAGTCAAGCAAGCAGACAGACAGACAGACAGACAGGGATGCAGATAGATAGATAGATAGATAGATAGATAGATAGATAGATAGATAGATCGATAGATAGATAGATAGATAGATAGATAGATAGATAGATAGATAGATAGATAGATAGATAGATAGATAGATAGATAGATAGATAGATAGATAGATAGATAGATAGATAGATAGATAGATAGATACATACATACATACATACATACATACATACATAGATGAAATTTTGAGTAGCCCATCTGGCTACTCAAAATTTCAAAAGAACGGAAATAGAAAGTCTGAGCTGAAGATACTGACCATATAAAAGGATGTAAAGCAGTGTTCAAGCTCTGCCAAGATAACTTCTCTGGTGGATGGGAGATTTGCAGAAACGCTGTCAACGGTTTAACTTCAAATATTCAATAAATAGTTTCATGTTCTCATCTTGGTTTATTTTTTAAAGAGTTTTTGTTCTTATTTATACCTAATATATATCATGCTTTCATTTCTGATTTCTAATACCATACTAACATACATGTCTGCCTACTAGTATATCCGCATGTTCCTGATTTAGAGGATTGTAATTCAAATTCTAGAATGCATCCCCATGAGCAACCTATATCATGTTCAGAGAGCGAATTAACAACAGAGCTCCTCGAGTAGTCAGTGCAGTATTCCTCTCTAAGGCAAATGTTTTGTCCGAGATACTGTGACATATGATGAAAGGTAATATCCACTCTCATGTATGCATGAGAACGCTGAAAAACAACTAAAGACATAGACAACAGATTAGACTCTTTTGAAAACAGATGCCTAAGGAACATGCTCAGTATAAAGTGGAACGAATTTAAGAAAAACACAGAGATAAGACATATGAGCAAACAACATCCTGCCTGCCTCATGGGTTATCAGAAAAAGAATATGGGCATATATAGGGCATGGGATGAAAAGAAGCAATCAGAGAATTCCAAAACAAGCTATGAAATGGAAAACAACAGACCGAAGAAAAAGAGGTCGGCAACATGAAACTCAAGAGGACATTGCTAAGAGAGGTCAACTTCTTATATCCTTATATCCTTCCCGTACCGTTAAACATCACATAGGACTCGCAAGGTAGTTCGCCAATTTTTCATGTTTTCGGCGAACTTTTCAACCTTATAAAGGAATTGTATGCCTATTAGTTTGGCCTCTCTTATCAATGTCCTCTTCAGAGTTTCATGTGATCTGCATCTTTTTCTTTGGCTTGTTGTGCTCCACTTGATAGCTTGTTTTGGGATTCTCTGATCGTTTCTTCTCATCACGTAGGAAACATATTTCTGGGTTTGTAAAACGAGCTTATGTATGTCATTTTGGTGTCAAACTTGGAGATCAAGATAATCAGTGAGCTCGTAAATATTGTACGCAAAATGTGTACAGAGCATTTGTGCCAGTGAACAAATAGAAAGAGAAGCTGCCTGGAATTTGGAGATTATGATCTTCCTGGCTATTTGCTCATAAACCAACACAGATCTCTCGGGAAAATGTAGGAGTTACTCTCTGTCTCTTATGTCGCATTCTAGTTTCTTCGGTATAATACGGAATCTGCCCAATTCCTAATTCTGAGTTGGTTGTTTCACTATGTGGGTTGTGTCACTAAGTGGGTTGTTTCACTGCGGTGTCTGGAAGATATGTTGTCGTATTTGTGCCTCTTGATAATGATTACTGGTCTTTTGTCCTCTTTATTAATCATAACATAATTAATATTAAGTATAATGTCATCCCTGTGTATAATCAATGATAACATTAGCGATATCTCCTTACTTCACCAATTTTGGTGAGCAATGAAGGAAAATAACTTTTATTAGATTAAGAAATCTGATCAAGTTTCTAAATGTTCCTCTCTTCTCATTGTTGAATTCGTCAAAATAACAAAAATAAAACGACAAGTCAAATTTATTTGAATTAGAGAACGGCTTTGGAAAACATAATACACACCTAATCTTGGCATACCTACACTTTGACACATCTAAAGGCTGTGTCCATTGTAACAGGATTCTCCTTACAAGGAGACTACTGGTTTGATTGAACCTTCTTGTGGAGTACAGTTTCAACTTATAAGTTTCTTCTTGTTGCTGGTGTTCTAACCATCACCTAATTTTCTGTATTATACACTAAGAAAATACAACAAGACACCCAGGCTTTCAACTCCACAAAAGATAGTATAAATACAACGACTTGAACATAACTTGGCAGTCTTCCGACCAAAACAAACTGGTCAACAATGAGGATTCCCACAAAGCCAATTGGTGTAGTTTATCATCAGACAACACACATTTATTAATGGACCAAAATGAGGGATGAAATCATGATGATGGGAATGTAGCCATCAGGCTGAACAGAAATTCACAGTAACAAATGCCCGGCGTGAAATGACCTCTACGCCACATGGGCAAAGAAAACCTTACAATGATTTATACATACCAAAAATCATACTTACAAGCTTACCCAAAGACTGCAACTCACACAGGGAAAATAAACTAAACTAATTCTAACAACAACAACGCTATCTCTATCACATTTCTCGAGACCAACACACAGTTCCACAAAACACGTCCATCCATTTCCCCATTCACACCAAAACTCCCCAACGACCGGCTTTTTTTGCACACAGACCTTTCTAACGACTTCTTTGCACACGTACTTTCCTAATGACGTAGTCTACGCAACACAATTATTAGCAATACATAAAAACTCTCTGAACAGAATGGCTATTCTGTTACACCATCAAAGCAGAATATATAGCCCATTTTATGCCAAGGCTGACCCAAGATGTTTCAAGAGACGTGGAAGTATGTACAATTCAAATTAAGAGACTTATTTTGGTTGACAAATGAGCTACATTCATGACACCAGCCTACTGTTTGGTTCAGTTCCTTGTGTAAGGTTTTTTAAACATTTCTGTGTCTGTTTGTGGAGGGTATAATTACTCAACTAATGAATAACAAAATCTTTCTGGCACATGTAATGATCTAGAACAGCATTAAATGTGGTACTTTAGTTTACAAGATTATTAAATAATGATGAATTTTTAAATGTATTACAGCAGTCATTATAAAAAAAGAAAGAAAAAGATAAAATTATTGTTCTTTAATGTAATAATGAACAGGCTTGTTTACGTTGATTTACAATTAGTATAGTATATATGTATTCTCTATCATGCCATAGAGTTGCCTAGCGGATGGATTTTTAATGCCCACATTTTCCGTGACCTGGTAACACTCAGGTTGGTAATGTGATCAGCTTCACGACTGCCCACTCCTCTACTCTAGAAGGGGGCTGGTACCCTCTCCTACAGCTTGGAGGCTGCTGCTCCTCCGGCTAGGTTCAAACCACCGGTCTTTGCCATGAGAAACGAGGGCTCTTTACTTCTTTGTAACTATATGCCTCCATAGAAAAACTAGTAGTCTCTCAACCCATGGCTCGCCAGCCGTCAGGTTCTAAAAGTGACTTCTTAGATCGTGTTTGAAATTATTTTAATGAATGTTAAAGAATATATGTTAGAAGAACTCTACTGAAAAATATGTTTTTGTTTATGTATATGCCTGCGTGTGTGCGCGCCATTTTGTTAGGTCAATAACCTATTCTCTTATACTGTGGAGGTTTAATATAATTTTGCACTCTTTTGATGTGTGTTATTCCTCATCTAAGTTACTTGCGTGTATTACATCGAGTGTGGGGGAAGAATGAAAGATGGAGTGATGAAGGGCAGAAAAAAGAGGGGCCTTTGTGGCCAATTCTTTACCCTTTACAATTAAAGATCTTTCATTCATTCATTCATTCATTCATTCATTCATTCATTTCCTCGTAGCCCAGTAAGCAGCAAAAGAACACCCAACACTTGCATGTATTTGGCCGTTTTAAAATGTACTCGGAAATCTAGGGATAAAAAATATAGAGTCGTGCTCTACGTAACTTTCTCTGTTAGGTTCTGTGAAATAGTATCTTTATAGAGTGTGATGTTGAGCGAAAACTATATTACATACATAGGGAACAAATAACTACAACTGGATTTTATCTGTAATGAATATATTTATTTACGTGTGACATGAGGGACATACTTTGTATGAGAGAAGTGTCTGATATGACCACTTCCATTTAATCCGCTACGCCCCGTTCTCCAGTCGGGATTTACTAACTATATTATAAGATTACAGGACCACATGCTGTATAAGAGAAGTACTTTCACCCGAATTCATACATACTGTCTTGCTCTTAAAACACACAACATGAACTGTGTATACATTAGCTCGTAATGTTCTATCACAGCCATAGCCAACTTTAAACTTTTTTTTCTTTAATACTAAACAGGTTCCCACTTATAGATCCTCCACAGAACTACACACGTTTCTGTAACAAAAAGAACCCGAGGACAGCCAATAAGGCGATCTACATAACAACAATATTACTGGAAAATATCAATCAAAGGGAAACACGCTTCTCTTCCTAAATCGTGGCGTCGAGTAATACACATTTTTGTTGTTTTTTCCCAATTTATTGACATGATCTATCTCAGATTTCATTCATGTCTCGATCAGGTTTTTTTCCCCTTTGCTCTCATTATGTTTATATTTCAGTAAACAGATATCAAACATCAGAGTTTCAGTGTTAATTATTATTTCATCATCATCATCATCATGTCCAATGCCGACTGGCGTTGGCTATTATGCTTCTCCAGAGTACCCGATCTTTCATGCAGGCCATCAGCTCGGTTGGTGACCTCCTCTCATACCATCCCGTAAGACTGTCCAGTATCATTTCTCTTGGTTTTCCTCTTGATCTTCTTCCTTCTATTTTTCCTGTTGTTATAATATTTTCTATGCCCCTTCTTCTCATTGCATGTCCTATGAAAGTACATTGTCTCTCTCTTATCTTTGTGACATGGTTTTTTGTCTCTCCAGCTCTTCTCGTACATTCTTCATTTGTTATTTTTGCTGTCCAGGGGATTCGCAACATTCTTCTAATAAACCACATTTCTGCTGCTTCCAATGATTTTTGTGCAGACTTGCCTATTGTCCATGATTCACTTCCATATAACAAGATAGGTTCAATATAGCATTTTAGGACTCGTTTTCTAACATTCATTGATAAGGATGTGTTGGTTAATATGTTTCTCATTCTCTGAAATGCAGTCTTTGCTTGGCCTATTCTGTTCCTAATTTCTGTTCTGCATTTCCCATCTGAAGTTATTACTGCTCCAAGGTATTTGAATTTCTGCACCTGCTTTAGAATAGTTCCGTTTAATTTAATACTGCATGTTGGTGGATTCTGTTTCTTAGATATAACCATATTCGTCTCTGTCTTTTTGATGTTCAAAGTAAGGCCTTTCTGTTCACTTTCTTTGGCGACTTTATCCAAGAGATTTTGCAGGTCTTGTTGGTTCTCAGCTATCAGTACTGTGTCGTTAGCATACCGAAGGTTGTTAATATTGTATCCTCCAATTTTTATGCCTGGTTCTGTGATGATTGTTCTTAGAATATTCTTGCTATACAGAGAAAAAAGGTCTGGAGATAGTACAAATCCTTGTTGCACCCCTTCTTTTATAGGTTGATATTTTCCAGTTCTATTTTCAACTCGAACTGCTGCTTCTTGCTGCCAGTATAGATGTTTTACAATCCTCAGGTCTTTGCCGTCTATATTGATGTCTTCAAGCATTTTAATAATTTCATTATGTATCACCTTGTCAAATGTCTTGGTGTATCAATGAAGCATAAGTAGAGATCTTTCTGTACTTCTAAAGCTCTTTCTGTTAGTGTTCATAAATGACATTGTGTGTTCCCTTTCCTTCAACAAATTCAAACTGTTCATCTGCTATTTCCATTTTTATCTTTTTCCTTGTTCTTCTCATAATTATTCTCAGAAGTAGCTTCGTTATGTGACATGAGAGGCTGATAGTCCGGTGTTCGTCACATTCCTTTGCACCTGGTTTCTTTGGTAGTGCTATAAACGTGGATTTAATCAGGTCACTGGGCATATAACCACTGTTGTAAATGTCATTCAGAAACTTGGTTATTATTTTTATTCCTGTCTCCTCTAGTGCCTCTATTTCTTCTATTGTTATATTATCAGGCCCAGACGCCTTTCCTTTCTTCATGTGTTTGATGGCATCTATGATTTCATCTTCAAGTATTGGTGGTCCCTCACAGTTTTCAGTATCTGGTGTTAATTCTGGTCTTTCTCCTCCATATAGCTCACCGATATACTCTGTCCACCTGTCCACAATGTCTTCTTTTCCCATTAACATTTTACCTTCTATCGATTTCAGGCACCCTGTGGTATATTTTGTTTTCCTGCCTGTGAGTTCATTAATTCGTTTGTGCATGTTTTTGCTGTCTTTAATATGAGAGTCCTCTATCTCTCTGCACTGCTCATTTAACCACACTTCTTTTGCTTCTCTGCATTTGCGTCTTATTTCTTTATTTATCTTGTTATATTTTTTCTAGTTATTTTTACTCCTCCTCCTCTTGTCCATCAGTCCTAAGATGTCGTCTGTCATCCATTTATTTTTAGGGGCTTCTTTTTTGGTCTCATTATCTCCTTAACAGTTTGGTGGATAGAATCTCTTAATATTTCCAAATTTTCATCTATACTATTTATCTTTGCTATTGCATTGTATCTATTTGTTATAATAACTTTGTATTGTTCTCGCAGTTCTTGGTCATTTTTAAGAAGTTCTGTATTCAGTTTGATGTTTCTCACTTTTCTGCCTGCTTTCTTTAGTTTTATTCTAACTTTTCCACAGAGTGGATCATGGTCACTATTGCAGTCAGCTACTGGCATGGTTTTTGTTGTCAGTAATGCATTGCGGAATCGTTTGTTGATTAATATGTAGTATATCTGGTTAAAAGTCTTTTTGTCTGGACTGCACCACATTGCCAGTCTTCGAGGATGTTGTTTAAACCAGGTGTTTCCTATAACCATGCTGTGTATTCTTGTCCATTCAATTAATTTATAACCTCTATCATTCCTCTCTCCCAGTCCATAGTCACCAGCGATGTCTGAAGTTCTTCCTTTACCAACTTTGGCATTAAAATATCCCATGATTATGGTAACTTCATGTGACTTTGTGTGTTTTAGTGCTGTCTCTCTGTCATTATAAAATAGCTTACATCTTCTTCAGAGCTTTCAGATGTTGGAGCGTACATTTGTATAATATTTATGTTTATTGGTTGTCCTTTCAGTTGGGCTAGCAGGACACGGTCCGAGATGTTCAGATATCCTACAGTTGTCCTTGCCGTTTGTTCATCAAATATAATTCCTACTCCTCGTTCAAACATTTCTTCATATGTCTGAATATTCAGTGGCATTTTGCCAAGCGTCTCTGCTAGTGCTGTTTCCTTTTCTTTGTTGTCTGCTTCTTTCCTTTTCGCCATGACGTTGGTGTTGTGCAGTTGGTGCTGACAATCATGTTTCTGCTTACCCTTTAGCTGGTGGTGTTGGCGCAGATGATTTGGCAGCTTTTGTTGATGTTGGTGCTGTTCTGTAAGTGACATAAAGAAAAGGCATCATGCTAGCGTTGGAGCATGCGAAACACGCATTGAAAACGTAAATAATTTCGTTTCTCACAACTGATATCCGTCCTCCATAGGTAAATCGCTAAGATACAAAGGGCAGGGCCATTTGGAATATCACGAGTTCATTTCCGGGACGGAAAAAAGCAACAGCTCACAAGATTTCTGGGAGCCATGACCAAGAAGGACCCACCCCCCTTTTAGAGTGTCAGGAGTTTAATAGGGCCTAAACACTTGCCTGAGGGGGTAACGGTAATTCCTATGATGATCTGAAGAAGTTTTGTTGTTGTTTCACTCTCTACAGTAGAGAGTTTCCTGCAGACGTTGTTTCATAACACAGATGGGAAGAAAGGGTTGTTTTTTTAACCGAGATTTTGGCCTTACTAACTTTATGTCGCAAGTCTAACCTGCCTATTGTATAGATTATACTATATAATATTTGCGATTGCTAGATGTTGATTATTATCGTTCTTGTCAATGAAAAAAATATTTCGCTTTTGTTTCCAGTCAGAATGCTGTATCCTGTATATCTTAACAGCATTCATCTGATGACATATACACACTAGTAAGCAACATTCTTTCCGAAAACCAGCTAATCTATAGCAAAGCTTTGTTTGCTCTCGTGGCTTACTCCACATGGTTATTTATTAGTCTGTCAAACAATTCGAAAATTCCCAACACAAAAATTACATAACGAATCATGATTATTCTTATACTACGAGATAGAGAAACAGTTCCAATGTTTTAGATTACCCCTCCCACCCCATAGGTTCTCTGTTTTGCCACTAGGATGCAGCAGCAGCACTTGACGTTCAGTAAACTTGAGCAGTCATTTTGTGTTTTTGAATACGCAAGAATTTGAGCGACGATTTCGAGCGGAATTCCAGAAGGCAGCGCCTGTTTTGAACAGTATTAAGAAGCAGTATGAGAGATTCCGGGATGAAGGAGGTCACTTCTCTGTAAGCTTCTCTGACATGATTCACAGTTTTTTCGTTTGGACTTGGATATTCCTGGTGAGGAGCTGTGAACAGACAGCCTCCATCGGGGAATCTCTCACCACCTCTTGATACTCTTTTAAAGAGCAGCTGCTCTCTAGAATTCCGCTCGAGATCGTCGCTGCACAGTCATAACGGACGGGGTTCCTGTGTATTAAAAACAAAACAAAACAAAATGACTGCTCATGTTTACTTAACACTATATTTGCTACTGCAGAGGGGAGTTATTTTTTAATCTTTATGAAGAGGCTTTGTCTCTCTCTTGGCCTAAGAAAAACCATGATCCGTTATGTAGTTTATTTGTTGTGAATTTATGAAATGTTTGACAGAATTATAATTAACACTGTATTATCCATTAATTTATTTTAGATATGTAATTTTGTTATGGAAACATCAGTGAAAACAGACACCTGTATTTTCTGGATTGTACGCAAGATAAACTGATGCTAATGCATCCATTTACAGATCATCAACGATGCCTTGCAGCCATATTCGCCTTGGTCTTCCTCTCTTTCTTTTTCCCATTATGTACCCTTCCAAGACGGTTTTCTCCAGATTTTCATGAGTTTAATGTGTCCAAAATATTGATGTTTTCTTACTTTAAACCTCTTTACTAGCCAGCCTTCTTCAATATTAAGTTCCTGTAGTATGGATATATTTGTTCTTTTTTTTTGTGTCCATGATATTTGAGGAACACTTCTGTAGCATTTACATTCAAAGGCATTTATGTGTTTCTCAGTTGATTTGTTAAGTGAACAGGTCTCACAGTCATACGTTGCGATGCGAAAAATGCATGCCTTAAAAATCTTATTTGTGTAGTTCTATCTGTTACTCCCAATAGATTCTTTAGTTGTTTTATTTTCCGAAGAGCGATATATGTCCTCCTTATAATTGCCCTCATTATATCTCCATTATTATCTATTAGTGATCCAAGATATTCAAAACTCTCTCCACGTCTTCTACGTTTTCCTCATTTATAAGTATTTCAGCTGCCTTGTTTGTTCTGTCCTTTGTTATCAATTTAGTTTTCTTCGTATTAAGATAGAGGTTTTGCTCTTCGTGTTCTTACGGACTGATATAATTAGTTTTTCCATTCCTTCTTGTGTTGTGTCATCAGCATATCTAATCTCTGATATTTCTTAACCTCCAATTGTTAGGGCATCGTTATACTCTTGGTCTCCTATTCTCTAACATTCCTCACTATATTTTCAGTATACAAGGTACGATGGCCAGAGGAAGGTGAAAGATCGACTGAGAACGGTAAGTTAATAATACATTCAGGCAGAGGATGGGAAACACCAGGAGGGGTAGGTATTATTATGTCAAATGTAGCAGCAAAGAGCCTTTTAGAATGGGAACCAGTGAACAGTCGTATAATAAGAGCACGGAAGAATTACATTAATACAGTGTTATGGCCCACGAAAGACGACTTCTATCACCAGTTACAACAAATCATCAACAAAGACCCTAAACACGACATCCTAATTGCTATGGGTGACTTCAACGCTAAGGTAGGGAAAGATAACATCGCCCTTGAGAAAGTAATGGGGAAAGACGGAATTGACACGGTAAATCAGAATGGAGACAGATTAATTGAAATATGTCTAACAGAGGGCATGGTCATTGGGGGCACAATATTTCCACACAAAGAGATACACAAAACAAGGTGGAATTCATTCTCCAGATGATAGAACTAGAACAATTTAGATCATTTTAGTATTAGAAAGCAATACAGAACATCTCTCATAGATGTAAGGGCTTATAGGGGTGCAGATGATAACAGTGATCACAACCTGTGTATGGGGAAAATAAAGCTACAATTGAAAATCCAACACAAGAAATCAGTACACAGAAAGATAAACAGCCACAACCTGCAAGAAAAGTATACTAACAGTAATTTCAATCCGGAATTTGCCAATCATTCGACAACACTCAGTGAAGTAGAGGAGATAGGTATATATCAATTATGGAATTCTTACAGCACAGCCATAATCACAGCAGCAAAAGCAAGCGCTGGACTGAAAAAAAAACAAATAGCAAAGGATGGATATCAGAAAAGACATGGAGTACATACATGAAAGACGAGCACACAAATTAGACATGTTGAATGTAAAAACAGATTTTGGAAAATATCTGGAAAAAGCAATGTACAAAGAAATAGACAAGAAAGTGAAAGGTTCAGCTAGAAGGGATAAAAGAGAATACATAGACAATATGGCGAAAGAGGCAGAGAAAGCAGCAAAAAACAGGAGACTGCAAAACAAAAGAGGCTAGCAGGTACTATTGCATATAAAGAAAGACCAATCCTTAGCAAAACTGGAACCCTCTTAACATCAAGTAAAGACCAAATTCAAAACTGGGCTGAACACTTCCAAGAAATACTTAATCAACCACACGCAAAAGAATTGTTTAACCGTGAAACCGACGTACCAGACGCACAACTAAATGTAAACCTAGATGAAAATACATTGCATGAAACTGAAAAAGTAGTGAATTTAATGGCTAACAACAAAGCAGCAGGTGAAGATGAAATAACACCCGAAATGTTAAACGCTATCAATAGTGACAACATGAGACAACTACAGAGAATGTTTGGAAAGAAGAAAAGGTCCCTTCTAAATGGAAAAAAGGAATCATAGTTAAAATACCACAAAAGGCAACCTTAATGACTGTACCACTTGGAGAGGAGTAACCTTAATATCAGTTGTGTCAAAAATATTTTGCAAGGTCATTTTGTATAGACTTAAAAATATGGTGCATACTGCAATGAGAGAAGAACAAGCAAGATTTCGAAAAGGGAGAAGCTGTCTCGACCAGATCTTTAATCTAAGAATAATACTTGAAAAACATATTGAAAAACTGAAACCATTAATACTGAACTTCATAGACTTTAAAAAGGCAATTGATAGCAGACATAGAGATTCAATGTGGAGAATTTTAAGTCTATATGGAATACCATCTAAAATTGTCAACATCATTAAGGATTTATACAATGGATATGTTTGTGCAGTCAAAACAGAAAAAGGGATCGAAACAGGTGTGGAACAAGGATGTATACTGTCTCCTTTACTTTTTGGAACTACAATAGACTTCATAATAAAAAAAAATGCTGCATAGGTAACAGAGGTATTGCCTGGGTAAATGGGACTCAGCTAGAAGATTTTCATTTTGCTGATGACATAACACTTATCAGTAATAATGTGAATTCCATGCAAGAAAAAAACAGATAACCTGTCTTCACTGGCTAGCAAAATAGGACTTGAAATTAGCAAGGACAAAAGAAAAATAATGAAAATATCCATTAATGAAAATAATAAAATGCAGGAAGAAGGGATAGATACTGAAGAAACCAATCAATGTGCATACCTTGGCAGCTACATAGACCAGAATGGTGACACCAGAAAGAAAGTTAGAATTAGAATTGCAAAAGCAGCATTGATCTTCAAGAATCTTGAGAACATATGGCATTAAAAAGTTAGAAGCACAAAATCCACGTTAACAATATTCAATTCAAATGTACTATCCACCCTCATTTATGCATTCCAAAGCTGGAAAAAAACTAAAGAAATAGACAAGAAATTAGACCTTTGTGAAAACAAATGCCTAAGGAAAATACTCGGCACCAAGTGGAGCGAATTCAAGAACAATGCAGAGATAAGACAGATGACTGAACAACAACCAGTCTCATGGGTGATCAGGAAAAGGAGATGGACATATGCTGGTCACCTGACGAGAAGAAACAGTCAGAGAATCTCCCCCCCCCCCCCCCCAAAAAAAAAAAAGCTTCGTTGAACACAACAGGCTAAAGAAAAAGAGGCAGATCACGTGAAAATCTAAAGAGAACATTGTTAAGAGACGCCAAATTAATAGCCATAAAATCCTTTGATGAGGTTGAAAGGTTCGCCGAAAACATGAAAAATTGGCGAATTACTTTGTGAGCTCCATGTGACGCTTAATGGTACTGGAAGGATATAAGATATAAAATGATATATAGTTTAAATAAGTAAGGCGATAATATGCAATGCTGACGGACCCCTTGTTTTATATCAATCCAAGTTGTTGTTTCACCATTTATTCTTATTGCTACCTGCTGATCTAGATGTAGCATTGATGTTAAGTGTGTCAAATGCGTTGGAAATCCATTTTTTTCACTATTTCTCAAAGTTTCTTGTTTTGTACACAATCAGATGCCATTGAGTAGACTATAAAAGATAAATATATATTCACATTAAACTCTCTGCATTTCTCTATTATTAATCTTATATTGAATACATATCTTGATCCCCTTCCATGCCTGAAACCAGCTTGGACCATATTGACTTCATCTTCTCTTTTCAAACGAAGTCTACCCATTATGATTTTTAACATAATTTTACTGGCATGACTAATCTGGGCAACGGTTCTGTAGTTTGTGCATAATTTCAGGTTACCCTTTTTTGGCAGTTGTATGAATACAGTTCTTTTCCATTCTTTTGGCCAAATACCTGAATGCCATATCTTTTTACATAGTGCATGGTAGATTTTTGCACATTCCTTTCCTCCTGCTTTAATGAGTTCAGCGGTTATCTCATCATGGTGATTTACCATTTTTCAGATTCTTTAATGCCCATAAAACTTCTTCTATTGTCGGTTCGATTCTGTCTCCTCCAATAATAATCCATAATGTTGATTTCAGCTTTCACAGTCGGTTGTTTCATATATTCGTCTGTAATATTCATTCCATCTTTCTAGAATGTCCTCTGTCTCTGTCAAGGTATTCCCCATCTCTTCACAAATTACATTTAGCTTAGGTGTGACATTTCTCGTTTGAATATATTCATTTCTTTAAACATTCCACTATCTGATCCACACTTCTGATGTCTTTCTATTATTTCAGAACAATCTTGTGTGTATTGTTTTTCTTTTTTCTTTTCATATGTTTCTTCGTATTTCTTTTGTTAACGATTTATATTCTTCTCTGTTGTTGTTTGTCACTTTCCATTGCGTTATAATTTCTCTAGGTTGTTTTATCAGTTCTCGTGTGCCTGCTGTAATACATCCAATCTTTTTTGTTTTCTTTACTGAAACCATGCATTTTGCTGTTGTTATTAAGATATCTCTGGCCTGCGTAGCCAATTCATCTGTTGTCATCTCCTCCTGTACAGCCATCAGGATTTCGAAATGGTTCTTTACTTCTATTGTTCTTGTATTTTTGTTAGATCATAGCAGAGTGGTCTTGATCCCGTAACTGTCTTTCTTTTATCTTTATCTTCATGTCCGTTATTAATAATTCATGGTCCATGTGAACAATCAGAACTTGTTAAAGTTTTTGTTGATGTAATACTTGACCTCCACCCTCTTTGCAATAAAATGTAATCTATTTGATTCTTGGTTATCTCCTCAGGTCATGTCCATATGTAAAGTTCTCTTGGATGTTGTTTAAGAAGTGTGTTAGCGATCACTAACTAATTTATTTTCCATGCAAAGCGCCATTAGATTATCAGCTACCCCATTTATGTGTCCTATGCTAAATTTCCCCACAACATACCCTTCGTCTTCTGCTCTTTATGTACACATCGTTGCATTAAAAATCTGCCTTTATTAATACAATATCATTTGTCCGTACCTGGTTATAGTCGTTTGCAATTTGTTATAGAAGTCTACTACTTCCTCTTCTTCTGCCTCTGATGTAGGTGCATATATCTGGATAATTGTTACATTTCTTGGAGTGATCTTAAGTCTGATAATGAGGATTCTACCACTTAATTAATCGTAACCTAGTAATGATTGTGATGCTGATTTGTCCAAGTAAAGTGCCACTCCATTCGTTCTTCCTAATTCTCCACCAGAGTATCTAAAGATATTATCATTTTCGCTTTTGAAGTGTCCTAATCCTTTCCATCTATGTTCGTAGATTCCTACGTCACCAAAAAACGACCATGTCGAGAGATGGTGGAAATCGTCCAAGAAGTTTCTGACGATGTTGATTTGACCATAATATCCTGCTATTAAATTTTGACGTACAACTCAGGTGAATCTCAAATGTGCAAAACATCGCCACATTTGCTGACTGACATTCGGAAAGAGAATCGTATTGAACTCAGTCATGAACATCTTTGTAATGCTCATGGTTATGAAAATTTTCTTAAGAACATCATAACAAAAGGTGAGACATGGGTTTATGAGTATGATTTTGAAACCAAGATGCAATCTTCGCACTGAGTGGGAAAAGGGTCTTTTTGACCAAAAGAAAAAAAAAGTGTCTTTGATTCCGTTTTTTTTCCATTGCAAAAGGCAACGCCAACTGTGACTTTGTACCACGTGATCAAACTGTAAATAATCAATTGTGCCAGGAAGTTGCAGGGCTTTTGAGGAGAACGAGGCCTAAATTGTGGGAGAACTAGACTTGGATGTGGCACAGCGACAATGCTGAAGCTCATGCGTCTCTCACTATCTGCATTTATCTGACAAAACTTCAGAGTTCCGTTGTGCCCCATCTACCCTACTATCCGGACTAACAATGACATACCTCCTGCACAATTAAAATCACTTTGAAAGAACGTCTTGTACACACCATGGCGGAGATCACAAAATGTGCTTTTCACAAAACGTTCTAACAATGGAGGAAACGTTGGGAACGGTGTATACGCCAGTGCAGCTTGAAGGGGGCAGTGCTTAAGATTTTGACAGACTAGCACTTGTGTCTTTATAGCAGAACTTCGCTATTTTTGTTTGTTTTTTAACACACTTTATATGCATTTCAAGCTATTCATGCTAATTTTTATTGATAAAGCGTTTCAGTGATTTGCTTTAGACAACTCTATATTGTTATAATGCAACAAACGGAATTATTTATAAAAACATAAACAGCAGTTCTTTTCACAAGCATAACAAGAAGTTCTACACCATCGTTCGTGTAATTGAAAGGATGGTTTTTTCTGAATAGTCTACTATTCTGTGTCCTGGTAGGGCAGGTCACCGCTGAAAGTAAGATACACTTTACTCTAGGACTGATAACAATTCGAGAGGTGAAATTAATGGCCGTAATATCAAAGGACAGATAAATTAACTGACGATAATTGAGAGTTAGAGAGAAAATACATAACTTTACAGATAAATAGCAGGGAAAACATTCAGGGACAAACAGTGTGATATTGCCATTTTAATATATGTCAGACAATATCAATATTGAACACAGGAAAAAAGGAAGAAAGCCAAGTTACTATGAGTTTCTGCCGGCAAAAAAACCCCCAAAAAAACTGGTAATTCTATCTTAATCAATTCAGCAGACAAACATGTGTAAAACACGAACGAAACAATGAAATTTAGATAACAATAAACTTAGAATTACGTGTCTGACAACGACTTAACCGTTCCATCTTGGTATCATATTGTCTTAAGAAGTACTGATATCTTCACGATAATGTGTTTCGGTGGTCTAGTTAGATGAGCGGTTAGGCCCTCTTTTTACTAATCCAATGTATAAACTAGGAAAAAAAGTAGGAACAGCTGTATTAATAGAGATGTATTACAAAGGTGTGGCGTTTCGGTGTTAGCCTTATTCATATAAAAACATACAGGACGAAGAATTAGAGAGAAGAGATAAAGTATAGATTCACATGGATCCTACGTTAAAAAAATAAATAAAATAGAGCACTTAGCTTGAAAGAATATGTAGATTGTGCGACTAATACATAAGAATGGGTGTATACTTATATACTAATTATTGTGTGTCTCATGGTACTGGGTTCAAGTCCCAGCAGTCGGGTTATTTCTGGAACACACCACAAATGCCCCGAGGTCCAACCAGCCTCTAAAATGGGTAGCAGGGAAATTTAGGATATTACGTGCGGAATGGCGTGATACTGACCACATCACACTTTCGTGTGCAGAGGGTCCTGGGAAATAATGACCTAACAAAATTTCCTCAAAATGTCTTAAGGGTATGAAAACAGGTATTTTACCGTTTTATTTACTTGTATGTGTCTGAAGTTTCTCATCGTACATGTGAGCTTAATATGTACTAGTGTGACATATTTTATGTTACAGGTAGTTTTAACACTGTTCTAATATCGCATTCTTGTGTTATCTTACTAGTTACTTAACGTGTAATAAATATATGAAACTGACCTGAAAAAAAATTATATATAAATATATTTCGTGGAATTTATGAAGTGAGATTCTCATTTCATTTGAGTGACTTTCTTGTTGGTTTCTTTTTTCTTTTCAATGAACATTATTTTTGTTTAACGCAGCAACCAAGATATAAATTTCCTCTCCATTCTTCTGTCAATGATGGCACATAATGAACTGTATTTTATAATGATAGATAGATAGATAGATAGATAGATAGATAGATAGATAGATAGATAGATAGATAGATATAGATAGATAGATAGATAGATAGATAGATAGATAGATAGATAGATAGATAGATAGATAGATAGATAGATAGATAGATAGATAGATAGATAGATAGATAGATAGATAGATAGATAGATAGATAGATAATGTTAATAATAAATCTTCTCACCTTAGAGAGCCACCACATACCTTTAATAAAACAAAAATAGAAAATCTAACAACTGACGGAGTTAAGCATCTTGTGGGCTGTATAGTAGAACTTCAGTTCGATAATATTGAGTTTTCTGGTCGATTGAGAATTGCAGAGGCGCTGTAAATAGGATAATTTCTCAAATATAATTACTAATTTCATGTTCAGTCTTGGCTTGTTGATTAATTATCTAAAACGTACTTTTCCTGTTTTTATCTATATAAAACAGTAATTTTATTTCGTTTTTTTCTAATAACATATCAACCTACAAGTGTACATGTTATCATGTTAACAGTTTTTTTTTTAAATACAGATCCCTTATACTTATTATAAAATGCCGCCCCGTAATATAAAGTTACATATATCAGAAACAGAACTCATATGTCATCATTTCGGTGCTTCCTACTCAGGCAGATGTTTCGACCATTAATTTTCTGATAGTTTTTCTGACATAAATTTCTGTAGCATGTCATAGAGAGTGTTTAGAATTCTGATTCGTAAATAATAACTCGTTAATAGCTATGATATTGCCACTATCAGCATCAGCGGTACTGTTACTGATTATGGTAGAAGTATCTTCGTCCTCTTCTCTTTTCTGGCACTTATGTCATGCACTGTAATTACATAACCAACGTCTGATGTACAGAAGGTGTGTTGTGACTAATGAGTCCCTCATGCCTTCTCCGTGTCTATTTGTGACATCATTGCCCCTCTGTCTGTCCATAGCGGTGAAGACATAATAGAAGATGTTCTTCTCTTCTTGATTAAACAACCTTCGCCATCTTTCCACTGCAAGCGTAGATGTTGACGCTGTCTGCACTCTGACAGTGCGAACCTGCATAATGTCACAGCTCCACGCAAGCATGTCGACCTCCCATGCCATCATGTTATGTCACAGCCACACGCAGGCACGTCTACCTCCCACGCCATCATGTTATGTCACAACCACAGGCAGGCACGTCTACCTCCCACCCCATCATGTTATGTCACAGCCACACGCAGGCACGTCTACCTCCCTCACCATCATGTTATGTCACAGCCCGATGCATTCATGTCTACCTCCGATATCACCATGTTATCTGTCCAAGCTGACGCCTGTTATAGAAACCTCACAGGAGGTTCTGCTTCATCAGCTAGACTTATCTCCTGTAGGACGACGACATCTGCACAGTAAAGGAGTCTATCGATAACAGATCGTCGCTTGTTCATGCTAACAGTTTTTAAAAAAAAATTCCCAATGCGTCATACTTCCTCTGTGCTGACTGAGCGTGAGACCTGTCATCGTTTGCCTGTATGGTCTACGTGTGGGCCGGGCGTGTATGGTCCAATCAATATACTCTATCAATGTTTAGCTGCGAATATAGCAAACATATGTGGGCAAAACTGGACCCAGCCAGGCAGTGGTGACTGAGAGGAGGGGAGTTGGCGCTGTGGGGCTGTTAACTTTATAAAATACCTCATAATTCAGTGATACGAGCATCGGCAGGTAGATGTTGCCGTGTACGGTTCTGAGTAACGCAGGAGAACCCCGGCCTTCGCGTTAGATTTCCTTAGCACGGCCTGAGATCCTTTCCCCGTTAAGGACTGACTAAGCTGTAGCCGTGCAGTCCATCATCATGTGGACACACCGTCAGCTTGCTATCATCCACTGATACAACAGGAAATACGCATAGCTCTGACAGGAGCTTACATGTGCTCGCGTCATCTTGGATACGAACCATACGCCTGCTGCGACAGTGGGGATCATGTCTGTAACGTTTTCTATTTTCTGGGGCGCGTTCACTTATTTACCAGCTCAAGTCACGGCACTTACTTACCTCTGACTTGATGTGTTCTATGTTCTCAAACGATCGGTCAAGGTCAGCATAAATAGTATTTTATTTATTTCTTTATTTGCTATTTATTTCTTTATTTATTTGTTCTTCTTCTTCTTTACATTTTGGGTCAGCTCTTACATGATCAGATAAGATAACGTAAACAAAATCATCATGAATTCTGCAGAGGAATAAAATGTGAGGGATGAATAGATCGAGGAGCGATAAAATTTGAAAGGCGAATGTCCGTTCCACATTTACTGTATTTATCAAGATACACGTTATTTTAAAATGTGTATTTCGTTTATTGTATTAAAATGTTCAGAATATTTGTTTAAATAAACTTACGTTACGTTAAAATGTTCGATGGGTTACTTAGTATTTAAGATCAATATGTTGTACTGCAGAAACACACGGTGTATGGAGCAAATGTTTTCTGCGACAAGTTCACTTCATTAGTGCCGGTTAGAGTCCCCGAAAATTCCGCCCTTTTGCCTTATAATCTAGAGCTCATTTCTGAAAAGTAATTGTCTTTGTCTCGTTCTTTACATTCCGATATAAGGTAGCAACACTTTCAACCGATACCAAAACGAATGAAATCTGTCGCTGAATTCAGTCGCAAATCTGATCTACACTTTCATACACGATAACCTTCCTGGTTGTTGGCTAGGACATCAACTCACAGATAATTCATCTTTCTCTCTCTTTCGTCTCTCTCTATCTCTCTCTCTCTGTCTGTCTCTTTCTCTCTCATAAGTGTGGACGTCTCTCTCTGGCTATCATATCGCTGTTTAGTTTCTTCTGTTGTGAGTTGAAATCTGCCCATATCCTTCACGCTTGTGGATTGTGCATGTCTTTAAGATAAGTCTTAAGCTGTGCGTCTTGCACTTGATTAATGGTCCTTTAGTTTATATCATATTTATAAGCATCATTAACCTTAGATTTAATTTTACAGTTGACAAAAGCCATTAGTGGTATCTGCTTACTTACCAAATTTGTTGAAAAATTAAAGAAAAAATGCTCATTAGGTTACGAACTCTGACTACATTTCTAACTGTCCCGCTCTTCTCATTGCTGAATTCGTCATTGTTCAGGGACTGATGAGATCAATTCTATGTTTCCTGCAGGTTTCTTGTGGCCTTTACATGACCTTCCTGTCTGGCATCGTCATTTTATGCTGTCAGTTATGTCACAAAAAGATAAATCCTGTCACAGCGTGTACCGAAATCTTTGAGCTTTTGACTTCATGAAAATGTTAGTGACATGCCATTGTTTCCCTAATTATATATTATGGCCAACGAGGATCTGTTTAAGCATAGCAGATGATGATAGTTAAAGGCGATGGCGCTCTGTCTGCTGTGTCAGTATTATATTTGACCCTCAACTCCTGTGTGGCTCAAATGTAAACTGTGTGTCCATCACAGCAGAATGCAGTGCCACATTTTATGGTAAGGTTGACCCACATTGTTTCAACAAAGTCCCTGCACAGTTTCAGAACGAGTGTTCTCTCTACCACAAGATTCTTAATTTGACCCACAAATGATTCATAGTCATGGCACTAACCTACTATGTGGTCCTGTTCTATGCGCTGCTTTTTAAATATGTGTCTGTCTGTGGCAGGAGAAGGGCATAGTCACTCATTTAATTAATAGCAAAGTTCTGGTCATATCAACTAGAACATCGTTATATTTCTTATTTTAGTTTACTGAAAGATAAGATTTTGTAAAAAAAAACAACCCATGGAATGATAACTGTATAACAGCTGTCATTATAAATAAGAGAGAAAAGGGAGAAACTTGTTTTTCTTTACATGAACATAGGAACAGGCAATTCTAGGAAATGGAGATGGATTGGTCACACGCTGGTGTAACAGAATAACATTCTGTACAGATTGTATTGTGTATAACCCTGGTAGACCACAACTCATCACTGTATGCCAAGCACGTGTTTCGAGAGTTCTCAGTCACGTGGTTTAGTTTTGCGGGAGGTGTGCATTGGCTGAGAAGTTAGTTTTTGGTCAGAATGTTGTAGCGAGAGGTTGTGTGTTTGATTCTAGGATGTGGTAGAGAGAGCCTTACTTGTTTGTTGTAGTAGAAGCTTTATTGGTTTGTGATGTAGGAAGAATTTTAGTAGTTTTATTGCAAATTGGAATCTCGTTTAGGAAGAGTTTCTACCAGTAGCAATTTGTTGGTAGTGAGATGGAAGAATTAGTTTTTCCCTGTGTTGGCTGAGGTTTTGTTGGTAATGCTGTAAGTATTGATTTTTTTGTGTATAGTACATTGTAAGGTTTTCGCCCATATGGCGTAGAGTTCGCTCAAGCCGGGCACTGTTAATGTAATTCTTGTTCAGCTTGATGGCTATGTTCCAATCATTCATGATTTCACCCTCATTTTGTCCATTAATAAATGTGCGTGGTCTGATGATATACTACACCAATTGGCTTTGTTGGAATTCTCATTGTTGACCAGATGTTTTGGTTGGAAGACTGCCAAGTTACGTGAAGCTGTTGTATTTGTATTATTCTGTGGAGTTGAAAGCCTGGGTGTCTTGTTGTATTTTCTCAGTGTATAATATAGAAAATTAGGTGATTGTTAGAACACCAACAACAAGAAGAAATGTATAAGTTCAAACTGTACTCCACAAGTAGACAATGATCAAACCAGTAGAAAACCATTTTAGTTGGTGCATAAGAAGAAACTGTTTTAGAACGGCGCAACAATACTTTAGTTGGCGCCAGGTAGAGTGAATACTGTTTTAGTGGTGCCAAATCAGGCCACTCGTCACGTCCAGTGTGTTTGCTTACGCGTTGACCAGCTCATGCACGTTTTTTCTAGCCCACAGTTGTGTGTTGCTAGTATGTTTCGTCAGTGGTTTTCAAGTTTTGGTTAGGGAGTTGTATTTTTGTTTAGTGTTAGAGACAGTTATAGTAGAAGTTGTTCAAGGCGGCGATGATGTCCAGCCTGCCCGAAAGTTTCCGCTACATCTAGTTCCTGGAGCCTAGGCAGTGCAGCTACTGAAGTTTACCTGTGCCTGCAATCAAGTCCAGTGAGCCTGAGCCTGAACTAGAATCCGGTGAGGAACCAGAGCGGTTTGTTCCCAGCGACACTGCAACCAGCTCTACTCAGACAGCCTTGATACTTCTCAACCAGCTCCACCCAGACAGGGGAGGTAACATGTTGTCAAATTAACTGTTTTATGCATTTTCGGCACTTACTTTAGGTCTCTAGCTTTTCTTCAAGAAGGAACATTCTGAACATCGCTTGATGAACACTTGATGAACTTTTGCTAGTTTTTGTTTAAACGAGATTATTCGGCAGATAGACAGAAGTGGACACTTGTAAATGGACAGTCGTTGGATGTGCTCTTGATTTGTGGTGTAGGATCAAGGACATTTTAGATTCACTTATATTTGGAATAGACATTCTATGACATTCTTCTCTAGTGTTATTGTTGGACTTTATTGAACATTTAATTTAATGGTGATATTTGAGATAGTACATAGAATTATTGTTGAATTCCATTTAAGAGATGACTTAGTTGTAGTTAGTTTAGTTAGTTCGTGGTATTGCATTTAATTGAATTTCTTTTCTATGTTTAATAGTTGTATGCCATTAGTGCATGATGTGGATAATTAAAATGCGAATGCTTTGAAAAAATTGTTGACATTACCTTATATGGTTGTATTGTATTGACTCAAATTGTTATATGCTGACAATAAGTAGAGTGCACTACAGAAAGACGCACGATGGCTTCAGCTCCATCCACGTCAGACTTGCTGGGGTTATTGCAAGATACCCTGTCCCAAGTCAGCAATGACTTGAGGTTTTCCCACGTCATGTCAGCTGTAGCAAAGTTCGACGGGGACCCAGCAAAACTGAAACCATGGCTGGATGAGATTGATAAGCTCATGGACATCCGGAATGCTGATGTGCCTAGTAAGAAGAACTCGATGTATTTACGCACCACAGGTTCGCTGGCAGAGTTCGTCAAACAGCGTCTCCAGATTCAAGATTCATATATATATATATATATATATATATATATATATATGAATAAAGAGATAGAAAACAACATATTTCGAATTTAAGGTTTATTCATGTATCTTCCTATTTAGTTGCATTTGTTTTTCAATCTTCATTACAGTTTTTTTACTCTCTCTATGTTCGCACTGAAGTGGTGTTGGAGATGATGCTGGTGATTATGTTGGTGTTTGTGTTTATTCCTGGTGCGTTAGGTGCAGATATCACTGCTAACTAATAATGGACATACAATGAAGAAAATTAAACGGAGGACATCAATTGCACTTCAGAAAGTAAAACAACTAAAGAATCTGTGGGGAGGAACAGACAGAACTACAAAAATAAGATTTTTAAGGGCATGCATCTTTCCCATCGCAACATATGCCTGTGAGACCTGGACACTTAACAAAACGGCTGAGAAACACATAAATGACTTTGAATGTAAATGCTACAGAAGAGTTCTTCAGATATCATGGACACAAAAAAGAACAAATATATCCATACAATAACTTAATATTGAAAAAGGCTGGCTAGTAAAAAGGATTAAAGAGAGAAAACTTAAATATTTTGGACACATTAAACGTCATGATAATCTAGAGAAAACGGTTTTGAAAGGGTACATAATGGGAAAAAAGGAAGACCAAGGCGAAGACGGCTGCAAGACATCGTTGATGATCTGTTAATGGATGCATCAGCAGCAGGCCATGTTGCTCACAACCGAGAGGCCTACAGGAGTGCTGTTAGGGAGGCAGAGTTCCGCAAGGGACGTGCAAATGAATGGATGAATGAATAGGTGCAGATGATTTCGCTGACGTTTTTTGTGAAGTTGGTTTTGATCTGTGACAAAGTACCTCTTCATAACACAGATGCGAGAGATTATATTCTGCTCAGTCGTATGCCTCTAATAACTTTCTTCTCTCATTCTCTGTAACTGGTGGATGATACTGAATGATTCCGATTGCTGGATGATGATTTGATATAATCAAACAATATTAGGGTTCCTCTCGTAGAAAACATTCCACTGTTGCTTCCAGTCAGAGAGCTCTATCCTGTATTCATCTGATGTTGTATATAACCGGCAACCAGCATTTTGTTGTTTAAAAAAAAAGCATAACAGTTTTGATTACTCTGATGGTTTGCTATATTATCCAATAATTTAGTTTCAGTATGTAATCTTGTCGTGGTAATGTCAGTCAACAGAAACGTCAGGAAATTCTGGATTTCATCAGGTCGAGTTTGGTGAAAGTGCACTTGAGGTTGACGTGAACAAATGGTCTCTACTGCAGGGGAAACGACTTCTTGGTGCGGCAGAGTAGCCACAAGTAAAGCACAGATAATTAGTTTAAAAGGTAGTAAGCAAGAGTGGTCCCCTTGGCAGACAAGTCTCATTCCTTGACATTTTTGGGTCATAAAGTTCAAGGAGAGATCTAAAAATGTTAGTTAGTGACAAAAGTTAAGATGGCAGAGTACCGCCGCACGAAATTTATAGTACAAAATAGCAGATGGTCAAAAACAGTTTTTTTTTTCCCCTGAACGCCGATGTTTTAGAAATGCTAAGGTTATAATACTGATTTTCGGGGATAATTTGGGAGTAGCAGAAGCAGAATAGCAGTAAGAGTACAGCAGTAGTAGTAATCAGTCATATTTAGATAGTTTTGGTTGTTGGTCAGTTTTCAGTAGTTTAGAGTTTAGAGATGTTGAGTGTTATTTGTGTTTTCTCTTTTTAGGACAGCCAATATTAGAGTGTTCTTTGTGTTTGTCCTTTTTATGACAGTCAGTTTAGAGTGTTTTTTGTTTCTCCTTTTTTATGACAGCCAGATTAGAGTGCTATTTTTGTTTGTCCTTTTTAGAACACCCAGTTAGTTGGCAGGAAATTCATTTCAGTAGAATGTGTATGACGTTTTATATTTTCCCTTGTGAGTGATTTCATGTGTGTTGGTCCATAGAACTGTAAGGATCGGACTTAGATAGATAGTTTATTTCTCTCTCTCTCTCTCTCTCTCTGACTGATATCTCTTTTATTTCTGCCTGTCTGTCTGTCTGTCTGTCTCTCTCTCTGAGTTCTCTTCTTCCCAATGACACACAAGTTCTTGCCGGGAAGTTGTGTTTTTGTTTGTACTGTTCCTGCCTTGTGGCAGTAGTTTCCTCATACGTGATACATTCCATCCTCTTTTTTCCTCATTATTAAATATTGTATGCAGCCTTGCTTCACATTTGGGTTTTATTACTTTCTGTCAATGTCAACAGTTATGTCTTGTAAGGCTGCAAGTTTGTCGTCAAGTTGTTCTACTTTGTCCTAATGTCTGGAGTGCCTGAGATGTTTACGTTCTAAGGATGGTAGAGTTAGAAAGATCTACATCCAGATCTATCAAAAATAAACAGAATAAATACGCACTAGGCAAAGCAGCTGGTAGAAGAAATTGGTTGTAAATATTTTTTACTGGTAGAATGCCTCATCAGTAAATCACTGCTTTAGTGGAATCGTGTCGGCCAAGTGAAGTTATCACTTCCACATGTATTAATCATGGCCATCTAACTCTCTTTACTGATAAGTTACCGTGTTATTCGAATATTTTAAAAGTCGTGTCTTTGTCTACTTAAGTATGAATTAGTGAGTATATTTTAAGGAGAGCTCCTTAGAACCATTGACAGTTTATGGTGTCTTCTTTTAACACCGAACCAGTAGCTATACAAAAGATGCAACAAAAATACTAAGTGTTAGAAACATCTAACAAATAAAAGGATTATCAAAGCTGGTACCTTAACAAAGCGAAAAAAGTGGAAAAGCCAGCATTATAGCTCAGCATAATAAGCGCTTCCTAGATACAAGTGGTTGATTCCTAGTTCTTTTTCTCTCAAAGGCTGCAACTTGTTTACGCCATCGTCCTAATAAATGTGATGTTTCTGCAAGTGCAGTTAAGCGTGGCCTCCACGTAAAGGAGTGTTATGATAATGGATAAAGATGATGGATGGAAGGAAGAACGAAGGAAGCGCAGGCTGCTCAACGTCGGTCTACTTCTACGTGTAGGTCGACTACCCCAGGTACGCAACAGATACTGATATCCCACGGCACTGAGAGTCCAGGATAACTCTGTATTTTACTCCTAAAAATGGGGTGCCCCACCATGATCGATGGATTGATGATGATTTCGAACGGTGTGAGTGCCAAATAAATCGCTCCAATAACGGAGAGAATGCGCGAAGATACTGCGTGGAATGATAGTACTGAGTGAAGTTCTAGCCCCTTCTGAAATATAGACCTCACTACAATTCACAAACATGTCTCATGCTTCATTCATCTAACAGAGAGACTAGCCCATTCCAGACACTGCACAGATAATTGTAAGCACTAACTCAATCTTGCATTTACCCTACTTCAAGCTACATAATGTGGATCACAAATAAACTAATACAAAGCTATAAATGGAGTTACCCCTAATGTTTACCCACACGTGTAGTTAAACATTCTGTCCCCTTTCCCCTCTCCACATCTCTTTCTCTCTTTTCTTCTCTACATTCAACAATGAATGATGCTTGGACGCGGATACCTATACCACATAACGTATGATCGGGCAATTGATTTTAAACATATCGAACTAAATTCTGATTAGTAATATCCACACAAGTAATCATGAAATGAATCCTGACATGGAGGGCTATTCACGTGGAGCAGTCACACAAATTGCGTTCAGCTTAGACTCAAGACTATGACAAAAGTTAAGTAGAATCTCATACTAACTTTAATACTTTAGTACTGTGTCCAACAATTCTTGTAGTTTTTTTTTTCTTCATTTGCTATTAATACGGTATCATGTGCATATATTAAGTTGTTTAAGATGCATCCCCCCTCCTAAATTGATGTTCCAGGTAGCTCGTCTGTATGCCACGTGATACCCTCACTCATTCATTCATTCATTTGCATGTTCCTTGCGGAACTTTGCCTCCCAAACAGCACTCCTGTAGGCCTCTCGGTTGTAAGCAAGATGGCCTGCTGCTGTTGCATCCATCTCCAGATCGTCAACGATGTCTTGCAGCCATCTTCGTCTTGGTCTTCCTCTTTTTCTTTTTCCCATTATGTATCCTTCCAATACGGTCTTCTCTAAATTATCGTGACGTATAGAGAAAATACATCAGGTAGTAACACATATCCTTGGCTTTCTACAGTGTGAATTTTTTATATGTGCTAATTTTCTTGCTCCAACTTTACTTATCTTCTTATATCTTATATCCTTCCCGTGCCGTTAAACGTCACATAGGGCTCGCAAAGTAGTTCGCCAATTTTTCCTGTCTTCGGCGAATCTTTCAACCTCATCAAAGGATTTTATGCCTGTCAGTTTGTTAACTTTACTGCTGCTAATATATAGATGTCTCTATAGACACCTTTTTTAAACTTTCAGATCCTTTCCGTCTGTGTTTGTTTCTTCTAACATTTCCCATTACTAGATTGTGGCTTACTTAGTCAAAGGTCATGCAGTAATCTAAAAAACACAAATATAGATCAGTTTTAACTTCTATGGCTCTTGCTGCGAGAATTCTTAACGTGTAAACTGCGTTACTTGTAGCCTTATTTGTACCAGTCTGAGTGCTCCATCCTGCACCTCTTACAGCGATCACCTTATGATGATGAAATGATAGCAAGGCTGACATCTAAACAGTTTCAGGGACATACAAACAAAAAGCAATATTCTTTGTAGAAATCAAGAAAAAAACTTTTAAACAACAGTTTGATTATGTGACAGTATTGGTAATGGGAGGACAGAAAAGTAATACAATGTAAAATATACGTTTATTACTTGGTGCTTATTTTATCTAACGTCTCACTTCTTCTCTCCATCTTGCTTCTTTATCTCTTATCTTTCTCATTGAAAGGATTTTCGTGATACTCATGTCTTAAATCTTTAGCCTTTATGTAATGAGCTTAGTGCCCAATGACGACTGCTGTGCCTGGAACACTCTCAGTTACAAGATCGCACCTGATGATCCCTTGCCCCAGTTTCTTGCTATCTCATCTGGTATTTATGTCCGTCAGTCATTTGCTTTTCCCCTGCGTAACTTTGCCTCTATAACATCTATCCTGTAGGCCATTCGAATGTAAGCAAGATACTATTCGAATGATGCATTCATTTGCAGATTATCAACGATATCTTGCATCCATCTTCGCCTTGATTTTCCTCTCTTTCTTTTTATGTACCATTCCAAGACGATCTTCTCTAGATTATCATGACGTTTAATATTTTCAAAATATTTAAGTTTTCTCACTTTAATCCTCTTTACTAGCTAACTATCTTCAATATTAAGTTTATGTAGTATGGATGTGTTTGTTCTTTTTTGTGTCCATGATATTTGAAGAACTCTTCTGTAGCATTTACATTCAAAAGCATTTATGTGTTTCTCAGCTACTTTGCTAAATGTCCTGGTCTCAAAGGATATGTTAGGATGAGAAAAATGAATGCCCTTAAAAATCTTATTGTTCCTTTCCTCAGCTTCGTTTGTTTTACTTCTTGAAGAGCGACAAATTTCCTTCTTTTGTAATTTCCATCATTACACATCTATTATTAGTTATATACCTCTTTTGTTTTTCCTCATTGATATATATATTTCAGCTTCTTTTTTGTTAGTTGTCATTAATTTGTTTTCTTCGCATTAGGATACAAATAAGATATGTATACATATAAGATAGAGGTTTTGCTCTTCAATATTCTTACATAATGACATAATTATTTTTTCCATCCATTTTTGTGTTGTGCACCGTAATACTGTGTCATCAGCACATATAATCTCTGGTATTTCAATGCCTCCAATTGTTATGGCATCGTAATATTCTTTGTTTACATCTTCTCCAACATCCCTAATGATCTTTTCAGTATACAAATTAAATAAGTAAGGCGACAATGTGCACCTCTGATGTATCCCTTGGGTTATGTCAAACCAAGTTGTTGTATCACCATTTATCCTTATTGCCCCCTGCTCGTCCAGATACATCAGTTATATTAAAAGTATCACATCTGTTGGAAACCTCAATTGTTTTTCAATTAAATCCTAAAGTCAATTCCCAAAGTTTAGGGGAGCTTATGTAGACACCAATAATGACATACATTGATCAAGGCAAATAAGGTTAGTTTTAAAAACAACACCTGATGCCACACATGTTTACACCAGATAACATATAAACACCCACACAACATGTGTCTCAACAACAGTTACAACAACATGGACAATATGAGCATGCTATGAATACCAGCATGAACAAACAAATGGCATCACTCCAAGTGACACCACTACTTATTTGACATCTCTTACCGATATATTTTCTTCATTTCAAACACATACATGTATATTCACTACTAATCAAACGTTATCCACTCACCCTTACACATACACGAGTTCATTGCCAAATCAAACATATAAAAATATACGCAGTACTCCGTCTGCGACAACATCAACACATAAAGTGCAACAAATGAAATGATCAGTTAACCCTTCATAACCACTATGATTCAATATGGTACTGAAGGATGAAACACAGCTTAGCATTGTGAATCATAGAATGAAATCGACACTAGACAGAATGAACACGTGCGCGCACACAAACTCATAGAAAAAACATTTCATTGTCTATGATCACAAGGTGAAACATATGGATATGTGGAGGCGTAGTAATGAGGAATATAACAGTGCTGGAACGTATGCCTTTCAAATCTTTATCTTGATGAGCACATCATTTAACACTGAACACTTATCACTATGCATACTTACAAAACTCGACACCGACATACAACAACGTATATATGGAAACTTACAGAACATTGAAGCGGCCTGGACATTTTGTTTTCATAGCTTAACAATCCATTTATCCAACATCACCATGTATATGAAAACTGCAGTAGACACACCCAGATATACCAACAACCATGGCTCTCCCGTGTCTACCCCGCCAATAGCCACAAACGGACTGAACTAGTTAACACATTACATTCTACCAGACCAAAACATCGATGACACCCGACCGGATACCCTAAAAGCCACTTGACCTTGATCCCCCGAATCGCCCGCTTTCGTGAAACCAAACCAAACCCAGCCTCCCACCCCCCTTCCACAACAGAAAGACACTGCACATGTAGTTGTATAAAATAGGAAAAAAGTAGGAGCAGCTTTATTACTTAACGATTACAAAATCGTTGTAATCGTTAAGTAATAAGGCTGCTCCTACTTTTTTATTATTTTATACATTCTGTTATCACAGCTTTACTGCAGTGCTTCGTGTATAGTTGTATACTTATACACTAATTATTGCACATGTAGTTGGTGCGGGGATTCTCAGAATCGTAATACCAATTGTTCGTATTGTTCGTAGTGGTATTAAGGGATAAAAAAGCGATGTTAAAAAAGGGGACTTGACAACGGTCAACAACACGAGAGAGAAAAAGACACAGACACACAGAGAGACCTGAATACTTAGAAATGACTGTGACAGACCCAATGTTATACTTAGGGAAGGGTTGTGACATCATCATCAGCATAACAATGGTGAAAGCTACAACAATAAAATCAGGAAACGAACCATCCAACACAGTCTTCGGTCACTACATTTCACTTTGTTGGTTGTTGTAAACTAAGAAGTACAGCCATGATACTTATTGTGGGTTTTATTGTCACAGGTATTCACATGACGTAATCTTTAATCCAGTTTAAATACTTGTATAAATGTTGTCGTAAAAAGATAGTCTTCAGAACCTGCAGTAAATCCTGGATTTTTCCAGGTCGAGCTTGATGAAAGTGCGCTTGTGATTGGAATTAGCACTTGATCTCTGTTGCAACGAAAAGGAATGTATGAGTCAAGTGAAGGTATCACTCACACATACATTACTGCTGCTCATGTTACTCTGTTTACTTAACATTTGTTTTCATTTTCGCGCTTTTTAAATATTGTAAAAAGCTGCTGTCTGTCTAAATTAGTGACAATGTTTAAAGAAAGTCTTTAAAACTATCTATCAGTTTCTGACGTTTTCTTTTTCCTAAAACGAAGCTTGTTGTTGACTGTTTATATTTCCTAGACCACGTTTAGGGATTCTCAAGGAAATGACATTGTCTTGACACTGCTATTGCCAGGGCGTTACGAGATTCCAGACTTTAAACAGTTCAGTTTTCAGTGGGGCTTTGGTTTAGAGAAATAAACGCCAACTCTCAGTTTAACAAGAGATATAAAGATAATTAAGCAATACAACACAGTAAACATTTCTAAATAGCTTTGTTTGCAGATATAAACTACTGTGTCATCAATCAAGCGCAGCTGTATTTTTAAAGTGCCACTTTTTTAAGGATACACCAAGTTAGACTGCACACAATACAGAAGCATTTCCTTATTAAACCATATAGGAAATATATTTTGTAAAACTTTAGAGAAGAGATTAAGACCAATGACAGAGCCCCAGCTGAGTGAACTTCAACAAGGCTTTAGGAAAAACAGAGAATGCACAGACGCAATATTTGCCCTCAGACAGTTGTCAGGGAAAGCAATCGAATTTAATAACACCCTTTACTTGGTTTTTGTTGACCAGTGAAAAAAAGTATTCGACAGAATGGATAGGAACAAACTGTGGGAAGTCCTAAAACAATATGAGGTTACCAGTCATCTAATATATCTGTGTAAGAGTCTATACAACAACGGAAGTGCAATCATCAGAGCAATAGGGGGACATTCTGAACCCTTTATTATTAAATCTGGCATTCGGCAAGGTTGGACCTTATCACCGTTGATATTTATAACATATATCGATAACATCTGTAGAGACGCTGGACTGATAAGGACTGCAACAAATCAACAAAATGAAATAGAATAAACAGAAGACGACATAAATCATAAACGAACTATTATTTGCAGATGACCAAGCTCTAGTTGCAAACTCAGAAGAAGGCTTGCAAGATCACATTAATAGATTGAATGATGCATACAAAGAACACAATATGAAAATTACCATAGGCAAAACAGAAATCATGACCATAGCAGGAGAAGACACACCAATAAACATTACACTGGAAAACCATACTATGGAGCAAGTAACGCATTTCAAATACCTCGGAAGCATTTTCTCAACAAAAGGAACAATAGACATATATATCGAAAAAGATGTAACAAAGCGAACCAAATTATCGGGTAAATGGCTCCCATGCTGAACAACAAGCATTTCAAATTCGCTTTCATTTTGGACGCTTTATTTTTTTCCACTATGTTATAAAAAGAAATAAATTGAAAACATATAGTTTTTACATTTCATAAATAATATTTCACTGACAGAGACCTAATATGCCGAACAGGCCGAAGAAAAAGAGGCAGACCGCGTGAAACTCTGAAGAGGACATTGTTAAGAGAGGCCAAATTAACAGGCATAAAATCCTTTGATGAGGTTGAAAGACTCGCCGAAGACAGGAAAAACTTGCGAACTACTTTGCGAGCCCTATGTGCCGTTTAACGGCACAGGAAGGATATAAGATATAAGATAAGACCCAATGTGCACATACGATCAAAGAATTCATTCACTTGATATCATCTCGCTTTGCTGTAAGAGAATGTTTATTCTGTTATAGATGGTGGGTTAGAAACCCTGTTGTTGTGGTCAAACAGCTGTGACAGCACTCACTTTTTTAAGCGAGCAGGGGGAAAAGTTATCTCCTTGTTGCTGTTGCATAGCTCAGTCACGTGACTGTTCTGTTCTGTTCTGTTCTAGATTTTGAAGTGAGAAGATATCTCAGTGTGTTTCTGGAAGGTCTGTATGGATTCATTATTTCACAACGTAAGTTTTTGTTACTGGTTGTCCTTTTGAGGAAATACGTGTTGTAGAATCTAGAATGTAGAAGTTTTGGTCAAATTGTCCTTTTTAGGGCAACATGTTGTTGTAGTTGTTTTGCTGTTTTCAGGACAAAGAATGTCATGTAGTACTTGTGAGTGTTTTGTCTCCTTTTGGACAATGTTTGTGATTCTAGATTGAAAGCTTAGGTTGTAGTCTTTATTATACATGAAGTTAGAATTTTTCTATGTTGTCAGAGTGTGTCTGTCCCATAGTGATGTTGATCGCCTGGACAGTTTTGTTCTTATTCACTGTAACTGTTCATCAGTTTTTACAGTCCACATTCATTTACAACATACACCACCTTTAGTAAATCTATCTCTTATCACCAGCAACATACACCACCTTCGGTAAATCTATCTCTTATCTCCAGCAACATACACCACCTTCAGTAAATATGTCTCTTATCTCCAGCAATGTTCATCACCTTCAGTACAATATATGTCTTGTCTCCAGCAACATACACCACCTTCAGTAAATCTATCTCTTATCTCCAGCAAAATACACCATCTTCAGTAAATATATCTCTTATCTCCGGAAACATACACCACATTCAGTATCATCTATCTCTTATCTCCAGCAACATACACTACTTTCAGTACAATATATGTCTTATCTCCAGCAACATAACCACCTTTAGTAAATATGTCTCTTATCTCCAACAATATACACCACCTTTAGTAAATATGTCTCTTATCTCCAACAATATACACCACCTTTAGTAAATATGTCTCTTATCTCCAGCAATATACGCCACCTTCTGTATAATCTATATCTTAAATCCAGCAACATACACCACCTTCAATATCGTCTATCTCTCATCTCCAGCAACATACACCACCTTCCGTACAATATATATAAGACCCATAATCACATTATCCTCCATCAAAGATTAAACGTTTCTTTCCTACCAGACCGCCATCATTCACCGATTAACCAAAAGTGGTGTCAGTAGTGACTGTTACGTTTTTATTATCTTACTTGTTTTTAGAACATTACCTCCTTTTATCATCTTACTTGTTTTTACTATATTGCCTAGTTTTATTATTTTTTTACTTGTTTTCGTATATTACCTCTTTTATTATCTTACTTGTTTTAGTATCTTATATCTTTTTATTATCTTGTTTTTATTTCTTCAATCCTCTTTATAAGATTATGCATGGCTCACATTTATTTCAAAGTTTAATGTCAGAGATATGTATGGTCTTTTCTGAAATATTTGCTGATATGTTTGAGACCAAGATATGCTGTACTAGCCAATCTCTTGACAACTGATGATGACTGCCTGTCTTTATGGAAAAACATTTTGCACTTCAGTTCTGAAATAATAATTTTCTTTTAATTCACTTAATTCATAAACACTGGTCGGTCGCTTATTCTTCTTAATTCAACATCTTCACCCACATCAAAATAAACTCAAATATTCTCTTTTTTATGATTCGTCTTTATAAAATCAAAATTTCGCGCATGTATCAAATCTAAAGTGATACTACCGGTTATAGAATAACAAACTTAAGATATATAGTTACGTGTTAGTAAATGGAATGTTGCAACTTAACTTTGACGGCAAAGAGAACATAAGGGCAATATGCGGGGGCAGAATCAACAGGTGTAGAGTTTAGTTTTAAGAAAAGAAACGTACAACACATTTAGTTAAACTAAAGGATGAGAAATCAGCGGAATTCAGCTTGATCTGTTACGTATCATGTACCGGGAGTTGGGCATAAGGCTATCAACCTTATCCTAGGAGCTATCTAGAGGCAACTCCAGATGGGAAAAAAAGATATCGTTATGGAAACTCGCAGAGAAACCAACCGAGCATCAGGGATGCCAACTCCGAAGAGCTCATTCGTCGGCCCCAAACATGTGACAAGGAATGGATTCTAGAATGTGAGAACGATGGCAGCACCACCAAAAACTACTCAGGTCATCAAAGAAATGGAGAGATAACATCTAGACATACTGGGCATCAGCGAAATGTGATGGCCAGAAGCAGGTAAAAGATCGTCGGAAAACGGTAAGTTAATAATACATTCAGGCAGAAATGATGGTAAAATCCGGGACGGGGTGGGCATTATTATGTCAAATGTAACTGCAGAGAGCCTTGTAGAATAGGAACCGGTGAACAGTCGTATAATAAGAGCACGATACAATCTACGACACGGAAGAATGTCAATAATACAGTGTTATGCACCCACGAATGAAGCAGATGATGATGTGAAAGACGACTTCTATCAACAGCTACAACAAATCATCAACAAAGTCCCTAAACACGACATCCTAACTGCTTTTGGGGACTTCAATGCTAAGGTAGGGAAGGATAATATCGACGTTGAAAAAGTGATGGGGAAAGAAGGAATTGACATGGTTAATCAGAATGGTGAAATATTAATTGAAGTATGTCTAACAGAGGGCATGGTCATTGGAGGCACAATATTCCCACACAAAGAGATACATAAAACAACGTGGATATCTCCAGATGATAGAACTAGAAACCAGATAGATCATTTTTTGTATTAGAAAGCAATACAGAACATCTCTCATGGATGTAAAGGCTTATAGGGGTGCAGATGTCAACAGTGATCACATTCTGTGCATAGGGAAAATAAAACTAAAATTGAAAAGTCAACACAAGAAATCAGCACACAGAAAGATAAACAGCCACAGTCACCAAGAAGAAAATACTAACATTAATTTAAATCAGGAACTTGACAATCATTCCAAAACACCGAGTGAAGTTGAGGAGATATGTATAAATGAGTTATGGAATTCTTACAGCACAGCCATAATCACAGCAGCAAAAGTAAGCGCTGGACTAGAAAAACAAAATAGAAGAGCATGGACATCAGATAAAACATAGAAGTATATACATGAAAGACGAGTAGTCAAATTAGACATGTTGAATGCAAAAACAGATCATGAAAGAGATTTGGCAAAAGCAAAATACAAAGAAATAGACAAGAAAGTAAAAAGTTCAGCTAGAAGGGATAAAAGAGAATACATAGACAATATGGCGAAATAGGCAGAAAAAGCTGCAAAAACAGGAGACAGCAAAACTTTATATAACATATAAAAGAGGCTAACAGGTAATATTACATCTAAAGAAAGACCAATCATTAACAAAACTGGAACACTATTAACAGCAAATAAAGACCAAAGCAAAGATGGTCTGAACACTTCCAAGAAATACTTAATCGACCACACCCAAAAGAATTGTTAAACCTTGAAACTGACTTACCAGCCCCACAACTAAATGTCAACCTAGATGAAATTAAAGTGCATGAAATTGAAACAGCAGTGAATTTAATGGCTAACAACAAAGCTGCAGGTGAAGATGAAATAATACCCGAAATGCTAAAAGCTATCAATAGTGACAACATGAGACAACTGCAGAGAATGTTTAACAAGATTTGGAAAGAAGAAAAGGTCCCTTCTAATTGGAAGAAAGGAATCATTGTTAAAATACCAAAAAAGGGCAACCTTAGTGACTGTAACAACTGGAGAGGAGTAACCTTAATATCAGTTGTGTCAAAAGTATTTTGCAAGGTCATTTTGAATAGACTCAAAGATATAGTGGATACTGCAATGAGAGAAGAACAAGCAGGATTTCGAAAAGGGAGAAGCTGTCTCGACCAGATCTTTACTCTCAGAATAATACTTGAAGAACATATTGAAAAGCAGAAACCATTAATACTGAACTTCTTAGATTTTAAAAAGGCATTTGATAGCATACACAGAGATTCATTATGGAGAATTGTATGTCTATATGGAATACCATTTAAAATTGTCAACATCATTAAGGACTTATACAATGGATATGTTTGTGCAGTCAAGACAGAAGAAGGGATGAGTGAATGGATCCAGATTGAAACAGGCGTGAAACAAGGATGTATACTGTCTCCTTTACTTTTTGGGATTACAATAGACTTCATAAATGAAAAAAATGCTGCACAGGTAACACAGGTATTGACTGGGTACATGGGACCCAAATAGAAGATCTTGATTTTCCTTGTGATATAACTTTTATCAGTAAGAATATGAAGTCCATGCAAGAAAAAACAGATAGCCTGTCTTCACTGGCTAGCAAAATAGGACTTGAAATTAACAAGGACAAAACAAAAATAATGAAAATTCCCATCAATCAAAATGGAAAAATACACATAGAAGGGACAGATATTGAAGAAGTCAATCAATTTGCATACTTTGGCAGCTACATAGACCAGGATGGTGACACTAGAAAGGAAGTTAGGATCAGAATTGCAAAAGCAGCATCAATCTTCAAGAATCTTGATAACATATGGAATTCAAAAGTTATAAGCACAAAAACCAAGTTAGACTATTCAATTCAAATGTAATGTCCACCCTCATTTATGCATGCGAAAGCTGGAAAACAACTCAAGAAATAGAGAAGAAATTAGACTCTTTTGAAAACAAATGCCTAAGGAAAATACTCTGCATGAAGTGGAATGAATTCAAGAACAATGCAGAGATAAGACAGATGACTGAACAACAACCAGTCTCATGGGTGATCAGGAAAAAGAGAGGGACATATGTTGGTCACTTGATGAGAAGAAATGGTCAGAGAATCCGAAAAAAAGCTATCAAATGGAATATAACAGGCCGAAGAAAAAGAGGCAGACCGCATGAAACTCTGAAGAGGACATTATTAAGAGAGGCCAAATTAACAGGAATAAAGTCCTTTGATGAGGTTGAAAGACTCGCCGAAGACAGGAAAAATTGGCGAACTACTTTGCGAGCCCTATGTGACGTTTAACGGCACGGGAAGGATATAAGATATAAGATATAAGATATAAGAAAGGATGAGAGGACAAAATCAAGAGATGGGCAAGACGTTCCGTAGCCGAAATTAGCGATGGAGAAAAAGTAATGGATTTTATACAGACAACTTCTGTGCCACGCTTAACTCTACATACATGTGAACCTACCCATATTAACATACTCAAAAACTGAAGTTAACAGTGTGACTGGTAAGATGAATAACTTGATGTTGGCTTTAAAAGGGAGGAGGGGTGAGGGCAGGTCCCCTAGGTCAAAGTAAACTCTTCAAGGAGAAGAATGTGAGTAATTGAGATAGGTCTGTGGGGTCCAGAGTTCCGCGGGGGAAGCATGTTGTCTTTCTGTCAGGAAATGTTTTCTGATATTTCCTGTGCCTGGAAAGTGTCTGATGATTGTAAGAAAGTAGTTAACTTAAGTGTTGTTTCTGCTGTGAATGTGGCTTCAATTTAGCCGATGATCTCCGCGCCTGACCCGACTCATGTAAGTGTACATTTTGTGTTATGTGTTGTTTTGGGGGGAGGATAATATTTCTATTTGATGCGTTCAGATATTAATTCTTTCTTTGGTAGGGTGCTTCCACAGACAGTTGTCTTTTTGTATCGGTTCCTCTTTCCATCTGGAATTTATATAACAGTTCCCGTGTAGGCCCCTCGGTCGTAAATAAGATGGCCTGCTGCTGATGCGTCTAATCGCAGAACATCAAAGATTATTTGTAGCATCTTCGCCTTGGTCTTCCTCTTTTTTATTTTATCAATTATGTACCCCTCGAAGACTGTCTTCTCTAATTTATCATTTAGTTTAATGTGTCAAAAATATTTAAGTTTTCTCTGTTTAATCTTCTTTACTAGCCAACCTTCATTAATATTAAGTTCTTGTAGTATGGAAATATATGTTCCTTTTTGTGTTAATGATATTTGAAAACTTCTTCTGTAACATTTACATTCAAAAGCATGTATGCATTTCTCAGCTGCTTTGTTAAATGTGCAAGTGAGACAGACATATGTTGCGATAGGAAGGGTGTATCCCCTTAAAATTCTTATTTGTATAGTTTTTTCTATTCCTCTTCAGAGTTTCTTTAGTTTTAATTTTTGAGAGACATGGATGTTCGTCATTATTTTAATTTCTCTCATTGTATCTCCATTATTACTTAGTAAAGATAATAAATATTAAAAGCACACCTTTTCCAATATTTCCTCATTGATACTTACTTTAACTGCCTTATAG